>JARHVA010005349.1:235000-310000 GCA_037957365.1 Torreya grandis
TCATCCCATCACCCTCTATCTACTCTTTTTAGACAAGATTCTTATGACAGACATGTCTCCTTTTAGCCTGAACAACTTCATCCTAAACCCTTGCCATCTATACAACCATTCACCCCCACTATCCTTAGTCAAGGTCAATGGGGTTAATATGGTTCTGATTCCTTGAGGGATCATCCAAATCCCCCTTATTTTGGGATTTTACAATGTGAACCTTGTCCATATATCATGTACACTATGTTCTCATCTCACGCACAATTAAGTTCAAGTAAACAAATCTCAATCTTGGATCAAATCTATGAGAAGGTACAAATGATGGTAAACATGTGCTCTATATTTTAATTTACCTTTTCTATCCCTTCTTATTGGTGTCATTAATTTTGGGTTTACATTATCTATTTGATAATATTTTGTTTGAATCCTAAATTTACCCTAGTAGCAGGATTGCAATCTCGCTATTTACCCTAGTCACATGATTACAATCCCATAATTTACCCCTAACCCCATCATTTATGATTTCAATACTATGACTACGGGCACAACCTATAGTTATGGGATTGCAATGTCCTAGTGCGCTAATTTGTTTTATCCCCTAAATCTACTCCTAAACTTGTAAAATTGGTCAAAACATATCAATTATAGTGTTCTACTCACTGGTGGTCCTACTTTAGGCTCTCTCTGGTACACATGAACTCATTCACCATGGTTTAAAGCTCAAGGAATATGATCCATGGTTCTGGGATTGAGCTCTAAATTACCAACAATAATGAATGCAAATGACCTAACCACTACCCCCTAGCATATATCCACTCCCCCCTCCACCAGCCCTACCATTTGCCTAATCCAACCCAGATCCCTATTTAGTCTCCAAACACTATCCCTATCCTACATTGCACTCTATCAACCTACACTATTATCAGGCCCCGATGGTAGCCCTTGGCCACTCTATCCTATCTTGCTCCTTGGCATGTGTCTTTTCTAGGGGCATCATCCCCATAGATTTCATCACTCAATTACTCTAATCATCACTTCAAATCATAATCAATCACCCTTTGAGCTATACCTATCATCAAATATTATCAAATCATCCTATCCTAACCTATAGTTCTCCTTTGCATATATACTTTCTCAAGATACATCTACAACTTGTGGCCTTTTATCTTATCATCATCATGTTGTGATTTATTTCTATGCATGTGTCCTTGCTTGGGTTGTGTCTGCAATCGTAACACTAATCATATATGTTCCCTATACATATGTCTTTACCAGGGGAATTATTATCAATATTTTAGATCATCACTTGATGTCTTATCTCACATCCAACATCTTGTCCCCTCATCCCTCCATCACATCCCACCCCTCATTTTTTCTTTCAAGTGGCTATCTATCTCATTCTTCCCCACATGTCCCCTCAAGGGGGCATCATATCCTTTAACACCACTTTCAAACATTCATCAAAGACATAGTTTTTCTTTGAAAGATCATTATTCCTTCCACCCATCAACTCATAATGCCTTTTTAAAGAGGGGAAAAATGTATGCACTAAAATGTGCTCACTCTACTAATTATCCCATTTCCTACTAATTTGGCCTAATTATCCCATTTCCTAGCCATAACAACCCTTGGCCTAATTATTGTAACTATTCCCATATCCCATTTAACCTTTGTTCTAGCCTAAAACCAATTAATCCTACCATTAATCCCTAAAACAAGACCTATTACCTACTAACCCACCCTTAATCCCACTTGCCAATTTAAAATTCAAGAAAATCCTAACTACCCACCTACCATCCTACACTAGCCTTTCCTAAACATTTAAAACCCTATGGATAAATATCTAGAATTTAGATAATTTTAGAGATCTCTCCATTTTAGAGCCTCTTCTCTAGAATCCTCTATTCCAGAGGATTCCATGAAATTAAAAATTCCATAGAAAATTCTCCACCCTAGATCTTGATGGCCCAAATTCAAATTTGGACCATAATATCTTCTCCCATGAATCTATAAAATCAACACACCCTCCCTTGCTCAAGCTAATGGGCATTTGAATGAAAATTTGATTGAGCATTTTCATGAATCTTTTAGTGAGCAACCAAGTACACAAGTGAGCAAAGGATATCATCAATCCAAGCCATTATCATCAAGCCAAGTCCAAGCCAATTCAAGTCATTGTCAAGCATCTATAAGCAATCCCACAATCAAGTTCAAGCAAACAAATCTAAATCTTGGATTAGAGATATGAGAAGGTAAAAATGATGGTAAGCATGCACTTTGCATTCTGATTTACCTTTTCTATCTCTTCCTATTGGTGTCATTAATTTTGAGTTTCCATTATCTCTTTGATAATATTTTGTTTGAATCTCAAATTTGATGCACAATATGTAAAACATAAATGATAAAAAAATAATGTAGAACATACTAAATCATGTTACGGATTATGTAAAACATAAATGACAAAAAGGGAATGTAAAATATACTAAATCATGTTATAAAGTATGTAAGACATAAAAGCCAAAAAAGAATGTAAAACATATTAAATCACGTTGGGAATTATGTAAAATATAAAATGATGAAAATAAATGTACAACATACTAAATCACATTGGGAAGTATGTAAAACATAAAATGACAAAAAATAATGTAGAAATACTAAATCACATTGGGAATTATTAAAACATAAAATGACAAAAATGAATGTAGAACATACTAAATCACATTGGGAAGCATGTAAAACATAAAATAACAAAAATTGAATGTAAAATGTACTAAATCATGTTAGGAAGTATGTAAGACATAAAATGACAAAAGGGAAATATAAAACATACTAAATCATGTTGGAAAGTATGTAAAATATGAAATGACAAATGAAATATCAATGCAATAAAACTCTAACAAAGATATGTAAAGTGAAAATTAATGGCATGTAAGATAAGCATGTTGAGTCAAACATAAAGAAATCAGAAATGATTAAAAATGAAATGTAAATGAAACTTTAAAATAAACATGAAGAAGTCATACATAAAGAAAAACATATAATCATGTAAAGTGTCCTATGTAAGATAGGTGGAGTCTACAATAATCAAACAAGAACATGATGGATAGATGAAAATCAAAAGTTCTAAAGGATAATAAATCAAAATGATTGTACTCACCACATAAATAACATTGGATGGATGATGAGCTTGTCGATTATTATTATTTCAACCTATTTCAACCACCTTGATATTCCCCCTCTATTTTGATGATAGCCTCAATCATGTGATTATTATATATCAAATCTTCCTTTATGTTATTAATACACATTGTAACCGGTATATTGATGTTGAGGTGATGTAAGAGCCCAACTTTATTATTGATATTATGGGCTCATATTTGTCCACCTTGTTAGACCCTAGGGTTGATATTGATACTGAGGCAACAAATGTATGCATGTACGACTACCTTATGTCACACTTGTCATTTTTACATCTTGGCCTAAGAGTCCTTGCTTCATAGTGGCTAACTGATGCATTGAAACTGTGAAGGCATTCTTAGTAATATTTTCCTTTAATTATTGTAGGGCTCTACAACTCTTTTCATCATGGTTGGTTGACTTAAAAAAACCACAGTATAAACTTTACTTTATAGGAGATGGCATTTTGTATTTGTGATCCCTACTACTTTGCAACATTCATAGAATTATAACATGAGCTTAAAACAATCATTCCTATGATGTCCCTCTCAACCACACTCCATGCACCATAAACTTAGTTTAGGTATGTCACTTTTATACATCTCATCTATAATCTTCATGAAAGCATATATCTTTGCTTCTACTTTGGATATGATGATTGGAACATCTCCATGATATTCAATTTTCTCTAGTCTAAGTGTATATGATCAAGCATTGGACTCAAATTGAGACTTCGTAATAGAAAATCTTGTTCTTGATTATAGTACTTCTATGAACTAGTTAGATTTATCCTTATCCTCCATAAAAAAATTAAATTTATTCATCATTATGAGACTATACAATCATAGCCCTACATATTCTTCACTCCACTATACAATCTCCTTTAGATCTTGAATATTCTGGCTTACACAATTCTTAATTTTAAATTCTACCACTAACTATGCTTTAGCTTGTTGGAGATGTATAATATTCACATCTCTCTTATAAATAAATTCTAAAGCATGCCCTGTTAAATATCATATGATCTCACACTTATTTAAATCATCAAAATTTATTCCCCTAACCTGCCACTTCATGTCACAGGTTAAAAAATACTACTTAGGGTCTATAAACCCATCATATTGTGTTAACACAACAAACATTCATAGACTACATTACATATTTAGGTTATTTGTAATGAATAACACTTCCTATTGCATACTCGTGACTATGATTATAGGTTACTACCACTTGTCACTATGACTATGGGCTTCTGTACACTTTCTACTAGAGTTTTATAATTGTTCTTGAAATTAAATCCAACCTCTTCTAGTATGTTCTTATCTAAAGACTTATTTGTTTCTGCACTACATTTTCCAAACTTATCTATAAACAACTTAAACCAACTTTTTCTCATTCCTTCCTTTGTACTTAGTGTTTTAACTAACTAACAAAATTGGGCTAGGGGGATGTGTATGCAATAAATGAATGATATCTATCCTCAACTTCTTCTAACTATGATCTTGAACCTACCATACTATTTTGCTTATGTATAATCTCTTCTCATGAATATTTTTATAATGTTCTAAGCACTTTTCCTCTTCACTGTGAATTATTTCTATCTTTTAACTACTCTACTTTTATTCTAGTTTCTTCCTCTTCTTTACTCTGCTCCATATTTGTGCTACTTATAACTCTATTTTATTCCTCAACGGGTCATTTTCCTTTCAGCTATGCTTCTACTCTACTTCCTACACCTTGTGAAACCTCTCTCTAGACTTCTCTTTGTTTAGCATCTTTTACTTCATTCTTACTCCTACATGAAATTAAGTCTAGATTATTTTATTTATTCCATCTTCTCTATTATCACATTTTTATTTATAATCCTAGAATCCTCCTTTCACTCTGGTTCTTTTCATTCTCCATATAATGGATTCAGGTTCTAGTTTCTTTACTCAAGTCCACATCATTCATTCGTACATTGCATGTATCCCCATAATGTTTGAAGTGACTACTCTATGTTGGTATGAGTGGACACTATGGTCTTTTTCACAACCAACAACTTAATTAGAGTATGTATTTGTTGAAGGAACTTCCCATGATTCCTCTAACAAATTGATCCTACGTAACTTTAAAATTTAAGTAGATTTATACAATAAATTTCATGATATACCTGCTACTGGTATTCTTTGTCCAATAATCGATTGCAGAAGTCTATTTAGTCTCTGGATTTTGTAGGTTTTCTAGATTTTCCTTTGACCAAGTTATGTGTTCCATCCTTCATGGATGAAAATAATAGTACTCTAATCTAGATAACCAAGCAATTAATAGCTCAGGCAATTCACTCAAAAATATTTCATAGATTTCACCATAGATATGCTCCCCAATAATTTCCTTCATAGTTTTTCATATTATTCTTTAGCAAAAATTTTAATTATTTTATTGAGCCATCTCTTTAAATCCTTTTGTCCAGATAACCATCTCAACATGTTTCAATAAAATTTATACATTCATTGCACCATTATTAGTAGAGGTTCTTAGAAATCCTTCATAACTTGTTAATTCAGGCATAGCTTACACGAACATAACAAAAGGACATAGTTGATACCATATTCACATTAAATATATTCATTAACTAGTTCAAATAGATCGATGGGAAAAAGAACAAAGGTTTAAAATAATCTTAACAATCGGCATATACTCATATAATTAACAAATTAAAGTAAACAAAGTATTCACTATGCACAGAACAATGACAAAAGAAACATAGGAAAAGGATTTCAAAACAATATGTATTAAATTTTATCACATCAAAACCATATATAAGTATAATTAAGCACTATATATAGAGTTTTACTCAACACTGTCTCTTCACATTCCAACCTTTTGATATGCCCAAAATGAATGACTCTTCGCATTCTGTCATCTATCCTTATATGAGTCGAATATATTAAAAAAATTATACAAAAGATAAAATAGTTCAATTCGTACATGTATCTATCAACTATACTCTACAATTTTAATAGGCCATGTTCTTCATCCAACAATTATTGTAGTTGTTTAATAGATACCCATGAAAAATAAATGCTAGATATTTTTTCAAATAATTTTTAAATGTGTAAATATACTAAAATGTTTGTATATTTATAAATGATGTGAACTTAAATTAAAACACTATTAGTATGCAAACTAACATCATGCAATTTAAAAATTAATAAATGTCGTTGTATGCATGGTGGCCACATTCTTTGTTTCCTTTGTTGTCTTTTTATGTCTAGATTCTATTCCTTATACTTTATGTAAAAAGCCTGTGTGTAATGCCTTTAAGTCTTGTTTTCATACTATTAATATTAATATATCAGATTACAATACAATTTGTGTTTACTTTACATGGCTGACAAGAAGCACGCTGGGAATGCTTTCCCACCGTAATAATAGAAGCTGACAAGATGTGTAATTCGGATTTATACAGCTGAATAATTCACGAAGTGGCAGGGTTAGTGCGAATTTGACCCCGAGTATCTTCAATCCTAACACTATTTTTAACCAAGGTAATTCTGAATGACCTGGCCATGATCCCAAAAAACGCTGCTGGGCTGCACTTTGGTTATTTACAATCTCAGATCATGATTGAGCGCGACGACAACTTGCAGTGATGGTGGAGCAGCTCACTTATTTAATAATCGCGTTAAAATGGTTGGTTTGTTGAGGAGACTGTCAAGGGTAACTATGAATCCCATGACCGTTGATTGATCATACCCAGGCTGCACCACTAGACTGAATACATCTGCCTGTAGCACACACGCACTTGAGCTTGTTGTTACAGCTTGTTTTCTTTTCACCTGCAACATCATCACAGTTATATTGCCACACGAAAACACGAACAAAGTTCCATAATAGAGGGCGTAAATAACAATTTGATTCAATTCTATAGAGAATGAATTTACCTCAGCCACGACGGCGCCTGCACTGTCGTGAATTGCACACGATCTCTTGCAAAAAGATCCTTCGACATAAAAATCTGAGTGCTTAGATGAATCCAGGAAGACCTCCGCTAACGTTTTCTTCTTCTTATTAACCCACCAACTGCACGTCGACCTTGTTATCCTAAAAATCAAATTCTCTTCGCAGAAGCCCTGCCACTGCTTCCGAAGGCTGAGTCTCTGTCAATACACATAAAACCACGAAGACTAAGTTGCGGGAACGAAACAGCATATTTCTGTTGTCCGATCACCGATTATCGTAAATAAATATATAAAAAATTGACGGCATTGAGATTGGGGAAGAAGAGCAACATGCCTTGCGTCGGAGAACGAGCAGATCATTTCCTGTGGCATCCATCAAAACGATTTCCCTGGTGGGATTTGCAGCGTAATTGTCAACTCTGAAAACAAGGTTCCCCGTGGAGTCATACACAGTGAATCCCTTACAGTTGAAGATAAGGGATTTGTTCCACACAGTCAAAGTTGTAGGTTGAGATGCCTCCCAAGAGGGGCTGTAGATCCCGGCCGAGCGAGGATGAATCTTTGGCATATTTAACGCACCACCGTCAAAATTAGAATTTGTGAAATTAGATGAAGTGATCCACAACAACATCGTTTTAAAGAGTTGAAAGTGATCCGCATATGACGTATGCATAATTAGTTTCTGTGGAGGCCACGTTTGATGTGAAGGGAAGACAGCGTTTTTTAGTTTACTAGTTTCGCCACCAGTAAGCACTCAGTCCTCGCTCATTTTTATATTTTAAACACAACGACTCATTGGTGGTCGTTTTGTTTTAGCCGCATTACTTGAAATATCATCTCAGTCGTGCAGCTAAGCTTGAAAAGCTGTGGGCGTTTTCATACATAAAAGCAGACCCGTGTACTGGAAGCCTGCATTTGTTTTGGTGTTTTTTTATATATTGTCTTTATTCTCTTATATACTATTGCAGTCGATCTCATCTTGTAAAATACAACATATATATTATAACGGATGGAGACCAAGTGGTTACGCCACTTGATATTTTTTCGATGTTATTTACAGCCACACTTTATTTATTGCTTTGATTAATATTGAGGAAAAACTGTTTCTGGTGTGAATTATATTGAATTTTATGAAACATCTGTGAAATTGCAATATCATAATATAAGTAATAAATATTGTTTGAGGAGTGGATTATGTGGAATTCTATCTCTGATTTTTTTGCTTTCATTCAAGAAGATGGGGCTCGCTACCGCAGCATGGCAAATTTGACACGTCTCTTTTCTAGCTTTTTTCTGTAGAGTTTCATTTATATGTATTGGTTCCTCAGATGCAATTTATTAATCGTTGGGTTATTGATATGACCATGGATCCTTTGGACGGCTGGGTGACACTAGATCTTTCTTCCTCAAAACCCTTTGCTTGGGCGTCTCTGCCTTCTAAAGATGATCTTCCACCCCCTGCCTCAGAGGCCAATGCTTGTGATTAATATTGATGTTTGTTGTTGAGTGTCATGTCTAATCCAACTTATTTTTAGATACGGTTTATAATTTGAGCTGGATCTTTTTTTCGACATGAAATGTGAGCAAAAAATACCAACCGACTACCTTATTTTATAGCTTTCATATATTATTATTCTTTATAATATACCGAAGCATTCCAATAATAAATTGTCAATTATGTAAATAAGATAAAGAAAGCATGTAACAAAGAATAAAATGGCCACCTCCTATTTTAAAGTCTTCAAATAAAATCATTTAATTATCGCATTCTTCCATTGCAAGTTAATATTAAATAAAGAGGAATGAACATACAACGTATCAAATATCATATCATTATTGAAGGAAACTAGTATCCCCTTAGAAAACTAAGGCACACAAAAAAAATGAAAGAAAAAGAGATTAAGTTGATTCTTTATAGATATATTTAAAACTATTCATAAGATATAAATATATTAAAAATAATAACGATATTATGATAGAAAACCAACTTGAAAAACTTCTTTAAAAAATTACTTTAAATTAAGTTGGAAAATAAGATTTATTTGTAATTGATTCACTTCTCAACTTCATTATGAGAGTCATAATCACTATATATATTCTTATGATCAAAATGTCCTAAAGCGTTAATATTCCCACTATTATCTAAGTCAATTATGAGAGCAAGAGGAGAAATTATGGTTACTCTCTAAGTTGAGGAAATTGCATCCACATATGCTCAAAGGTGTTTGAGTTGAACTTTCACCTCCTTAAGTTTATCTCATATATTTTCATGCTTGATCATTCTAGTTTTGTTTGCATGCTGCACCACATTTCTATTTGCTTTAAAAGAGTTATTTGAGATCTAGATATTAATTTAGTGACAAAGCGCTTATCATTAATTGCCATAAATTTTTTGCTTACTTAAAATTTTGCTAGTGACAAAGCGCTTATCATTAATTGCCATAAATTTTTTGCTTACTTAAAATTTTGCTCATGTTCTTGCATGATATGACTCGCTACCACATCCCTAGTCAATTATCCATCATGAGATCAATATCCATCACTAATATAATCCAAGTGTTTATCCAAGATCTTACAATCAAATTCTTTATAAAGACATGTAATTGATCAATAAATTCCTTCCATAGGGTAGTTGTATTGAGCACTCTATCAAGCCCTTCTTTCCTACCACCTCTAAATAAATTATAATTTTGTATGCCACAATATTATTTTGAATTTGGACCTTTGGAGAATATTGGGGATTTTATATTAGGAGAGAGGTTATCTTAGCCTTTCCACTATTGTCATTAGTCAAAGAATCCATAAATAACCTACATAACATATGGGAAATCTTAAGGATTCAAATCAAAATCAAGAAGAGAAGCCTTAAAAAATTCTTGATAATCCTTACAGATGCACCTTAAAAGGAAAAAAATTGTACTGAGACTCCTCTCTACACTCACCTAATTTATATTCTTCTCAATCTCACTATCATTCAAGATGTTAATGTAAAATAAAGGAAAACATAATTTTTTCAAGCTATTTTACCAACAAAAAAAAAAGCATGTGTATTTTAGAGTAAACAAAAATGACCATGAAAGAGAGCTTGGTTGATTCATGTGGCTTCTATGAGGTTGATTAGAGGACAAAATATAATTATTCAAACTAGATGGATATGTTCAAATAAAGTTGCAGAGTTGTAAAACATGTATTGAAATTTTAAAAAAATGTACAACAACCATTTGTAGAGATTAGTAAAATAATTCTAGTTTTATCAAATAGAAGGAAGAGGGAATAGTACATAGTAATAAAAAATGAAAATTATTGGGATTGTAAAGGGGAAACACTTTATAATTATTTTTTTAAGCTGTGAATGACCATAAAGGTGGGGAATATAGGTTCTCATGATTAGAAAGGGAGTGACACATCCTAATTGATGTTCTTCAAATTATCCATAGATGTTCGATACTTAGTGCATGTTAAAATATGGGAGAGATGACCATCTAATATAATATTATCCATATATACAAGTATTCAATATGTTGTGGACATAACTAATTAGGAAGAGTTACATGGTTGCATTTTATAACAAATATATTTGTTAGCTAATCAGTAACCCTTGACAAAGGACTATTTAAATTAGGTACTTGAGTCATCTAACTTTGAAAATGGTCTTATTGAGATTCATGTCTTGGTGTCATTTCTTGTTCACGGTGTTTGGTATCATGTTCTTTCAATGTTTTCATGAGGTTTTCTCAAGAAGACAAACCATGACATTTAACTTATTTAATTAGCCTCCTAAATATGGTCACTTATGAAAGTCTTTTCAATCCTTAGAAAATTTTAAGGTATTTTAGCATTGTTTAATGTATTTACAAATGTTAAATTTAATGTTCCATTGTCTTATACTTGTTAGGTCATTCTTGTACCAAGATCCCATGGTAAAGAGGTTCCACTAGATCATTTGGCATTTAATGAAATCATATTATACTCCATTATGTCCATACACATAGCCAAGAGTTCAATTACACCAATTTCTAATTTTTAATCACTTTTGAAACCTTTTTTTTCATTTATTCAACTCCAAATATAACATAACAGTAGGAAAGGTAGGAAAATTAGTTTTTTATACATTATAATATCATTATACAAGTCAAGGAAGAATCCATGGACATCTAGTACATATCTGCAATAGGGAAGTATTCTAAATGGACAATTTTTATAAAAAGAGAAAACATGTTTTGAAGAGATCATGTTGGTTTCTACTTTGGATCAAGGATATTCAACCATGTATATCATATCACAAGGTGATACCGGCTCACTACAACCTCCTTAAGCCTTCTCAAGCTCAAAATCATGCTCAAGTAGAAGTTATAGGTCCAAAATAGGCCAAAATTCACTCAAGAAACTCCATTGAGTCACAGGTAGATTCAAGAGGGTTATTTTGATGAGGTTGGTTCATAACAAAGAAGAGGTATGAGAACTAGTTCTCTTAGGAGTTAGAGGGTACCCCTATGCCCTACAAAGTTGGGGCAAAAGTTATGAGTTTGAGGGCCTATCCTTTACGAATAATTTTTTACAAGTTGAGTTCTTCTAAAACCCTAAAAATCCTCATCACCTTGTGATTCTATCTCCACTTGATTGTGTTCAAGACTGCATGTAGGTAGTCAATGAAAAAGGTCTAGAAAGAAAAAATTGATTGTGTTTACTTGGATATTTGGATCTAAAATTCATATGAAGGTCTATTGTTATTGTGTGAACATAGTAAAATAATTGGATAAGTTATCCAAATCATTTGGTTACTATATTGAGACAATATCTTTTGGAGAAGGTATATTAGGCCTATAGAGATCTAAAAGAGCAACATTGCCATTGCGTTCAATCTTTAAGAAACCAATAAGTGGATTAGTTTCTTATTATTATAAGTTATATGTAAAATATCAATAAACAATTAAAAAAACTATTGATATAATACTATACTAATAACACTTTTTCAAAGACCTAATAGGCCTATTCATGGTCCTCTAGTAGTTTTTTTCTAGTACTTGTTTAATTTCCTTGTCATTTGAAGATCTGGTTAGTGTTTTGAACTTGTATAAAATATTTTTAGGTCCAATATCATTTTATTAAGTCTTTCATAGGTTGTGTGAGATTTTTAATTTATAAATAATCTATTTGAAGACCTTTTTCACTCAAACATTTGTCTAAAGTAAGCACTTATAGACCTGCAAGCTTGAGAAGGCCATTTTCATCATATGGGAAGTCAGTTGAGCAAGTGCATGGGAAAAAATGCCATTGGGGTATATTAATAAGTTTTGTATAATCCAAGTTTATTGAATTTTAAAATCAATCAAGGGGTAAAGCTTTATGAGCAATTATTAAGAAGTTGAAGACCTCAAAACTGCGAATAAACCCTTAAGAGAACTCAATGGATGTAAATATTTGTTTAATAGACTCCAATGGACCTATATTAACTAGAAAACTCATATATGACATCCACATACCTCATGATCACATATTAGAGTAATAATTTTAGCACGTGTGGAGTAAAAGTGCAAGGAAGTGGTCTAGAAAAGGCCTTTTTAGGCCTAAATTCATAGTTTTTTGGTTATGTGAAATCTTTTCAACTAGTTGAAAAGACCTTATAGGCCTAGGTATATGTGTAATAATCTTAAATAATCTATTCAAGAGGATCTCATTGTGTCTAATAGTTTTCAATTCACTAAACCAAGTACAGTGAAATCTACTCATTGTTTCTATGAATTAAATAAAATTACAGACCTTCTTAGGGCCATCAAGGGTATGAGAACCTTCAAAGTATTAGGGTAAATTTTAGCAGTGAATATTTGTTAAGTCATGAATATTTCAATTTTAAGATTTTGGTTTTAGCCATTTTTAAGGTCGATAGATGGGACCGGATTGCTAAAATTTTAGGGATATAAATTAGTTTTGGGGTCGGCTGACCAACCATCTATAGCCTTATCTTACAACATAGTTTAGTTCACCACATATATATACTCCTACCCTTGATATCAAATAAGGTAACCAATAGAACCAAAATCAAGGACCCAGATGACAACACTAAATAGTAAAATCTAATAGCGTTGATCAGAGGAGATGAATATCAGTGTTGAATGACAACACCTATGATATTATCGAATGAAAGCACCCAAAAATAGTGCCAAATAACACTACCAAATGGTAGACTGAATGACATTGCCAAATAGAATTGCAAGAACATTCATCAAGGTTAAAACTTAAGGGCGTGTGAAGATTAAAGGAAAACAAAAAAATAAATAACTATATTCCCAAACCCTACCAAGACAAGGTGCAAAAGAATAAGGAAACCAAAGTTGAAACCTTGAAAGACATAAAGAACCATTAAATATACCTCACATATTGAAGGATACCACAGTGACTTTTAATTGCATGTATAAACAAAACACTGCATGTGCACCTTTACATTTGCCTGGCTATCCTATAGAAACAATAAGTTCACATTTTTTTAAATGAGAGGTTTATAAATATTAAGAGAAATTAAATTTACAAGGGGTTTATAAGGGTAATTTAGATTCCATGTGTTAAGAGTTATCAAAAATGACAATGCATCTTCTACAATTATTTCCTTTGTTTTAAAAACAAGCTGATACAAAAAATATTAAATCAAGAACTAGTGAAGCTACCTTTGGTAACCATGTTATGGATCCATTGGATAGCTTTAGAATCCATCTATAATCATATGACCTAGCTAAGAAAATGGTTCAGAATGTCTATTAATAAGATGTGGGGTATGATTTAGATGACAATGATAATGAATAATAAGAGATGTCAATTAAACAATGATTAAATAATAAAAAAGATGAAACCCTTGGTTACATAAAGATTGAACTGTTGCATGGAATTTAAGATTAGAGACCACTATATAGATTGATTCTAATATTGAATTCCATACAATATTTAAATATTTATGTCACCAAGGGTGTCATATTTTTTATTTACTGATCATTGTTCAATTGCCATATCTTATTGTTCATTATCCCTGTCATTTAAATCGTACCCCACAACTTCACAATAGACATTCTTGACCATTTTTTTAGCTAGACCATATGATTTTAGATGGATTATGAATCTATCCAATAGATGAATGACATTGGTTACCAAAGGCATCTTGACTAGTTCTTGATTTAATCTTTTCTATAACAACTTGTCTTAAATAATGGTAATACTTGTAGAGGTGGCATAGTCATTTTTGATAACTCTTGACACATGGAATATAAATTTCACTTATTAAAACCTTGTAAATCTAATTTATCTTCATATTTAGAAAGCTCTTTTTGAAAAATGTGAAATTTTTATTTTTACAAGATATAGCTAGGCAAATCTACATTAGGGTGTCAAGACACAAAACTGCATTTCAAAATGTAGTCATTGTATCATGTATGCATCTGGCAGTGGATCCTATATGGTCCTTAATTGATATAGGCTTGAAATTATGGAAATTTCTTCAAAAACATATTTTATTACTATGGTGCATTGATGCAAGTGGGGCTGAGGGGGATGAGGAATCAAATGCATAAAGTGTGTAAAATGAGGGTTAAAGGCATATTTATAGGGCTAGGGAGGTGATCAGGCAACTAGGTAGCAGACTAAACATACTGGTAACCCTTCCTCTTGATTCATTATTCAACAAAACCTCACAAAATAGTCATTCAAACCAAAAATTTTATATAGTCAATCAGTTCAACCATTCAGCAGGGCCGTTTGGTAGAGCCATTCGACAGGGCCATTTGATAGAGCCGTCCAGGCCTCTGACATGGTCATTATGCTCATTCAGTCAACTCAATCATTTAGCATAGACATTTGGTAAATTAATTTAGTGTGACCAAATGGTTTTATGGAAAAAAATAAACCTACATGTCTTCTCTCCTTTAGAAATGACATAAATTCATCATTACCCATGGAGGATTTGCCACAACTGAAATTCAAATTTTTTATAGATTTTCTAAATATTTAAATAGGTTATCCATTAGGGCCTCTTAAAATTAACCATAAAAATCATCCTTGTAGACATAAAATTACCTTCTTGTATGACTATTCATGTCATAAATTTAAGCCTATTCCAATGTATGTAGGTATTGTTGAAGGGTTAATGTACAAGTTGTCTATTAGTTTCATGGTGATGATAGCTCTCTAAGATTAAATGCAGTATTATATCATCCTTTTCAAACTTGTATTGATATGTTTCCACATCATACTATGTTTTTTAAGGTAGTGAGGGATGTTATGACTTGATAAACCTATGTTTCACCTTTAAGAAGCCTAGAAAAGTCTAAGAAACTAGCTCTGCCAAATGTCTCTCAAGAGACCTTGTGACAGTTGAACTTGCTATTAAGAAATCCTAAAATACTTAATACACCTTACAACATCATATTTGAATATGCCCAAGCATGAACTAGGTGTCAGAAATATCAATGGGATTCAGATGCAATGGATAATATGAGTGTTATGTATCAAATAAGTGTGAGGTCATGATAAGACATAGAGATGATAGTTATACAATGAGAATCAAGGAGTCAAGACCTCAACTTATAATTGTCTTCAAGAAGTGGACTTGTAACTCCAAGAAAAGAGAGGAGATCAGCTTCAATAATAATAAATTTACCTATGATTACCTTCTATGCCATCCCTCATAGATAAATCCATCAACACTTGGCCTAGTACATTGAGAAACAAGATGAGAATACCTTCTTTGCATGCTTGGTTGAAGGATACTTCTATTTCATAATTAAAAAGATGATTGTGCTATCATGAGATTCCTAGTCTCTTCCCCTCCTCTCTCATTCATTCTTCTATATATTTGGCCTTGAATGGATTGTAAATGATCCTCTAGCTAGGTATGGTGAATCCCTACTCAACTCAACACTTGTACATTGCCTTTGGAGAGAATAGAGAATGATTTATGCCTTCACAAGCTTACATCTAGTGTATTTTCTAATGGATTATTTGATTAATGTTAGTGATAGTGTTTTAAACTTCCTCTCATTTATCCCTTTCATTCTTACCTCTTTAAAATTAGGTAGTTTTCTTTTAAGTGATATGTAGTGTGTCAAATGGTTCTATGAGGTGAATTGTATAAAATCTTCATCAGTGTCTTCTGCTAGACCTCTTGATCATCCCTCTTGGCTAGTCTATTAACCATATCCTTCATATTGAAATAATTATGCTAGGAGAGTCACTTTTGAGTTGTGTAATCAGATTTTAGTCTTATTCCAATTCATAGTGTAGTCATAGGCAAGTGGAGGAGACCAATATTTGGTGCATCACCCCTTTATTCCATTACTTTCAGATTTTTCTCTCTTTTTTCCTTGCAATTTTAGTAAGGGTAGTTTTAGTCTTTGGTATATCATCAAAGGAGCCATCCCTGTACGGATATTCACTCCACCTTTTAGGCCACCCATAACATAGGAAACTTTCCATTTTTTCAAATGGGTAAGGAGACTTGAAACACCTCCTCAAAGGGTGAAACTAAAAGTGATAATAGTTTTTGGCACACCTGGTGGGACATAAATTTTATTTATTGAGTAATTTTTTGGTGTTGTTCTTTAGTATGTTAGCCTTTAGAGGCATTTCTAAAAACACCAATGGTAACTTTAAGTTATTTACAACTGGTTTAATTATTATAAGATCTTAAATATCATCAATTTGTATGTATGTAAATTTTTTATTTTGTGAAAATGCATCTTTTTTACTTTTATATCTTTCTTATCAAGCTAATAAAATTTATGGCTTCACGTCAAGTAGCCCTGAATCAAGAAAATACTAGAATTCTTATGACATTTAGCCCCCTCCCACCCTTACATTCTTCTAATTAGCCTTGGCAAATCCATGTTCTTTATAATCAGCCTAAAAAATATCTCAAGGAGATAAGAATTGACTTTAAGATACAATGTATGGATAATGGTAGGGGAAGGGAATATAATAGACATAAAGAGGAACTTACATATTAGGCTTATATCCAGTATCAAGACGTAGATTCTTGGGAGAGATATAATGGGGCCACAAAAGAGAAAATGTAGTAGCTTCCCATGAGAGAATAAGGAATTTAATCTAAACCTTAATTGTTCCCTCTTATCGCTAGTTTTAGACAAGGTATTTCAGATGATTCTACTTGTTTCAAAATCATAAGCTTTAGGACTCCTAATCCTATGAGAGAGTATATGCTTGTGTAAACTCCACCCATTCTTCTTGAATATTATTAAACTTTTACCCCATGTCAACCTTCTTGGACCAGTCCTCTCACACCAACTTGAAATCAACAAGATAAAAAGGTGGTTGAGGCCAAACCAAGAAAGTTTCCAAGTTTCACAAACCCTTCACCCACCTCTTTAGTTGGATTTGTTAATGAATATTAAGGCATATCATAATGTGAGAATTTAATTACTGATTGGAAGGAGAATAATGAAGAAAACTTAACATAATCATCTTTTCCTTTTCCACAGGAGCTAAATAATCCAATTACCCCCAAATTCCTAAGTTTTAGGAGTGTCGCTTCAACCCCAAAGCCAATTCAAGAGTATCCCATAATGACTTATATTAATATTCCATCAAGTGAACCTTCTTACCCTCCCACCATCTCCCTTTTTAAAGGAGGAATAGCTATATGGAAGGCAATTGAAGATCATATAGGGGAAGAAGAGAGTGTGATGTGGAAATCATCATTGGCAATCCTCATTATACCATTAGATCAGACTTAAGACAAGAAATAAATTAAACTTATTGGCACACTTTTGATGAAGAGAAATCTAAACTTGAAGCAAGAGACATCAAATCTCATGACTAAGAGGAGGTTGTGAAGAGTTTTCTAGCCCTCATGGAAAGTACTATTTTTGGTACATGTTGTTTTGAATAAACTAATGATAAACTTGCAGCAAGTGGTTTGTCCAAGTATTTTGAAGAAGCTACTCAAAACAATCATTATTTGCATGAGTAAGTCCATATTGTTTCAAACCTAACAGAGCATAATAAACACAATGAGAATGCTAAGATTGAAGAATAAGACATCAACTTATTTGAGTAACTTCCATTTGATGTAATGGAGGAAGTCTTTGAGAGTAAACAAAACATCCAATAAGAGCATTGATTTCAATAACTCCCTAATCAATTTGACATAAATTTACAAAAACTATCATAATATGGAGACACTATTCATCATGAGATTATTGCACCAATTGAAGAGGCTCCTAATGATTCATTTAAATAGGACAAGGATTGATTTGAGTTTCAAGGACATAGTGAATAAGGTGTAGACTTTAATTTCTTCTCTATTATTGATGTGAACACCTCCATACTAGCCCTCGTGAATCCAAAAGAGGGTCTAAATGAGCCACAAACAAGTGGGAAACAACTACAAAACTTGTTTGAGATCCTATAAGTAGGTTATGTTCATTTTTTTAGGAGACTATAATATGGATAAGGATGATAAGGTCATTCCTTAAAGCATGCCATCCCAAGAGTCCAATTTAATTGATATTGATTTGTTTAATGTTTACAAATTTGGTTATCAGCTCCTTGATCAATTTGTAAACCTTGAAGAAGATGACATCCTCTCTCCAAGTGGCAAAGATAAGATCCCAATGAAGATTAGAATCAATACTTTGATCTCATTCAAGATATTGAGACACTTTGCAGGCCTACATCTCCTAGTGAAGATGTGGATAGGGTGGTTGTCAAGATTCGATAACCTTCTTAAGTGGATGTTGATCAAAACATACCTCAATAAGACCTGATGAATCTAGGATGCAATATTTGGAGCTCATTGAAGATCTTGAGCTGGTTTTAGTAGTGGAAAAGTAAAATGACATCTCTTAAGATGTCATATAAGGTCAAGAATAGTGTTCTAGTGAGCTATTAGAGGTTGAGGCTGTAGTTGCTCTTATGAATCATAACTTGATCACATTGAAAATATTTCTCAATGTTGAAGAGTAACATGATGTGAGCATTGAACCATGAGAAATTTGTGTTTATATGAGATATGTTTATTCTAGTTGATCTATTTGGAGCAAGCCAAAGGAATTAACAATGAGAAAAAGAGATGATATAACAATAATGTCCAAGAAATAGTTTGTTCTTCTTCTCTATCAAACACATGGAGAAGATCTAAGAGGCATTTGATTTGATCTAGGTGAATTAGAAGTATTCTCATATTTTATATAGTAAAGTAGTCTTTTACTTTCTCCAACTGCTTCTAGCACAAGTGTTGCTTAGTTTTTTTATTGTTTCTTTTTTCCCAAGTGCCTCATGACATGGGTGTGTTTGTTTCATGTTTGTTGTGTATTTGAGAAGTTGTTATCAGTTGTCTCAACTTATTCTAAGGTCATACATTCATGTTTCAAGGCTTAAATTAGTTTTGTTTCTTAGTGTTTAGTGACTCCATAGCCTAATGGACTAATAAGGCTACTATTCTAGATGTTTTACAAGTAAACTACCCTAAGAGGTCATCAAAAATACTAGTTAATCAACCACCCTTTATCAAAAACAATTTAATCAAGTATCTAAGTCATATAACCTTGTAAAAGGTCTTGAGCCATGTCCTGGTGCCATTTATTGTCTTATCATGGTGTCAAGTGTCAAGTTGTTTCAAAGTCTCAGTGAGGTCTTCTCAAGAAGGCAAATTATGAAATTTGACTTGTTACATCTTGATTTCCTCACTAAACTTGATTTTCTCATTAAATAGATATTAATGGGGTTAATGATGGTTAATTACTATTATAGAAAACTATTTTCATTTATGTTGATGTATGGATAGACATATAATGATTATCGTGTGGCTCACTGCTTGTCAGTTAGTTGTACATGAGTTTCATATGTATATTGATCATGCTCATTTAGTATTTTTATGATTTAGAAACATTTTATTAATTATTATTGTTATAGGATAAAAATCATTTAAATTTTTTGAGGTGGATGTAGGAGATAGTCCACTTTCTAGACATATATGGAGGGAGATATCATCACAGAGGGTGTAAGAGATAACTATGTTAGGGGTTGAGAGATTCAACAAGGAACCATACACACACCATGTAATATAGTTAAATACCTATTTTTTATGAGTGATTCATTATATGTTTGATCTAATCTAAGCTATGAATATTTGTTTTATGCTTCATAATGTTGATTGGTTTTGATTTGTGATTAGATGGTATTATGGCCATGTTTGTAGTTGTTATTTTTATTTATGATTATGATGTTGTATACACAAAATATTTTCAAATTTTATCAAATACTGATACTTTCAATCTTTCATGAACCCATCAAGAATCAATCTCTCTAAGTGCATGTCCTAAGGGGTGCACTAAAAAATGGATGGGTAGACCATTGATGCTTCATAAAATTATTGTACCTTATTATCACTTATTACCAATCCAACCAGCTTCTAAAACATTCCCCTAAGCTATTAATCCTCTTTTACGAAATTCTCCAGTATTTTACCACCTTTTATATCCCTTTTTATAACCTAAAACCCCTTTTTTATAGTTTATAGTACTAGGTTAGTTAGATTGACCTTATCCTCTTATTGGTGAAAATCATTTAGGGTCTCGGTCGGCTCTTGGCCAACCTAGACCATGACCTAGTGATTTTTTATCAATAATAGTACTAGGTCGACCCTATCAGCCAATTTTTTTGAAAGGGTTTAGGGTTAAATCCACCTATATATACAAGATCATTTCACTATTTATAGAGAGATGTTAAGAGTTATTATTAATTTGCACTTCTTTACAATCTATTCTTCCACCATTCTACTTGAGGAGTATTATATTAGGGTTTCTACTTGGAGAATCTAGTCTCATGGAGAAGTCTTGAATGCTTAGGAATTTATTAGTGATCCTTACAAACTATAACAACCTCTTTTGAAGCACCTTTGGTTAAGGGAGAGATTGAGTCTCGATGGGTTCATATTTTAGGTAAGTATTCTCTAACTTTGCTCCTCTCTTTAGTAGATAGAAGTAGCATAAGTATTGGATTTTGAATAATATTACTCTTGGGTAAGTGCACAAATTTGGGGGATAAAAAGTAGCCTACTTGTGGACATGATTTTTATAAAATTTTAAAAATTTAAACTTCTATAGATAATTTGAGATATCTACACTCTAAATTTGAAGATGGTGTAAAAACATGAAATATAAAATTTTGAGTCTAGTTTCCAAAACACTAAATTGTTTTAAAAATGGTTAAGTATAACTAGGCCAAACATCTAAAATTTTTAGAACTCTAATTTTTTAGAAAACATAATAAATCGATAGCCATGACATGAACCATTTTTTGAGCAACATTTAACATTATTTGAAACCCTTTGCAAAAAATTTAGATAAAATCTTGTAGCACGTGACCTATATTTTTTTGTATTTTTTCAACAAAAACTAACAAATAAATGGATAGTTGTCCATGATTCAGGCCTAACTACCTCAAAAAAAACAAAATTTAATTTTTTTTAATGCATGTATGATTAAGTGTACTACATCACCTTATAATTTGTTTTTCACATGGATACATGAAACACAAATTATATGAACATGTATAGGTAATTTAATAATTTTGGGAATATTGGAGTATTATTCCTAATTTAATTAAGGGTCTAGAATAATAAAATCAATAAATGATATGTAAATAATTAAACTACTAATTTGTAATATTTTGACTATAATTTGAATCTTTTTAAAAATAATAATAAGGGAGAGAAAATAAAACTTGGCTGCAAATAGACTGAGATGATTAAGATAGAGTTTAGAATTCATTGTGAAGGACTGAGATAGTGTCATAAATCAAGATCTAGCCTTCATTTTATGATTGGATAGGAGAATCAAAATAAGACACCCTAGGATCTCGCACTATAGTCCTCTTTTGTTGTTATTATCGAAGAGACCTAATATTTTTAGGATTTGTTCACTGTGTTTATGTGAACCTACTTCTGAAATTTTGACTATTAGATGTATAAAAAACTCCTTGTAGAGATGATTTAATCTTCAAACCCTAGAGTCCATTATGTTTTGACAAACTTTGGCAAATATTGGGGTTAGTGTGTGTAAAATGTACTGAACGTGTATCCACACATCTTGTGTGAGCACACTGCCTACATACCAATACTTCAAAGAGGGATCAAACCATACTTAGCTCTCCCACTTGATGTGCTTTGTGAAAGTGTGTGTATGAAGATGAAAAATGCTAAAATTAGGTGTGATCGATGTAGCTAGGGACTGGTGTAAGGATTTGGATGTACATGTAGCTATATTGGCTAAATGTATGTAGAGAATAGGGAAGATTGCCCTAATAGTTTTATTTTTATTCTTGCTTGATTTGTAATAATTGTGAACCCTTTCTAAATGAACTTTGAATGGGATTTTATAGGGATCTATTGGTCATAGGTCGAATTTATTCATGTTAGGCTAATAAGAAGAGTAATAAGAACTAAAAGAAACTGACCATTGGAGGTAAAAATGCACTTGGATAAGATTTCCATAAATGAACACCCTAAGTTTTGGTACTATATTCCTGAAGGAATAATACCCAAGGGGATGGAATAATCACTTGAAATGTTAATTGGAGGAGGTGGAATCACTATTTAGAAGACTATGTATGATTGGGAATCAGTGAAAAGATGCCTATGAGGGTCATGAGAGCAAGAAAGAGGGACCTATGGGTTGGGTGTCATGAGCCACACTCAAGTTACCAATTTTCAAATTTATATGACTACATTTACCCCCCCCCCCCCCACTTTATTTTAGTAATGCAACAAAGTGAAATACTAAGATAAAAGAAAAATAGAAAGCATACCTTAAATTAACTGCAAGGGTAAAGCTCATGAAGCTATGTGATGTTAGGTGTTCATAAAGAGATAGCACATTGTGAAGTATAAATTTTCAAGAGAAAACAAAGAATATATCAGTTCTTACTAGATATGCTATATCTAAAATAAGAATGTATAAAGTTGGGTAAGAGAGAGAAGAGAAGGGAATGAATACACCTCACTAGGTATGTGAACCAACATAAAACCTGTTATGATGTTGAGTGAAGTTGATTATGTGTTTAATGATTTTAGATGATTCTGGACCAAGATTAATATCATGAATGGAGCTAAGTGATCAATTCCCTGAGAGTGGCTCAAGAATACAAAGGTTGGCCCTTTGACTCCATCATCACCCACTAAGTGAATCTATGTGATCATGCATGTGTTGATCAATGTTTAGATTGTGTGTCCAATCCCTCTGAGTAGGTGGCTCAAGAATAAAAAGGCTAGCTATTCTTTTGGCTCCATCATTTCCCTATAAAGTGAAGCTATGAATTGATACTAGTATGAAATGTGTGTCGTATGAGATGGCTCATAAGGCCCATGAATGCTCTATAATATGACAATGTGGCATGGATAATTAAATGTATGATGGAAACTAGGCCACTCTTGGCCACTTTGAAAGGTAGAGATTAGGCTTGTATGAAAGCTACTCCAAAACTGGGCACTAGGCTTATATGAAAGCCACTCCAAAATGTGAAGGTTAGGCTTGTATGAAAGCCACTCTAAAATTATGTCAACCACATGTAGATGTCATAAGGCATGCAACTACTAAGAATTACTAGGTAATATAATGAACTCAAAAATAAAAGAAGACAACTATACCGCACACATTGCCCCCAATCACTAGTGTCTATAACATAGATTCTAATCTAGAAGTTATACCAACTGTGCTATCTAAAACTAGAAGTGAGATCCATCATGTCGCAAATGATGCCCTCTATATCTAAATTATTTAAGAAAAACTATACTAAAACTATTATATCTGAATTGGTTTGAATGTGCAAAAATGTAGTTGAACTTACCTTTTTTCTTATGTTTAGAAAATCTATTTTTTTTGCTATTTAGACAAGAGTGTTGAAAATGAACACCCTACTATCCAATTCTATAGTCCAATATTTGCACTATTATCCTAGGTTAATTCTTATGAATGTTCTATAATTGTCACTATCTGCTTGGTCTATTCTACTTGGTTTGAAGTCTAGATACTATTCTAGGTGTTCTAAAATTTATTTATTTTTATTAGTAGGAGCTTTGATCTCTATGATAAAACCCATGCTTATTTCCCCCTCTTTTGAGGGTAGGAATAAAGAACCTCTAATGATTTCCCTTAGAATAAAGAGCCCTATAAGTGTGTTATGTTTTGAACTTACATGATATATCAATGATAATTGATAAGATATCTCAAGATATAACATGGTTTGTAATGGAGATTGTTAGATCAACAAGGGTATGCCTATATAGATATAACAATGTAATAGCATGTGTAATATAATAATCTAGAAATGGAATTCTGGTTAGTTGATAGTTGTCATAGAGGGATGAATCATGATGTCCATCATGCCATCCATGAAGGCAAGATAATGCATGATGTGAATCATAGCATTGCAAACAATCAAAAATAAATCAAGCAACAAGCATACGAGATAAGAATAAAGAATCATACAAGAGTGGCCAAGGGGTCAATAAAACAAGGGACATGGGCACATGTCACTCAAACTAAAAATTAAGCATACAAGGCATGTTCAAATGCCACATACACAAACAATTAAAAATAATCAAGGTTGGTGTGAAAGCCAGAATCATATAAAAGAGTACAAGCAAAGGACATTGGAAAATATCCTAAGGCACATATAATAATAGAAGTAAAGGATATTGACAAATGTTCTAAGGCACATACAAGAGACAAATAAGAACAGAGAAATGCAATCACATCTTGCTACATAAAGCAAGAAAAGAAAGCAATGTAAATGCTGAAAATACAATTGCATCTAACTAATAAAATAAAGGAGTGAAATTATGAAATACATGTAGTACAATACTAATTATATGCTAAGAAATACACAAGTGTTATATACTAGTAAGTGTTGATAGAGTGATTTGTGTAAACTAGTAAGTAATGTAAATTAACATGATAACAAGAGTGTGTAGTGTAGGAATGACATAATCTAGATGGTGTAGTCATGTATAAGGTGCCACCAATGGGTAGATATATTGATATGTGTGTCAAATTTATAATTCAAATGCCCCTCAATGGGTAAAGTGAAGCAATCAAGGATTTGGATGTCACTACACACACTCAAAGAAGATCAAGTGAAGCATGGTGATATAGATAAATCAACAAACAATAGCATAGAAAAACAAATGTAAGTCTAGCATGGTAGTAGACACAAAAAGCATAGATAATTCATACAATTTAAATTTTTTTGTGTTTTTGAATTATTTGAATGTTTTTGTATTTTAAAATTTTATATTATTTTTTATATTTTGCATGTTTGAATGTTTGTGGATTTTTGGATATATTTAAATGTTTTGGATTTTTTGATGTATGCTATGTACAAAAAAGTATTAGGAGACTATGTACAAGAAAAATTGAGAATAAATGATATTAATCGATGACTATCATTGGAGACTCCCTATCATGGTGTCTTATATCAAGGAGAGGGATTGTGCATGATTGTGAAGCATGATAGAAGGAATGAGACTGTGGCTCTAAAAGTTGTGTATGCTATAAGTGCTTTGAAATATCTAAATTAGAAACCAAATATAAGATCCTCCTATAACTTTGAGAATTGGATGTAATTGTAAGGCTCTTTGGGACCCATCTAGTAGTAGGAGAAGCTCTCTAAACATGTCGTCTATGTGTAAAGGCATGAGATCTTAATGATACTACCCTAGGTGTGAACACTATAGGTGAAATCTATCTAAAATTTTAAAGTTGTGGTTACTATAAAATAGACCTTCATGGAAGTGTATGAAATTTTTGTGTTGGTGATAGAGGCCTTGATTGTGTCTGAATCTAAACTAAAGGAAGAATTGAAACTGGTGGAGAAACTAAAACTAGTGATTGTAAAATAGTAGATGGCTCTGAAGTGGGGAGTGGTAACTCATATGGAACTCTAGAAACTATAATAACTTGATTATCATGAATGAATTTTACACATCTATGAACTATATAAGGTACTATTTGAAGTTTTTGAATCCATGGTTGGCCAAGAAATATATCAAAAATTCTTGCACTAGGAATAATAGTAAATGGTGTGGCCACATGTGTTGGACCAACCTATAGAGGAAGTACAATATTACCCAATGAACTCTATATGTGCCCACTAAATATAATGATAACTATGTCCATCATGGTAATATCCTACTCTAAATATCTCAAATACTATAATAATGTCATAGTGCACATGTTCACACTAGATCCATTATCTATGAGAACACTATGAATAGGATGATTATGAATGTAATATTTGATAAAGAGTGCATGATAATTTGAAACATCCTCTACTATCTCCTACTTTGAAAAAGAGATGGAAGGTCTAGCTCAAACTGTAGAATTGTATGTAGTAATTATGTTTCTCAAAGGATGTAACTGAACTAAAGGTGCCCTATATGTATTTGGTGGGGGATGCACATGATATGCATGGTGAACATCTGATGTATCCCTTGTCTCTTATTTATAATGTTGCAAAAAAAGATCTAAGAAGATTTTCAAAGCTTTATCCTAGGTTTGCTTTACCTGAGGAGGCTCAACGGAAGTCCCAAGATCATTAACATTTCCATCTATCAAGTCTATATTTACTGTCTCAAATAAATGCATCTATTTTTTATATGGCCTAGTGCCCTGTGAAACTCATAAAATGCATGTTGATCATATCCCCATGGAAGAGGCTTTGTTGGATCAACTTCAGAAATAGGAGCGAGATATATGATATTACATTCCAAAAGCTATTCTAAAATTATGGCTTGAGGAACTAGTAGATTAGTAAAGTTTCACCAAGGAGGTGATGATAAAACCACATGTTGAGGGGGATCTAAACCTACATTAACTATTAATTTATTCTGACTCTTGCTATCATTGACCTTGACTTTGTATGGGACTTTGATGTTACTCTTGTTTGTTGTTTTTGATATACTTGTGTACTTGAGTTTGCCCATTAAAACTAATTTGAATTCCCTTTCCTTTAGTATGTGACATAATTTAGTGAAGGAAGAGGACCTTTTGAACATTATTGACTCATGTAAAGATGGTAGAAGACTATGTTTGAAGAGATCTTGTAACTCTTGATCAGTCATGGGGCTAGTCATCTTAGCTAGGATAGTTTTATATCAAAGAACATAATTTTTCAAATGCTCATTTCAATTTTGTTTCTATTATGAAACTTGGGCATATGAAACCTTATCACCAATGTTAATGTTGAAGTGAGCTAGGAACATGTCAGCTAAAAGATTGAATGCATTAGCTGACTGATTTAGTAGATTATAGAACTATTGTAAAGCATAATCCTTTAGACTCTATGGAAATAGCTTGGTTAGTAGCCAGTCATTTGACACATATTTCAAGCATGATACATGAAAAAATATCAAGTGTGTCTCTGGATCACCCTCGCCATCATATAGAGTGATCTTGGGTTGAACAAAATGTTGTCGTAAGGGTGTAGAGGCAATATGATGTGCCAATGGTGTTGCATTAGAGCAAAAAAATACAAATCTTACATAGGTCTAGAGTTATCTTTCTCAATATGTAGCACCTTGGACTGAAGAGATCTTATCTATTGCATAAGGGTTGCAACATCATGAGACAAAGATGTAGTAGTTGTAACTAGTGGCATAGAGGAAGCTTGGGTTGTTATAGGGGGTTTTTGATACATATTTGCTCCGGTAGTATCATTTACAACTGGTTGCTTTGAAGGAATAGAAGACTCAAATTGCTTAGCCTTTTTAATTTTCATGATAGATTTCAAGATAAGAGGATGATCTCAGGGCTATTCCCCAAGTCTTTCTCAAAAACTTTTTAGGATCAAATCTTTGTTGAGGACAACTTCATTGTCAATAATAGTTGAAAGTGTATCATGAATCTGAAGTGGTGGGTCATGAACATCAGTGTTTGTATTATCAATTTTATTCTCATATTTCACATCATCAAAATTATCCTTATTGAAATTGGTATAATCTAGATGTGTAGAATCTATAACAAGAACCTAAACTAGTTCTTTATCCATGGTATATGGTCAAGTTGAAGGAATCTAGGTGAATTTAGGAGGGTTGCCACTAAGTCTTGCACTTAATCTCAAAGGAAGAGATGGAAGAAGCTTAGGTGGCATAAGGAAAATAACTTGAATAATGGAAGAAAATATTAAACAAATATAATCCAAACAAGGAACTAAAATATGCATAAAAAAGATATGAAGCTCAAAAATGTGTAAGGTGATACCTCAAGAAGCAAATAGGAGCTAGTACATGCAAGTAGGGTTTTAAATAAAAATATTTTTAAAATTACTAAGGAATTTTAAAATTTGATACAAATTTATGTTTTAATATATGTAATTAAAAAATCAAAAAAATATAGGAAAAATACTGGGAAAATACTGGGACCTAGTATGGGCAACTAGTGTTTGAAAGAAAATTATTTTAAAATTACTACAAAAATTTTAAATTTAATGCTAATTTTTTATTTTATTATGTAGATAAAAAATAAAAAATATATAAGAAAAAATATTGAAAAAATTTACCGTAGGGTTTCTAGGGTTTTTATGCATAAACAAAGTAAGTCAAGTTCACCAAATGATTTAAAGTTTTTGGGAATATTGGAGTATTATTCCTAATTTAGTTAAGGGTTTGTAGTAATAAAATCAATAAATAATATAACAATAATTAAGATACTAATTTGTATATTTTGACTGTAATTTGAATCTTTCTAAAAATAGTAATAAGGAAGAGAAAATAAAACTTACTTAGAAACAGACTAAGACGACTGAGACAGAGCCTAGAATTCACTATGTAGGATTAGGATAGTTTCATAAATCAAGATCTGGTCTTCATTTTATGATTGGACAAGAGCACCAGAATAGGACACCCTAGGGTTTGACATTATAGTCCTCTTCTACCATTATTGTGTAGAAGACTTGAGCTTTTTGGGTTTTGTTTCCTGTGTCTTTGTAAGTCTGTGTGTGAAATTTTGACTTTTAATTATCCATAGAACTCTCTATATAGATTATTTAGTCTTCAAACCCTAGACTCCATTGGGCTTTGACAAATTTTGGTAAAGAGGAGGGGGGTTAGTGTGTTTAAGATGTACTGAATGTGTATCTACACCCCTTGCATGGTCACGTTGCCTAAATACCAATACTCCAAGGAGGGATCAAGCCATATTTAGTTCTCTCACTTGATGTGCTTTGTGAAATTGTGTGTATGAAGATGCAAAATGCTAAAAATAGGTGTGCTTGTAGCTATATTGGTTGGTTGTATGTAGATAATAGGGAAGATTGCCTTAGTAGTTTTGGTTTTTTTCTTGATTGCTTTGTAATAATTGCTAACCCTTTCTAAATTAACTTTGAATGTGCTTTTATAGGGATTTATTAGTCATGGGTCAAATGTCTTTGTGTTAGGTAAAAAAAAAAGAGGAATAGAAAATAGAAAGAACTAACCATTGGAGGTAAAAATAAAAAGTAACAAGAGTGTCAAAATCAAACACCCTAAGGTCTGGTGTTATAGTCCAAGTTAGGTGTTATAGTCCTAAAGGAATGGGACCTAGGGGGATGGAATCATCACTAAAAATGCTACCTAGACAAGGTAGAATCACTATCTGAAAGGATATAGATGACTGGGAATTAGTAAAAAAATGCCTAAGGATCATGAGATCAATCAAGAGGGACTTATGGGTTAGGTGTCATGAGCCACACTCAAGTTACCAATTTTCACATTTTATATGACTATAATATGCATGTATGTTTATAGCATGTAGTGGCCTAAAAAAGGCATAGTTAGAAATAAATATAGTTTGAAACCTTAAATTAGTCCCAAAACTATAAATATAATATTTTTGAAAAGAGGAGAGCTTGCTTGTTGTGATGGTATCAAGTTTTTAAATTTTTGATTTAAAATTCTTAGTGTATTTGGTAATCAAAGTTAAAATTTGTTGTTTATTTTCATACCTTTCAATACTCAGTTGTACATTGATAGTCTAAGCCTTTGGTTTGGTAATCCAATCCATTATCGATCCAAAAGGAATGGGAATTGAATTCAAATTCAAATACCATGATCGTATTAATAACATGATCACATCAATAATATGATCGTGTCAATAACATTGTAATTATTGTGATTGCATCATATATTCTAAACATCCTAAATTTGAATAGGAGTCATTAGGCCTAGTAGTCTTAAGATTGTTGTCTAATATAACATATGCTATCAAATCCTTAATTGACATTATATTGAAGGAATTCCTTATACGGGGAATAATTAGTCTTAATTTTAAAGATTATACTAAAGAAAATACTTGATTGGTTAAATATGATGTGCAATTAGGGGAAAATATTCACAATAGACAAATTAGATGGACACAATTAGTTGCATGGGGTGAAAAATGCCTCTATTGATATTCTAGGTGGAATCAATTAATTACATATGACTTAGTTGTCATCAATTGTGTATAGTTTTGAAAAAACATCAATTGATAAAATGGTGTAATTAAAGCCCAAAATGACATTAGATGGATGTCATTCCTTGCTTGGGGATTGAGGGGCCTCAATTGCATATCATATTGAACCTAAATACTCAATTGTTTTAATATGGTGTGTAATTGGGGATAATGGAATCCAATTGGAACATTATATAGACAAAATTACTTTCATGGGGCTCAGTTGGCCCCAACTATGCATATAAGATAAAACCAAATGCAGGATTAGCTAGATATAGTTTACAATCAGGGCCAAGGAAGTAATAATTGACATAGATGTATTCAACTACTTGAATGAGCTTTGGTTGGCCATAATTTCATATTCAACTGAACTAAATACTTGGTTGCTTCAATATGTTATGCATTTGGGACTAACAGAGTCCCTTATTGACAATAGAAGGATGAGATTTCTTACACAAGGCTTGTTTGGATTAAATTTCATAGACCATACTGAATAATTATATATTTTTAGTTGAATTTAGTGCATAATCAAAATCTCGATGGAAAAACCTTTTTATGTTAAAATAAATCACACACGTACCACTTGTTGTAGGTAGCATGTTGAATTTTCAATGCACTATGATGTTTTTTGCTATATTCATTGTACTTTAATACTAACATTTGCAAGAGTGTGGCATTGAATTGACACCAAAATCAGTCAAGGAATTTATTCTGACTATATTTTGAAAAATATTGGATGGGTAATTATTTTACAATAAATGATGTTTAAATTAAAATTACAACATTTATTGTAGATTTCCAAATTTAAATAAATGTATCCATGAGGAGATTACAAGTGCAATTGGATATTAATTAGTTAGTTTAAGCAAATATAAATTAGTGACTTATCAAGTAAAATATGAAAAAGAATCTAAAAGGTGTGAGCTTGTTACAAAAATGATACCTATTTCAAAAAAATTGGTCAAATTTAGGGAGAAGATTATTTATGGCTCTGCAAGGCACAACCACAAGGATAGATGGTTGGATGAACATTTCAATATATGCAAGGATACATTACCACTTAGTTCCATTATTTAAATAATTGATTTTTTAGAGAATTACACATTCAAACCCCAAATGGAAGTTTAATCACAGTATTACAACTAATCACAAGTTACCATATTCATGCATATAACATCCATGCATGCACCTAATAGTACAAAACAAGAATGGAAAATATTAATGAAATGTCATTTCTATATCAGCAATGATAGATCACATTATTTAGATTATGTGAAAGGTTGTTTTTACAAGTTATATGAATAGTTGAACCAGAGGAACAATACTTTCAAATAATATTACATTTGGTTAGACAATTGCACATTGTAATTGAAAAATGCACAGATGTTTTATTGGTTCGGAAAGATGCATGTTACCATAGGTGTAGAACACATTTGTATTTTCACCAAGGTTGGACATGGAAAAGGGGAGCATGATGGTGATGTAGCATGTGTTAAAAGATCTATTGTAAGGGAGGAGTTAAAATTTAAAGGTGTTCATTTGATAGATGCAAAAACTATGGTTGAATGGTGTAATGAGAACAGGTGTCATGGTGCTCAACCAAATTCTACTATTCGTAGAAATTTATAGTTAATAAAGGAATAACACTTGGAAAAGTATGAGGATTAAATGAGTCTAATGGGTCCGAGTGACCTCCACTCATTTCATAGCTCAAATGAAATTTCTTGGATTGTTCATAGGAGAAAGTAGGCATGTTTCTATTATGTATGAGTGGACTCTATTTGGAATGAGTGTGAGTCACAAGAGTGGGTGAATGATTGGAGTTCCAAACCTCTAATACCAATGAACACATTTTAGGTTTTAACAACATTGCAACTTAAAGATATGACATCATCAGATGTCTTTGACCATGTATCTGATCCAGTGCAACCAGATAGAATTTTTTTATTATGTACAATTTATTCTCATTATTTATATATCTTCATATCGGCATTAAAATTTATTTTTTATGATGAACAAGGCATGTTTTTGTAGTTACTGCAAATGAGCATAATGAAGAAGGCACTGATTACTACTTGTCTCAGTGTGTAGAGAGATAGAATAAATTGACTTCCCTAGTTGCAAATGGAAGAAACATTGACTATCCCACTAGGTCAGTGGTAGTCACCAAAACTTGGTTTTGATGATATCCTAAATTTTTTAGATCAATGGTTGTTTGAAGACTTTGAAATGCATAAGAAGATACTACACTATTCAAATTTAATTCTTGCAACAAATATTCAATTACAAAAATATCATGCGAGGCCATTAAACATGAAACTATGGAAAGTTTAGAAGTTAGATCATGAAGCTATTCTTGATACTATCAAGGTTAGAGCAGATCCTAGTGGTTAGTTGGATTGAAATACAAAGGTATGTTGACTTTTCAAATGTATATGTAATTACTTTTACCAAATATTTTTTATTTTTTAGGTATTACATATATAAATTTCATTTTGAATTGCTTACTAACAATTTTTTATAGGTTAGTGGTGCCAGTTAAGCTTCCACCTTCACATGGTTTGCACTGTCAGTAAAGAATTATATATTATTAAAGCTAAGATAAGGTTAGGTTTTATGAATGTTTGATCTAGGATGTGATTAGAGGGATTAAGGAGGTACATGAGGGATCTAACAATACATAAAAATGACTTATAATTTTTTTTTATGCATGTTTGAACTTAGGCTAAAAAACTACAATTTTTTTGTATTGGGAAGGGTGTTTTGAGGCCTGAATGGATGGTCAGTTTGTTGATTGGGCCTGATGAGAGGCTAAGAACCTACTCCTAGAGGTTATTCTCCCCTTAGACATGTTTTTGTTTGTAGTTTTGACATTTGAATCATCAGAACTAGATTTCTACAATCACAACTTGAATTTTGACAACATATGTTGTTAGTGTTTCTACTCTCCAAAACGGTAATGAAAATTTACTTCCAAGTGGATTTGAACATTGTGACAGCATAATAACATGTAGTTTTTCTATCTAGATGTTATAAAAGAGATATATTTATAGGTGGAGGCATCAAAAATATAAATACCAGTTGGAGCTTAAGAAGTTGCTTGTTCACTGATAAAAATTTACATTTTTGGACCCATCACTACAACTTGTCTAACATATTGATCTTGAAGCTTCCACAAGAGTGTTTCAAGGTGTGATTATAGGGATTAAGGAGGTACATGAGGGATCTGATTGTTTATATAAATGACTTATAATTTTTATTTTATGTGTGTTTGAACTTAGGCTAAAAAAATGCATTTTTCTTATATTGGGAAGGGTGTTCTTGAGGTCGGAATGGGTGGTGGGTTTGTCGATCAGGTCTGATGAGAGGCCAAGAACCTAGTTTTATAGGTTATCCAACCCCATTAAACATGTTTTTACTATGATTTTTCACCCATAAAGCATCATAAACATAGTTTTTCAACCAAAACTTAAACTTTGACAACATTTATTGTTAGTATTTCTATTATCCATAATGGAAGTGAAAATGCACTTCTGGGTGGATTTAAATGTCATGATGGAATAATAACATGTAATTTGTCTATCTAGATGTGTTTAAAGTGATATATTCATAGGTGGAGGTCCTAGAGGTAGAAATGCCAATTGGAGCTTGAGAAGTTACTTGTTCACTGACAAAAACATGCATTTTTAGACCCATCGCTGCAACTTATGTAACAGATTGATCTTGAAGCTTCCACCCAAGTGCTCTAAGGTGATATTAGAGAGATTAAGGATGTATTTGAGGGATCTAATGGGTTGTGGAAATGGATTATATTTTTTTTATGTGTGTTTGAACTTAGGCTAAAAACTTACATTTTTCTTGTATTGGGAATGGTGTTCTTGAGGCCAGAATAGGTGGTAGGTTTATCTATCGACCTTGATGGGAGGATAAAAACCTAGTCTTAGAGGTAATCTACCCCCATAAACATGTTTTTAGTGTCATTTTTCACCCATGAAGCATCGTAACTAGAGTTATGCGACCACAACTTGAACTTTGACAACATTTATTATCAGTATTTCTACCCTCTAGAACTATAGTGAAAATGCACTTTCTAATGGATTCAAACATAATGGTGCCACAATAACATGTAATTTATCTATTTTTACATGATCAAAATGATATATTTTTAACTAGATGGCTTGGAGGTATAAATGCTAGTTGGAGCTCAAGAAGTTACTTGTTCACTAACAAAACTTGCATTTTTTGGCCCATGACTATAAATTTTCTAACAGATTGATCTCAAAGCTTCCACTCAAGTGATATAGTGTGCAATTAGAGGGAATAAGGAGGTGCGTGAGGGATTGAGTAGTTCATGAAAATTTATTACAATGTTTTTTCTATGCATGTTTGAACTTAGGCTTAAAAAAATTCATTTTTCTTTTATTAGGAAGGGTATTCTTGAGGCCAGAATGGGTGGTGGGTTTGTCAATTAGGCTTGATGGGAGGCCAAGAACCTAGTCCTAGAGGTTATCCACCCACTCCCCACTCAAATTTGTTTGAGGTGTTAGTTTTCATCCACAAAGTATTGAAACCAAAGATTTGCAACCACAACTTGAACTCTGACAACTTTGACAATTTAAACTAAAGACCTAGAAAATTAATGAGTAATTGATCTATTGACCTATTGAACTATTGAAAACTTTGAAAACTTTGATAATTTTGACAACTTTAAAAAATTTGACAATTTTGACCTATTAACCTCCAGAACAAATAAACCCTGTCTATACTCTATTTTGGGTTAACAATCAGTTTTAATTTTATAACTTTACATTCCATTCAAGGTAGATGGTGAAGAGTATGAGTATTCAATATTCCTTCTCTTTAGTTATGTGGAGAATGTGTAGATTAAATACATATGAAGAGTTAGATTAATCTTGTTATAACATAAATATGGACAAGAGTTTACAAGTTTCACTTTGATCATAGTCTTTCCCATTGAAAGTCCACGAGACCCTAAACTCAGAATTTTGTATACTTTACTCTTTGTATTAAATCTTATATCTAACTTAAAAAGTGATAGATAAGGGTTTAGAATGGTTATATAAGGTTGAGATAAACTTATTATTGGTTATAAAGTCCTTTGATGTTGAAAAACCTAGAGACCCTGCATACCCCTATTTCTAACATATAGAATACAATGTTGAATGACTAAGATTTCTTATTTTTGAATGCCCTGAGGGTTTCCAAAACTATATAATTGAATGAAAAAATTTTAATAATGTTAGATAGACCTAATCCAAGCATTATATAATCTTTAAATTCTTGGTTGGACATTATATACAATTATTTTTAGTCTCAACCAATACAATTGCTACAAACCTTGACTTTTAGGGTTTTGACCATAGGAAGAGATTCAACTATTATAATTTTATATAAATTTATAATATAATGTGTCTTAAGGTATATTAATTTAATAAATTTATTTCATACTTTTACCTTATATATTCCATACTATATTACCTTGTAGGTAGTCAACTAGCCTGCAGACCTAGTGAGAAAGAGGCTAAAGAAGAAAGTTGAACTTAGGTGAAGAGTTTAGGACCAAAATTGATTTAAAAGTAGGATTGGCCAAAAGGGTGGTCAAATATAGTTTTTTTTTTTGGTTAAAGTGTCTCCATAATGGTCAAACATTGGAACTTTGTGAATTTTGAGGGTTAATTAGAATGTCAAGTAAGCCTAGAGGTACAAGATTTTGAAAAGGAACCTAACCAAAGATTTTTTGTGAGGTAATGGAATGTAAAATGGTTGTAAAAAAACTAATTATTTTTCCTTAAAGAGTCTATGTATGGAACAAAACATGAGGTTTTCCATAAAAGAAGGCTACAAGCCAAGATAAAGGCTAAAGAGAGAAATCTAAGAAAAGATAAAAGAGAAAGGGGTTTTTAAGTTAGAATTTTGTTTTATGAGTATGATAAGGATTCCTAAGGTAGTAGATAAGTGAATACACAAGATTAGATAAAAATACCTTTGATCAAGATCCTGAATACTTGCAAGTTGTTCAGAAAGCTCTACATCTTAAACACGTATAAGAAGTAGGTACAAAGAGAAGAAGGCCATTAAGCCTAAGTTATAATAGTGTCATTAGTCATTTATACTACACACAATGAATTTTAAAAGTTTAATTTAAAAAAATATGTAAGATTCAAGATTTATATCATTAAAAAGAATAATTTTTTAATCCTCATTTGTGTGTGCATATAACATTAAATATGAGATCTGATATAGATAATAATTTTGAAGATAAAAAACATTGTACAATAACACATAATGAAATAAAAACTAAATATAAATTATAGATATCAAGCCATAACAGGCATACAATATAGGCACATACATGTCTAGTGTCAATAATACATAGATTAGGTTGTGATAGCCATACAAAAAATTACATCTACCAACATAGTATCTAATATTGGTTGAATGTCACATGCGCATATACAATGCCAAAAATACATCAATTTCTATATAGGCATACAAAAAAGTACATCTCATGTGTGTAAGACATCCTATTCATCAAATAGCCTCCCTCTCTTTTCCTTCCTCAAAGAAGACTCTCCCTAGGATGCCCTACTAGCAGATGGAGACCCCTCTAATGCCTTGGATTTATCCAAGGTCTAATTGTGAATCTTATGCTCATAGATAGCTTGAATTTGAGCCTATTTAAATATGAGAATTATTACAAAATTTACATAAAATACATTCAAACAATTGTTAAGAAATTAATTTTAAAGTATATTAAAAAAATCATTTGAACATATGCACTTACTACAAGCTCAAGATCCTACTCAATATATTTTTCACACTCAATCAAGTCAATGGTAAGCTCATTTGTCCAAATAGACATTTGAAATATGGGAGGAACATGAGAAGTTACCCCATTTACCATCTAACTGGGACTTTAATCATGAAGCCATGATCAACCTTTGTCATCAAGAATACAATACCACTTCTAAAAATTTCTAGGTTTCTAAAGCTTCTTCTTCTAATAACCAAAAATATTTTTCAACAAATAATAATCAACAACATACCAAGGATGTTGTGCTATTGAAGTTGATTATGACCAATATTACAATAATTCTCAATATGTTAACACCACTAAGGTCAATTATCATCACAAACCATCTGATAAAGATTCTATCACAAAACCCAAGAAACCATCTTTAAAAGAAAAACTTCTCAAAGATACTACAACCATTAATCTAGATTTAGAAGCCTATAAGGAACCAACTCCTCCTTCTGAACCCTCAACAATTTTTATTACTTAAAAATATACCTTACCTTCTAAAACTCATACTGGGTCTTCTAAATCTCATTGAAACTTTCTTAAAGAACTTAACTCCATACCTTGTAAGATTCCACTTATGGATTTAGTTTGTACATCCCCTTATCATTACAAGTCCCTTATGTAAAAATGACAAGAAATTAAAGATCCATCTTCTATAGATGAATAACCACTATCTATTGAACCTCAACCTACTAATGTGCATACCATTGAAACCATGTGCCCTTCTTCAAAACCATCTATTGAATTTCTTAAAGAAGACATGATTAATGATAAAATCCTTTTTTGTGCTAATGATATACCATTATTCATCAAAATAGCCATTAATACTACCCTTATCTGTAAACATTTAGTTGATGAAGGCTTTGGTATTAATGTGACATCTTTGTGGCTTACCCAAAAACTTGGATACAATATCGATCATCTCAAGCAAGCATGTCTTACCTATCATAAATTTGATAAAACTAATCAAAATCCACTTGGTTGTATTTGGATTCCCCTAATAATTAGACCTAAGATTATTCAAAATAAACTTATGGTATTTGATTTAATCCTATCTTATAACATACTCCTCTGTCACCCATGAACTCATAAAATGAGGGCCATCACTTCTTATGGTAGCCAATGCATAAAATTATTTCATAATGACAAACAATATAAGCATGAGGCTGATCCCAATGCTTGGAGTATTCAACTTCCTAATACAAAATCTTAGTATCACATCCTTACCATTCCTAACATCAATTGTGTTCCCTTACATGATTTTATCAATATCAATCTAGATTTAAAAGTCACTCTTGCTGATTCAGATGATGACGACTGTAATGAATTACAACATACTTCCAATACTACCAAGCTACCTCCTTATATCTCAGAGTGGCTTCCTCCCTCTTTATTACCTCATGATTTCACTATTTCTCTCATTGATGAGATCACTTATTTCCCATCTCCATGTAATTCTCAGGATCCTTCTCTACCAGAAGAGGCCTTCATATGCAATGATTATGGAGTGGCCAAATTATTTCAAGACCCTATAATCATATATCCACGTAAATTTAGTAACATTAAGATTTTACCTTTTGAAACTCCTCTTGAATCTAAAGCATTTATAACTTCTCCAATCTATGATGACAACTACATCATGGCCCAAGCTCAATCTCAAGACTTGGATGTTCAACATTATCATAAAACCTTAGCTCAAATACATGATTTTAATTGGGATGTCCATGCCATTTCCATGGATTGTAAATTATATCTTGAAGGTCATGTGCCTTCTATTAATTCTCCACTTATTGATAATCCTTATATGGTAGAACAACTTCTACCTTCCAAACCTCCATAAATTCATGAATCTTCTTTACCACCTACATATCTCATCATTACATTTGATTCTTTCCTCATGAAAGGAACTAATGACGCACCAATCCTTTTTGATCCATCTACTTCTCCTACTCCTGAGATTAAATTAGATGCCAAGGCCACCAATGTCCATTAATACATTCTAAATATGACCGTGATGGTAGTAAAATTATTGATCTTGAAGTAGATATTGAGTGTTATCGTCCTATTTCCACTTTTCCTAGCGATGAAGCTATTCTTGAAATAATTCATGCCTAAGAAATTCAACTTCCCCTACAACATCACAAACTTGTGAATTTCAAAAATAAAGCCCCTTGTTTCAACAACTTCATCACTAGCATCGATCCTAAAACTAATCCAATTTTTTCTTTACCAAATGCACCATACCACTTTCAGGATGTCAATGTTATGCTTATTGAAGAAACTACTCACATTGAATATGGTAATCCATCATGCCCTCAAATTATTACCGTCTCTTTCAAACTCTCACCTACCAAACATGATAACTTTATCCTATTTTTTGATAAATATTGTGAGATATTTGCCTAATACTATGAGGACATGCCTGACATTGATCCTAGTATTATGGTAGATAATATCATCACTTATCCTGATGCCAAACTTGTGCATCAAAATAAATGGAAATTTCCGCCTAAGGTTTCTACTTTATGTCATAGAGAAATTATCAAACTTCTCAATGCTAGTTTATCAAACTAGTGGACTAAACTTAATGGATTTCTAACATAGTCCTGTAGATATCCAATTCCTAACACCATTTGTGTTGAAATTATTGATCTTACTCGAATTGCACTCAAATGCACATTTTAGGTAAAAATCCATAAAATGCACTAAATGGTTCAAACTTATCATTTACAAGTGCCAATTTAAGTCAAAGTATCCCTAAATGGGGCAATGTAATTTATGGGCCAACTAACTTTGATCAATTCATTTCGAGTCAAAATGATGATTTCACCTTTTATGCTCTGAATCACTCTTTTCTCCTAATTTTTTTAGTACATACCATGTGCCTTTGTTATTTTGTGTTGGAAACATCCTAAATGGGAATACGGTTCTAACACATCTAACTTCACCTTCTAACTCTTCTTGAGTCAAATTACAACTCAGTAATATGACCTTGTGACCATTTTGATTAATTGAGGGCCAATTTTCAAATAATTGCACAAATGTTGATTAACCTTGTTTAAGGCTAATTAATCCAAATCAAGAGTTTAAGTGTATTTTCCATGAGAGTTGTTGAATATTTATTTTAAAAAATTGATTCCTATTATTTGCATCATCAAGTGACATCATTTATTGGAAAGACAAATATCATGATTATGGGCCACCCATGCCTAGTTAATGCCTCACATGCCTCTTCAATGCCCCTTCTTCCAAGGTCACAATGAAGATAATTATCGATTTAATTTCAAATATTAGGATTATCCATGGCTACACATCTCAATCTTGAGATGGACGGTCATGGTTAATCCTGACCAATCTCAAAAATTTATAAATAGAGAGGCCATGGACATGAATTTTAAGCTTGAATATTGCAAAGTTATAATGTTAAATTATTTCCATAGTCCTTTGAATTTGATCATTGATTTTGTTTGCAAGCTTCATTGATAGGCTAGTTTAGTGATTTGAAATCATGATCCTAGGTGTTATAGAGTGTTCTTGAGACATTGGAGGATTTTGCTACCATTGTTGACAAAGACAAGTATGATTGATCAAGGGAGAACATGTTTTTGAGCCATATAGGTATGGTGAATCCATTTGGGAAGGTAATATGATGTTGCTTTCTTTTATTTTGTTTCTTGCTATCCTTTTTAATTTCTATAGGAATAGATAAGCTTAGTTAGTTAGTTCTTGATACATTTTTCATTATTTATGGACTAATGCTTGACTAACTTGATTTATAATCCTCTCTACATCTTGGCATGCTTGTTGGGACTAGATGAGTCTCACACCTAAAGAAGATCATTTTGTAGTTTTAAAATATTCATTTGGACCCTTAAAACTCTTGAAAATTGATTTCCTAACTTTATTTTGCCATTTTTCTTTGTCACAAATTTACACAGTAACCAATGTTGGCTAGTAAAATTGACATCAATTGGATAGATTAACTAACATTGATTAGTAAAATTAACATCAGTTAGATACCTATCGATGGTCACATTGGTATAATTGATGTCAGTTAGATAACTGACATCAGTTAGCAATCGGTTACCAAAATTAACCATCATCGGTTGTATATAACCAATGTCGGTCACTGTGTTTTTATTAAACCATACATTCAAGAGCTCTTTTCCTAAAGTTTATTATTTCAAACCTAAAATAACTTCGAGGATAAAGGATATGATAATGTTTTTTTTTACATGACCAAGCTTGACATTTGCTAAAAACATGTTTAGATCACAATTTGGATGCTTAAAAATCAATTAGGAACTTTCTTTTGTTGTTTAATAAAAAATTTAGATGCTTAAATGAATATTTTCAAAGTTCACAATCTTAAGACCAAGTGGTGAAAATAACACCACCAAATCTTTCACTTGGACTTAAAATTGAACACATTTGTCAATTCTTATTTTCAATGGTTGTTTAATTAGATTTTGTTTGGTAAAAAGAGGAATGTTGTGTGTATGTTCTTCCATTTGTCCCCTTTAAGGAACCCTTGGAATCAAAAGCACCATTCCTATTGAAAATATCTTAGACCAAGGCTTAGAAATAATGTCATCTAAAGCACTCCCAAAAAACTTGTCAAAGTTTGGGTGACCTTGAAAATGACCCTAAAGTCTTTCTAATTCATGTTTTCTTTATTTTTATGCAAGCTTGGCTTGCAAGGGGGACTTCATCACCTCCCATGATTTCTTTAGGGAAGCTTTAACCTAGAGTTTCATCTCCTAGCATTAACTTCATTTGACTCCTTTGGAGTTACACATGGGACGTATATGCATTTGGACATCACACTACACTGAGTGAACAACAGGATGTAATGGTTGTAAAAAGGACTAGACCTTTTTTAAACTAGCCAATGCTGCATTCACCTAATATTTGTGCTTGTCTTTTGCATCATTTGATGTGAAAGTCATTGTGTAATTGATTCCCCTAGAAATGTTTGAAATCCTGCTAGTTTAGTCAACCCCACATTTCCATACACTTGCTAGGATTTGGACTATTATACTTAGTGTATTTTGGTCATTATTTTATTGGTATGCTTTGAGGCTAAAACTTGTTTGTTTGTTCATAAGCCATGTCAAAATCATGTATTTGAGTTAATAATGGTAGTGTTATGTTGCCTAAATCATGTCAAATCTTTTTTGCCTTTGAGTCTTTGAAATATAATAATTGACCACATCATTCGAGCATGCTTACACCGTTAGGCTACTCAATTTGTTTCAAGAACTTGTTTACCATTGTATCAAAAACCATTTGTTTCAAACCAGGTCATGTATACCATTTGGATCTTGTTTATGCATCATTATGTTGTTTGCTCTTGTCTAACTTATTTGGTCCAATCCTAGTCTTCAACATTACATTTTCAATAAACCTTATCAAGTTTGGATCCAAACATTGATTGATTTATATTTAGGCCTCAATTCATGGGGTTGGTGCATAAATCTTTTTATTTTTGGTTGCATAGCTTTGGTTAAACAATTACCCAATTTCAAACACTATTGATTGTTTGTTTGTTCCAATGCCTATCCTCATCATGTTTTGTGACTTTGTTTGGGAAAACACAACCTTTATTCAAAAACCTTTGATGTTAGACATTTGACGTTAGGTTATTTTATGACAAATCTTAGCACAAACTAATTTTGAGTTTCAGCTTCACCCTTTAAACCAAGGTTGAACTTTTTATATTTTAAACATCACTTTTTAGAGTTTGCATAACTTTAAGTCTTTCTCTTTTTAAACCTTTCTTCGTTAAATGCATATATGTCTAGCTACACTTATGGTGCAGTCATGGATAATCCAATTTATGATAGAATGGCCACACACAATGACTTTTATGACTTTAGTCAATACCCCTATGGTGACAATATGGTTTTTGAGATAGATTTATATCCACCTCACAAAAATCAATCATGAGAACATAGTCAAGATCCAACTCATGATTGGAATGATTGGGTTTATCAGGAAGACTTAGATGCTTTGGATTGTGTAAGTAATCAAACTCCACAACATACTAAGATCACCATTTTAGGAACTCTTCCTTTAGTTTACATGAGCAACCAAACTAAGAAGCATCTAGTCATCACCATTTTAGGATGTCCTCTTTTGGTTTGCATGAGCAACCAAACTAAGAAGCGTCTAGTCATCACCATTTTAGGACCTCCTCCTTTGATTTGCATGAGAAACTAAACTAAGAAGCATACATTCATCACCATTTTAGGATCTCCTCTTTTTGTTTTCACAAGCAACCAAATTAAGAAGTGTCCAGTTGTTACCATTCTTGGACCATCACTAGTTTTTGATGAACCTATTGTTGAAGAACATCCATTTGATGAACCAATTATTTTTGATCCCTTATTCAATAGTCTAATATTTATAGCATCCATTATTGAACCATAAAACATTGTTCTCACTAAGCAAAATGCTCCCCATTTTATAAATTCTATGCCGATCTTTGAGCCTAAACAAGAACCATTACCTCTTTAAAAACCATCTTATGAGGATCAAAATGTGTTCAAAGTTGATATTTTGCAACCAATTATGAACCAAAACCAACATGTTATTATTGAAACACCCATTTGTGACAAAATAAATTTTGATAAGTTACCTATTCATATGTTACCTATTTTTAAAGAGCCTCATCTCCTTGATAAGCTAGTCTCGATAGAGTTATCTCTTGATCTTTTCCCACTCATTAAGGAGTCTCACTTTGATAGAAATGATTTTATCGAGACATCCATTGAGTAGTTCCCTCTTTTTGAAAGGATTCACTTAGATGAGTCAGTCTATGTTTAACCCTTCCAAGATGAATCAGTTTTTATTGAGCCCATTATGCCATCATAGGCCATTACTTGTCAATAATTCAGCATTCAATAGCAAATTATCAAACCAAACATATAAGATGAAGAATAAATATTATATTCAAGTTCTATTTTTAAATCGAAATTGGATTTAACATCAAAAACAAAATCAACCTCAATTGTGACATTAGATTCAGAGTCCCTTTCTTCAGAATCAGAGTCAGAAATAAATTATAGTATTGGTTGTTACAATATTAGTTACAATTGCCTTGTAGATCAATTTGAATATATTTGTGATCTTTCTACAATTTTTGAGGATGATTACTTCAAAATCAACACAAGTTCTCCTAGTATCTTATACAAAGATTGTGTTTCCTTTCACCATCCCATTATTACCACCTAATATAGCCATTATATTGGCATTCCACCTCCCATAAGTGTTGATCGAGACTGATAGAATCACACTTTGTTGAACTGCATCCATGGTGACATATAATTTTAAAAATATCAGGAGGACCAAGACCACATTCATTTAGAATAAGAAAAATCTCCTAGTGAAACCTTTTCAGAGGTGCTAGGGGATAAGCAAAGATCAAACTCAACATCTTTTAGTGACATCTTTTTGAAGGTGCTAGAAGACAATCAAAGTCAAATGTTAACATCTCTTTATGAAACCTTCTTGAAGGCAATATGGGATGATCAAAAAAAATTCATTGGTGAAAACTTCATCGAGGCATCAATAGCTGAGCAGAAAAATTATCCATTATTTAATGAAGATAATTTCAAAGATCAAATCAAAATAGCTTCTAATCTAAAACATAATCAAATGGTAGCTATGCTCAAGATCAAGCAATAGAATAATTGGATGGTCCTATAGAGAGTATCTTTAGAGGTCTTCAGCCCCACCACAACTAAAATTATGTTTAATCTGGCATCAATAACATTACATGTGACTGAGAGTCCTGATCTCCATTTGTTTCCCATTCATTATACATTCCATTACCACCCACCTATTTATTACCCACTTATCTCATTTATCCTACCATTTTTTAGCATCCATGGCCACACTTTCCTTTATATAGGCTACAAAGATACCTTGTCTGAACATTTGAAGGAATCAGAATCAACAACCAATGAAGATTATAAAAGCATTCTTGACATCAAAATCTGTATCGAGTTCTTGATAGAACAAATTTTCAAATGAGGTGTGGGCTAGAAATTAACATGATCAAGTATTCTATTTGTATTATTTGTTGATTAGAATGTGTATATCCCCATCAATAGGAATAACAAAATTAAAAACCACACCCAGGCCAAAAACATGTACCATGCCATTGCCATTGTTACATATCCATTTTCCATTATTGTAGATTCCTGACATTCACCCCATCACTTGGGGTAAACCCTCCTACCATTTTAACCCAATTATCAAACCATAATTATCCTAAGAAATATCATACCATCATATCATTCAATTCCTATCTAGACCAAAGCCTATTTTTAGTCATCCTACCCAATTCTATTTTGATCTTGGTTCATTTGGTTCTACTCATACCTTTTCATGGGGAGATTTTGATCAAGTTTAAGTAATCAATCCAATACATATTTACTATGAAATTCTATGCAAGTACTATGATAATTGATCTAGAAAGATATCTTTCATCCTATCAAGTTTGTTTATGTGAACCTAATTATAAATGACTATGGGTAAATCAATGTTTCACTAGTCTTGCTACTAATTATAACCACCTATGGGAAAATTAGTATCATTGACTTATGTCATTGTATCCTAATTATAACTACCTATGGGAAAACTAGTGACAACACTTATTTACCATCCATTGCCACATCACCTTGCCATTACTATTTTCATTTGACTAGCCATTTGTTGGATTTGAGAACTTGTTGGGACCTAGTTGGTTTTTTCCCTACCTTTTATGTGGATGGAATTACTATAACTTGAGGTCATTTGGGTACTATGTGGGTCATGCCTAATTCATGTTGAGGTCACCTCAGTCCCCCTCTCCATACACTCTCACCACTTTGTGAGCAACCTAAGCCTCACTCTCACCGATTTGTGAGCATGGGTTGTTGCAACTGACTTAGCTATCTTATTGGAACCTATGATCTTAGGATGTACATATCCTTAACTTTATGTTCCTACCTTGTGAATATTTTATCCCAAAAATACCAAAAACATCAGAACATGATCCACAAAAGAATAAAAACATTGTCTCACACTTTTGTACATTTGTACATTCCCATTTCACCATGCTATGCTCTTGCCATTTTACAAGCACAAAAACACCAGTTTATTTCATCTTGTCCCATGCACTTTCCATTTTACAAGATCATCCTTTCTCATATCATCAACTTCTTGTTTGTCAAAGCATTCTCATTTGTTTGTCATATCTTCCATTTCTTCTATAACATTAATCATGTTAGTCTAATCATCATTTTTTTCTATCCCATTTTCTAGGAGAATTATATTTAGCCTAAAGTTCATGTTGGAACATGCATCCATGGAACTATGTAGGCAGAGTCCACTTGTCTTATACATTTGGAGTTATCTTGGCCAACCCCTTCCTTTTCTTATCTTCCTCTAATTCTTTTGTCATTGTTCCTCTTTAATTAGGGAAATTTTGTCATTATTCTTTGTTATGATGTGGTGGAAAGTAATGCCTTTATCACACATGCATGAATATTTGTCTTTAAATTGTACTAACTTGGTTTTTGTTTGTATGTTTAGTTATGTTTTCTTGGTGTTTTATTGTGATTTCACACTTCTTTTATTTCTTCTCCTTCTCTCTTTTTATTACTTCTTGTCTCATCTTGGTCTTTTGTTTTCTTGATTATTTATTGCTTTTTCTCTTTTGTGTTCAAGAATGCCTTGATGGTCCACATGGATCTTTGTTATTCATATCTTGCTCTCATGTCATTAAGACATTTTTGTCTTTTATTTTTTAAAGTATTTTGTTCTTACTTAAGATCATATCTTGATTTCAAGTTAGGTTCATTTATGTTTGTATTTTTATTTCTTTTTTCTTTTTTCTTTAAATGTAAATCACTATAACTCTAGTTTTGGTCATTGTTTTACCATTATCCTTAGTTATAGGTATTCACATTTGAAATAGCTCAATGCAATTGGAATCTTATGTCATTATAATTTATTCATACTTATGATGCCTAATATATTTTGCTATAGCAAGCACTTTGTGTTCAGGTCTCAATGTCTTAACGTCAACATTAACTTCGATGAATGATTCTTAAGAACACTTTGCAAAACCTAGGCTCATGATATGGAATTAGGCTTCTAGATAGCATGCATTTCAGGATTATTTGTCTATGCTTAGGTGTGCATCTCTTTGCATACATTATAAGTGTAATCAATTCTTGGTCATTTTTCATCATTCCTCATTCTATTCTCTCCCAAACTTGGGTGAACTACATTGGTCTAAAGTTCATGTTGGAACATGATTCCATGGAACTATGTAGGCAGTGCTCAATTTCTGTTCAGGTCAACTCAACTATCTTCATTATTATTTTCATCTCTCTCATCACTTTGTGCATTCTCGTATGCTTGGTTTTATATGGATTTCTAAGCCATTACACCATCGCATGTATGTTTGCACCTGTTCACTTTAATATATCTTTTCAGTTATATCTTTGAGTTATTTTGCTTGCTAATTACCCATCCTGGGGCCCAACATCTAAACCACATCTGAATAAAATTAGATCTACAAAGGAAAAAACATAATTTATTCTTTATCAATGATTAAAATTTGCCCTACTAGGGCAAAACTATCTTATCATGATCAAATTTACTCTACTAAAGTACTTATTATATTCTCTTTAGAGACCCCATTCTAGTGGTGCTTCCCTTCCTGAAGAAAAAAGTTCTCTATTCTCCTCTAATTCTATAATCTTCACACTAAATCCCATGATGGCAATATTTTAGTGTGCATCTTGTCTCATGATTGATCAATGACGTAAGTGCGTAGCTTCTACTCTCAAATTGCGTACATTCACAATATGTCCCTTAAATTTATGGATTATACCTTTCTCATTCCCCCTATCTATGGGGCCTATTATACCTCTAATTATATTTTGATCATTGATGGTAATCACATGTGCAAACATTAACTCATCTGGATGTAATCTATTACATGGGTTAACCTCTCACTTTCTCTCTCTTCTTGAGAGTTCATACTTCTCTTTCATCCTAGTATGTCCTCTCAAGGGGGCATCATGGGCCTATTCTAATTTCTTCTCAACAACTCTTTTCTTTGAAAATATGTTGCATCACCAAAATGTCTCACTATGCCTTCTGAAATAAGGGCAAAATGTAGACATCCAATTCTTAACACCATTTGTGTTAAAATTTTCAATCTTACTTGAATTGCACTCAAATTCACATTTTAGGTCAAAATACATAAAACACATTAAATGGTTAAAACTTGTCATTTATAAGTGCTAATTTAGGTCAAATTATCCCTAAATGGAGCAATGCAATTTATGGGTTAACTAACTTTGATCAATTTATTTTGAGTCAAAATGATGATTTCTCCTTTTGTGCTTTGGATCACTCTTTTCTCCTAAATTCATTGGTACACGCCATATACCTTTATTATTTTGTGTTGGAAAAACCCTAAATGGAAATACAATTCTGATGCATCTAATGTCACCTTCTAATTCTTCTCGAGTCAAATTACAACTTAGTATATGACTTTTTTGACCATTTTGATTAATTGAGGGCCAATTTTCAAATAATTACACAAATGTTGATTAACCTTGTTTAAGGATAATTAATCCAAATCAATAGCTTAAGTGTATTTTCCATGAGAGTTGTTGAATATTTATTTTTAAAATTTGATTCCTGTTATCTACATCATTAGGTGACATCATTTCTTGGGAAGACATCCCTAAGCCATAAATGCCATAAATATCAAGATTATGGGTCACCCATGCCTAGTTAATACCTTCCATGCCTCTTCAATGCCCCTTCTTCCAAGTTCATGATGAAGATAATTATGGATTTAATTCCAAATATTAATATTATCCATGGCCACACATCTCAATCTTGAGATGGATGGTCATGGTTGATCCTGACCAATCTCAAAAGTCTATAAATAGAGAGGCCATGGACATGAATTTTAAGCTTTAATATTTCAAAGCTAAAATGTTAAATTATTTCTACAATCCTTTGCATTTGATTATTTATTTCATTTGCAAGCTTCATTGATATGCTAGTTTAGTGATTTGGAATAATGAGCCTAGGTTTTATGGAGAGTTCTTGAGACATTAGAGGAGTTTGCTACCATTGTTGACAAAGACAAGGATGATTGATCAAAGGAGAACATGTTTTTGAGCCACATAGGTATGGTTAATCCATTTGGTAAGGTAATATTATGTTGCTTTACTTCATTTTGTTTCTTGTTATCCTTTGTAATTCCCATAGGAATAGATAGGCTTAGTTAGTTAGTTCTTTATGAATTTTTCATTATTTATGGACTAATACTTGACTAACTTGATTTGTAATTCTCTCTACAAGTACCCTTTGAAAAAAAGGTCACTATGGTCATTCACATCTACATTAACTTTCATAATTTTAATCTTACTTGTCCCCAATAGATGCCATTATCGATTCCACAACTGTTATGAGATGTTATTTCTTATGGATGGCTTCTCACATTATAATAAAATTCACATTTCCCCTAAGGACTAACATAAGACCACTTTCACCACATAATTGGGTATCTATAATTATTCTAAAATGCCTTTCAACCTCAAAAATTCTAGTGCCACTTATCAATGATAAATGACTCATATCTTTCATGATCGTATCCATAAAATTGTAAAAACTTATCTGGATGACCTCATTGCTAAATCTAAAATTTTTAAGACTCATCTTTATAATCTTTCCATCATCTTTGACCATATTCTCAAATACTGAGTTAGACTAAATCCTTTAAAATGTGTATTTGTTGTCACATCTAGAAAATTGTTAGGATTCTTAGTCTCTCTCCACAACATCGATGTTGACCCTACCAAGATTAGTGCTATCATCAACATACCCATTCTTTATTTTATTTTAGACATTCACACTTATCTTAGTAAAATTGAATAAATTAGATAATTCATCCCCAAAATAGCTTACCATATCCACTTCATCAATTTTCTTATTAAGAAAGGTAATGATTTAGAATGCATGGACCCTTGTCAAAAAGCATTTGACAATATGAAAGAATCATTGCTTCACCCACCCACACTTCATTCTCCTTTAAATGATTGACCTTTGATGTTATATACTTATTTCACACCCATGTTAGTTGAGTAAATGCTTTCCTAACAAGATGATACCAGAATAGAGTATGCCATTTATTATATCAATCGAAGCATCATTGATTTGAGAAAAGTTACACAAAAGTCACATGTGATTGCCTCACCATCTATTTTATAGCTGAAAAACATTGACATTACATGTTTTATCAGACCACTTATGTCATCATTCATTTCAAACCCCTTGATTAATTCTTGTCCAAATCCTTTATTCATGGAGATAAAATTGGAAAGTGGATGGTTCTTCTCATGGAATTTGATCTCAGAATTGTTACTCAAAAATTTATCAAAGGATAAATTATAGCTGATCAACTTGCCATAGTTCCTATGTCAGCTACCGATCACCTTCAAGATAGTCTTATCAATGATAATATTCTTTATATTGAATGTCTTAAATAATTCATCAATCTTAAATATTAATTCCATAACTTCACTATTGATATTGAATCAAGTAATCTCAATGAATCTACTATCCTCCCCAATAATACTAAACCAAAAGTAGTTATCAAAGAACTTCCTAAAATTAATGTTGCCTTACATGAGGATACTTAGACCCTTCACTTTAATGGTGCTAAATTCCTTCAAAGAAATAGGTCAGGTTGTATTCTTACAATTCTTCTTGGAAAAATCATCCCTTTAGCTTTTCTCTTAACATTTGATGTCACCAATAATATGGCAAAGAATGAAGCTTTAATCTTAGGCATGAGAACTGCTCTTGATTTAGATATCCAACACCTTCATGATTTAGGTGATTCCTAATTCATTTTCCACCAATTCAATGGTGATTACCAGTGCAAAATCAAGAATATCATTTCTTATCATCAAATTTCAACCACTATCACCAAATATTTCATTTATTTCACCATCAAACCTATCCATCAAGATCAAAATTCTACTATTCATTCCCTTGCTTCTTCAGCATCTCTTTTTCATCTACACCAAGCTCTCATTGATCCCACTTTTCTTATCCAAATAAGAAAATACCCATCCTCTATTCAAACACATGACTCACTTATCTACCACATCGAGTTTGTCACCATTCGGTAAAGCCCATGGTATAAAGACATCATTTAATTTCTAGAACATCAAGCATATCCTCCCAACTTAAACTCCCATGAAAAGACTCATATTTGTAAATAAGCTTTTAAATATATATTTTTATATAACACAATACACTATCAAAATGCTGAAAGTACCTTGCTTCATTATATTTTTTAATATGAGGTCCCTCCTCTTCTTGGGGCATTTTTGATGGCCACTATAGTGGAGTTGCTACAACCTGTAAATGCCTACATATGGGATAATTTTAGCCCAATCTCAAAAATGATGCTATCATATTTGATAAAAAGTGTACTCCTTGACAACTTCATGATTATTTAATTCATTCACATCTAGTTGAGCTTCAAACCATCGAATCTCCCTGGCCATTTTCCATGTGGGGATGATATCTCATAGGCAAACTACCTCGATCTCAAGATGGCCATGTCTTTATAATTACAACCACATAATATTTCACCAAATGGGTTGAGGTTATTCTCAATTTTAATATCATTGGTATCATCATCTCTAAATTCATCCTTAATCAAATTATTTTCCACTTTGGTGTCCCTCATACTATCATTTCAGATAATGGTGGTAATTTCAAAAATAAATGTGTTAAATAACTCTATATGAAATTTAGATTCAATCACAAATTATCCACACCCTATCATACATAATGTAATGGCCAAGCCAAGGCCATCAAAAAAAATCTTAATAAAATTATCTAAAAGATAATTCATGAAACCCGTATGGATTGGCACCTTCATCTCTATCCTACGTTGTGGGCCTATAAGACTAGCATATGTACTACCATTAGGGCAATGCCATTCTATTTAGTCTACAATTCTGAGTCAGTCCTTACATTAGAATTTGAGATTCCATATATCTCTTCATGGTATCACACCTGATGAATAATTATGTGAATCTCACCTTCATGCTCTTCATCTCCTTGATGAACATTATCTTTTTACTTTGCAACATAGTCACTAATACAAGGCTCGTATTGACATAAAACATAACGAATTAGTCAAAGTTAACATGTTTATTGTTGGTGATCTTGTCCTTAAATTAGACTATAATCATGATAAATAAGGTGAGTATGCCCAAAAATAATGGGGTCCTTATTTAGTCAAAGATATTTTTGGTCCAAATACCTATCATCTTCAAACCAATGAAGGCCATGTTTTCAAAGATCCCAACAATGTACAATTCCTTGAAGTGTTTAGCCTAATCATTCCATTATTTTTATGCTTTGTATATGATATCTATCTAACACTTTTTATAGGTTACTTACATGGGTATCACCATCTACAACATTTTTCTCCTTTTACAAACCTTAGTCCTTTCTGTTGGTCTTTTGGTTTTCCCTTTTTCTCATGATTTACATTGTAAAACCATGGATAGGACCTAGTATTCCTCATGATATTCTATAATCCTCTTTGTTTCCAAAACTTTTACATGCTTTTTGGTACCCCTTGGGTTTTTCCTTTGTGAGTTGTAGTGTAAGACCATGGATAGGACCTAGCCTTCCTCACAAATACCATCTTTTCCTCATCTCATTTATTTTTACAATAATTTTTGACACCCTCATGGGTTTCTATTTTATGATTTACAATGTAAGCCCACGGATAGGACCTGGCCTTTCTTATAAAAACACCATTTTTTCACTCCTTTTCTAGAATGTGTTTTGCAATGGTTACAAATGTCGATACTTGTTATCAATCTTTAGCTTTTTTTTTTTTCTAGATGAATTTTGCACAAAAATATATGTTAGAATGTTTTCCTACATTTCCCTCATTCTTGTTATAATGAATCACACTTTTCTATCATTTTATCCCTTTTTCTCCCTTTGTTACATTTTTTTACGATTTGAAGTAATTCAAATTGTTTCATTTTTCATTCCTATTGATTTTCTTTCCTTTCACTCCACATTTGATAAACCAAGGTCAAAGTCAAGATAAAACTTTTATTTCACCTAAATTTATGAGACTCTTAGACACCATGCTCTATGAAGTTCTCTCTCTTAGCAACCAAGTCCCAAGTATTCAAATGAAAGTCATCTTTAGCACCCATGTTTGGTTTTTTGAATTTGTGTGCAAGAGGAATAGAAAAAATCCATCAAAAATGTTAAAATCCAAATCATTTGAAAAAAAATGGTATTCAAAATGGAACATACAAATATCAAAAGTAAAAATCACACCAAAAGACATGATTATAAGCACATTTCCTATCTCTAATCAAAGCTCAAACTCCATAGTTGGCCTCAAAAAAGCATTGAGGTCCATTGGGGTGTGGTAGGATAGTATATTAGAATAGGATAATTCAATAAACTCTATGGTGCTACCTAATTTTTCATGCAAGTACCCAATCTTCATAGTAGACCAATGACTCTATAAGGGGTCCTGAGGAATGGGGAACACGTTATGGAAAGGTAGATCTATTTTACTTTTCATGCATATAGCCTTCATGAAATGATCTACATACTTTATTTGTTGACCTAATATATGTGTAACTAAGAGAAGTTCTTCAGATTCCTTAAGGTCGAAAGTCTTCTTGTTTTGATAAACCTAATTTGAGTGTCTTAACTTAGATAAAGAGTTCCTCTACCTTGGTTTTTTCTTCATTATCCACTCTACCCATTTCATTTCCCCCTTTATAGGCATGTGTGATTATAAATCTATTTTCCCTCTTCTATATTTCCTTCATATTCAATCTTAAAAACATGCTAATACTATTTTGTTTCAGTTTTATCTATCTTTAATGAAAAACATGTTTGAGCAACTATGGATTACTTTATTTACACCATGGCTCTACATTTATAGATATAATTTGATTTATTTTACTATTTATCATTGTTTTACTACCTTTTTTATAGACACCTGAGTCCATTTCTACTTATATGTACTTTTTCCATTGTTGAGTGAGGTTGGCTTGCTACTTCTCACTCACTATTATTGTTTTCCATTTCATGAACCTTTTTATATTGATGATTGATTAAGTATTCTTATTGTTCACTCATCAATGTTGTTCTACCATTTTTTCTTGATTGTTACTGCTTTCACATTGATGTTTGATTACCCCTTTTTGACATGTATCCTTGGTTTGACTTGGTGAGTTTGCCTTTCTTTATTAAGGTTTACTTTTTTGAGTTTTTCAATCTTTAATAGCCTTAGCTTTTCGATTACCTGATTTAATCTAAAAATTATGACTTGGTCATTTGGTCTAACATAAAAATTATCACCCTATCTTACCACAAATTTATATTTTCCATCCACATAGCACAAGTTATCTTGGCTTTCCTATGTTTTTTTGTTTTTTCTCTTTAATTTTGTATTCTTAGATTTGTCGTAAGCAGTCTTTGTGCCCTCCACAATCAAACCTACAAATAAAGTAGAGAACCATCTAGTGATAAAGGTAAGTTAAGGTATGCATTAAATTTAATTTTTAGTTATTTCCCTTTCAATCATTTAATTTTAGTTATTTTATGCTTTAAAATACTACAATTTTTTTTTAGCCTTATCATTGTGTGTTACTATGTTCTTTATTAAAGCACCATCCTTGGTTGCACTTGCATGACATGTGATGAGATTCGAGTGGGTCATATGTATAAACATAATGTTTTCAACTTTTATCAAATATTGTTGCTCTCTATTTTATAGGAACCCATCAAGACTCAATCTCTTTGAGTGCACACCCTAAGGGGTACATTGGGAAAGGAGTGGGTAGACCATTAGTGCTTCATAAGATTTTTGTCCCTTATTGCCACTCATTACTAGTATAATCAGCTCCTAAAACATTACCCTAAGATATTACTCCTCTTTTACACACTCCTCTAGTATTTTACCACCTTTTTTACCCCTTTTCCTAACCCAAAACCACTTTTGATAGTTTACAATACTAGGTCGACTGGGTTGACCTTGTACTCTTATTGGTGAAACTCATTTAGGGTCTAGGTTAGCTCTTGGCCAACCTAACTCGTGACCTAGTGAGTTTTTTTCAATAATAGTAATAGGTCTACTAGGTTGACCCTATCGATTAAAAATTTTAGAAGGGTTTAGGATTAAATCTGCCTATATGTAAAAGATCATTTCACCATTTTTAGAGAGACATCAAGATTTATTATTCATTTATACTTATTTATAATTTGCTCTTCCACCATTCTAATTAAGGAGTCTTAGCTTAAGGTTTTTACATGTAAAATCTAGTCTTATGGAGAAGACATGGATGCTTTGGCCTTTTTTAGTGATCTTTACAAGCCACACCTTCTTGTGAAGCCCATTTGGACAAGAAAGAGATTGAGCCTCAACAGGTTCATCTTTCAGGTAAGTATTCTCTAACTTTACTCCTCTCTTTAGTAGATAGAAGTAGCATAAGTATTTCCTTTTTAATAATATTACTCTTCTTCTCCATGCATTAGGGTCTTACTCATACATACCTTAATTGAGATTCTCTTATACATGTTTGCTAACCCCCATATTGTGCCACAAGCTTTCAGTGAGCACTAGATCAGATTTCTTTACTTTAATTATTATTAGTATAGTGAATATGAAAACATAGGGCTTAGTTAGGGTTATTTCTTGATTTTTCTTGACTGGAGGCTTTGGAAACCTCCCTAGTATTATTTTTATGATAAGAGATCCCCTAATTGGGTCTAGCAGATCCACATATTGGCCACGTTATCGATTATCTAATGTATCCCCAATCTAAAGTATAAGTAGGATCTATCTTCTCCAAGTTCGGAATTATTTAAAGAATTGATGCATTTTTTATTGCATATAGATGTCATTGCAAAATATTATAGTTAGGAATGTCTTTTTTGATGACTTTACTTGTGAATTGTTGACTGCATGACTCCTTACTGACATGTATCTATAAGCAATCAACATAAAAAGTATCATCATAAAGATTATAAATAACATGAATATAGATATTAGTTTGTATTTAGTAAAAAAGTTGATATAATAAACATTATTTAAACCTAATTTTTAAGTGAATGTGACTATTTTAGTGTTTATGGTGAAATGGTTTTCAAATACCCAAAAGGGGTTAACTTAGCCATGAAACTTTATAGTTTTTTATTGATTATTGTTATTATATGAATTAGAATTATTAAAATAATAATTATGTTTATTAACATTTACTTTGTCAACCCTAATTTGGGAAAGCTATCAATGTGTTTTTTAGGTCAACTAATGTGAATAAGAAGGAGCTAGGGTTTAACTATTATTTTTGTGGAGATAAATTGTTAACTATGTTATTTTGGGGTCAAAATTAAGAGTTGTTATTCATTCCAAGAATTTATGGTGTTTATGCAGATCATTCTTAGAACTTATTAATGGACAAGGGTTTGCCCTGAAATTACGGGTTTTGGGTGGCATGGAAATGGCTATGGAAATGACAAGATATGATGGTGTTTTAAAAAAACAATCCAATCCATGGTCAACAAGAGGAAATAAAAAAGAAAGAAAGAAATATTTGATTTAGGCAAGGAAGAAAATCTTTTACAGGTGCATTTACAGGGTTTGTTCTTTTGAGTTACCCTAAATATCTATATTGTTATTATACAAATTAGTGTATAATAATTGAATGGTTTGATTTAACCTTATGGGAGGAGAAATCTCCCCATGAAACTGAATTAATGATTCGACATAAGTATAACATGAACATGGGTGATTAGGGTAACTAGCATGAAAATGAGTTTTTATGGATATTAATACATGGTTGTGTTATTTATTCCATTCAAATGATGATATGATTGTGTGTTATTTGGATTGTTTATATGGATGTGTATCAAGTCATTTTCCTTTCTACTTTGCACCTACTCTACTTTCTACACCTTGTGAATCCTTTCTCTAGACTTCATTTTATTTAGCATCTTCTACCTTATTCCTATTTCTACTTGAAGTTATGTCTAGATTATTTGATTTGTTCCATCTTCTCTATTATCATAGTTTTCTTTCTAATCCCATAATATTATTTTCACTATGGTTCTTTTCATCCTCCATATTATGGGTTCAAGTTCAAGCTTCTTTACTTAGATCCACATCATTCACTCCTACATTGTATGTATCCACATAATGTCTAAAGTGACTACTATATGTGAGTATGAGTGGACACCAAGGTCTTTTCTACAACCAACATCTTAATTAGAGTAGGTAGTTGTTGAAGGAAATTCTCGTGATTCCTTTTGTTGGGTGAATATTTTTTCATTAGTTAACTGATGAGAAAAATAGGTCTCTTCAACCACACCATAGGGAGATTGGTCATCTAGATGTGCGGGCTTACCACATCAAAAGGGGACAAATCTCTCCTCTCATCAAGGAGAGGTTCCCTTTAACTATGAGGAGCTATATTCTATAAATATAAGCTAAAAATAACACTCAGGGGTAGGATATACCATCCATCTCTCTTCTTTCAGAGATGATGTTCACAAACAAAGGAGAAAATCTTGGTGAAAACATTGAAGGCACTTCTCTTCTTTTAGAAGTGTTCTTGCAGGGGACAGTAGGAGTTATTTCAGGTAGGAAACAAGTAACTGGTAACAGGGGCATAGTAACCAGTAAAATGAAGTGTAACACAAAGTCTCCACTTCAGCTACCCAAAGAGTGAGATACGAAGAACAATGGGGGCACAAAGTCATCCCAAGGTCCTTTACACAAAAATAGAAAATAAACACACACTGAAGACAACTATGATAGCACAAAGTCTGAGAGTAGATGGATTCAGGACACCTTCCTTATCACTTACACTAGCTCTACTTATTAAATTGCATAAACAAGAATACATTTAGGAAATAGACATAAGAACAATTTCCTAGAATGATACAAGCTATAACAGCACAAAGTCTGAAACTAACTTGCTTTTTGATTCAACCAAAGAAATATGATAAACAATCTGAGCTCAAAGTCTCAGTGATGCCTTTCAATTTGGGTAGAGTTTTTCTTTTGGTAATGGGAATATCTCCTTAAAATGATATAAGAGATTACATTATATAGAGGCCAAGGAAGGCTTGGCACTTTGTCCCATGGAGAATCCCATGCTATGCATTAATTCCTTGGATGCATTTTTGGTTCTGTCAGGGAGGGCCATGTTGGAACAGGGCAACTACCTTAACTGTGGCATGTTGATTCATCTCAAATGTCTTCTCCTGAGCCTAAGTCACTTATTCTATCACCTGCTATCCACACAATTTTCCATTTTTCCTTTACTCCAAAGGGGACAAATAGGCTACACTTTTAATGTTTGTAGGCCCAAATATCTTCCTAATAAATTGTTCCACCTACTAGAAATAACTCTTGCATATATTTCCCTCTTTGTCTCTTCTTCTTTTTTGGCCCTGGCCTTGAGGTCTTTGAATTCATTCGAGTCCACATTTTAAGCCTGCAAAGATCAATAGACACTTCATTGCCACAAATTTGACATATGCGGGCCTATCATCCTCCTTAGTAATTCCTTTATGTCTTTGTCACTTGCTATGGCTACTTTTTGCTATGACACAGGTGAGGACACATGGCAGCATCTACAGCTTTGAAATAAGCTTATTAGAATAAGCTTTAAAACTTGCTAGAAACCTGAAGCACAAATGCAGACACTTGTCACACTTTGTTGAGTTGAAATGGGACATGTGGCAAGTTCTGCTACTTTGAAACATGCTAGAGACTATGTCTCGGCATACAACACTTGGCAGCTTCCACTTGTCTTTCTAAGGGACGTGCAGTGGCTTTCGCTACACTTTGAGGATTGATCTTTCCTGGAGGGAACTTGCCCTTCAGGGTCTTGAAAGATGATTCATTTTCTGAGTGTTGATTATCCTCCGTGAGGGTACCTACCCTTCAGGATCATTTGGGTGGCCTTCGAGTTTTAATTATTTTGAAAGACTATTGATCCTTTATTTCCTTTGAACAAAATGTCTGAAGGAATTCCTTCAGACATGTGGCACATTCTACTACTTTAACAAGTGACACGTGGCATCTTCCACTGAAATAGGCGAGGACACTTGGCAGCATCTGCCTAACTTAAATGGGATTTTAGAAACCTTTGAGGGTCCTATAGGAGGTGACACGTGGCATCTTCCACTAAGCTCTAGAAACACTTACAAAAACATTCAAGCCTCATTTGGATTCACACAGATGATGACACTTGGCATGTTCTATTTGTTCTTGTGACCTACTTAGGGTCCACCACAATCCTTACTCAATAACTGTGAATGTTGACACTTGGTGGCCTCTGTCGATTCTTACCAGAGACACGTGGCACATTTTGTTACTTTGAGAAAAAGATATTGAAACCTTCTACAGCTACCACTTGTCACCTTCCACGGAACTCTACAAGGGACATGTGGCAGGTTCCACTCTTTGGTCTTTTTGTTTTACGTGCCCCTTTGAATTATTTGATTAAACCAACCATGGAAATGTATAAGTGCCAAAAAATTGCCCTTTTGAAGTATTTTACCTATTAAAGCCATCAAACCCTTTGAACCTGTTAATTTCAAGCACGTCGAGTTTATAGATTTCCTCCTGCAAAGTCCATAAAAATTGAGAAGCTTGAAAAATGAGGAATTTGAATGCTCAGGACAAATTTCAAAAAGGGAAGAGACAATTTTGGGTCTATGCAGGGCCAAAATAGTCCATAGGTTAACCCAAAGATGAGTGACATTTTTTGGGGACAACAGCTGGCTCTAGTTGGGAAATTTCCTTCATTTAAAAACTTGAAACATAGCTGAGGGGAGTAGAAACCAGAATCTCCAGTGCCTTGAAGTATGCCATTAGGTTATGGATTCATGCTACCCAAAAAGAAAGGCTTCAAAAAATGAAAATAGAAAGCACAAAATAGAAACAAAAGACTATACATATATACAAGTGAACTCATATGATACTTCAAGAATTGAAGTGCTTCAGATGCTACCCATTGTGAGGTAGAGAAAAGAGAGTGCCATCTTGATATTTTAACAAGAATTTGTTCTCATCATTAAGCTAGTGGATGATAAATGGGCCTCTCCAAAGAGAATCAAACTTTCCATGCATCCCCTTTGGTTCTCTTCTCTTGTCCCACAATAGGACTTGATCTCCAATCTAGAAATCATGGTTCTTTGCTTTCTGGTCGAAGAGCTTCTTCACCATACTTTGATGGGTAGCAATTTAGTTTTCCACTATAGTTCTTTGATCATCTAGCTCAGTCAGGCACATGATCCCCTTATCAAGGGAGATTTCATATGTTTGATTTTTAGTTGCCTTAGCCAATTTCAATGCTAGCAATTCTAAGGTGATTGGTATCTCAGCATTGATACCATAAAGAAGTTGGAAAGGAGACATACCAATTGCTCTCTTTGGTGTAATTATGTCTACCCATAGAGCATCAACCAATGCTTTATGCCATGTCCTTTGGTTGTCATCCACTAGCTTCTTGATGATAGTCACCAGGTTCTTATTGCTTGAATCAGCTTGTCCATTCCCTTGTGGAAAGTAATCAGAAGAGTGGGAGAGTGTAATCCCATATTAGAAATAGAATTGAGTAATCTCTTGGGAAGTGAAACAAGCTGTATTGTTAGTGACAATCTTGGTTGGGACCCCAAACCTAGAAATGATGTTCTCTTTGAGGAAATTGCACACTACTTCTGAAGTAGCATGTTTGGTTGGAATAGCTTCCACCCACATGGTGAAGTAATCTATTACTATGAGGACATAATCATGGGTTTACAACTCCAATAAAATCAACTCCCCATTTTTGGAATGGCTCCTCTATGACCACTAGCTTGAGAGGCAAGGCAGCTAACTTGGGTCTTCTGACAAACCACTGGCATAGTTTGCATTCCCTAACCCACTTATATGCATCTTGAAAGAGAGTTGGCCAGTAATACTTGGCCCACAGAATTTTATGAGCAGTTATAGGAGTAGAGAAATGTCCTCTATAGGGAAAATTATGGAAGGAATTTATAAGTTTGTTTTGCTACTCCTTGTCCACACAGCGAAGGAACACTCCATCAAGGCTCCTCTTGTATAAGCCATTGTCTTAGAGAACAAAATTTGTAGCTTTTAGCTTGATGGTTCTCCTTTATTTATAAGACAGGTGAATAGGACAATCACTATAAGTAAGGAAATGAGCAATACCTAAATACCACTCATTCGTGGTGGAGACAAAGAGGATTGTTGGTGTGTCTTCCACATCTAATTCTTCATGCTTTGTCCCTTCTAGCTTGTTATCAGCAATTAATTGGCATAGCCCCTTTCCATGCACCAACTTTGTTGGCTTGATGACTAGATCAAACTCTTGGATCTTAGCAACCCAATTGCCTCTTTTCATCCCAAACTCCTACTGAGTTAGTATGGATTTGACCGTGGTGTCAGGAACCAAGGTAGTAGTGTGTGAATTCAAGATGTAAAATTGAAAATGCTTCACTGCCTTCACCACTACATAAGCATGCTTCTCCATGTTTAAGTACTTCAGCTCATGAGCTTTGAGAAGATATCTCATGAAGAAAATGGGGGATTCCATACCTTCTTTATTCTATTGAACTATAATTGTTGAAAGCGTGTGTTTTGAAGCATAACTGTATATGGTGAACTCTTTGTTATAGTCTGGACAAACCAGAATTAGAGAATGGACAATGGCAGTCTTGATATCCTTAAATGCTGACTTGCCTTTTTCAATATAGCTTAAGGTGGCCTCTCCCTTCATCATGTTAACAATATGTCTAGTTTTCTCAGCAAACTTGGGGATGAACCTCCATAAGAAATTCACCTTTCCAAAGAAAGAGTGAACAACAGTCTTACTTGTGGGCAAGGTAAGTTGTTGGATAGACTTGACTCTGTCTAAGTTAATCTTTATACCTCCTTTGGATACAAAGTGTCTGAGAATTTTCCCCTCTGTTACTCTAAAAATTGACTTTTTGGGGTTTAAAGAAATGCCATTCTGACGGCAACATTCCAGCACTTGTTGCAAATGGTGCACATGATCTAGGCGATGCTTAAAAAAGATGGTCAAGTCATCAAGATAAACTATGATGAACTTACTCATCTCATATTTGAAGGCAAGGTCCATTGCTCTTTAGAAGGTGGCTCTAGCATTTATTAAGCCAAAAGGCATTCTTCTATATGCAAATGTGCCTTAGGGTGTGGTGAAAGTAGTTTTATGCTGGTCTGTCTCACCAAATTCAATCTGATTATATCCTGAGAAGCCATCTAGCATTGATAACATCTCTGAACCTGTCACTTTGTAAAGCACTTGATCCATGATTGATAAAGGATAGTTATCCTTCAAGGATGACTGATTCAAGATCTTAAAATCCACACAGAGGTAGATTTTGCCATTCTTCTTCCTTACAGGGACTATATTTGTAATCCATGTGGAATGATGGATTGGGAAAATAATCCTAGCATTTAGGATTTTTTGTATCTCAGACAGAATAGTAATTGATATTTTTGGATTATACTACCTGGACTTTTGCCTATAAGGTGTCAAATCAGCCTTGAGAAGAATGTCATGTCAAATTTCATCAGGTTTGAGTAACTTCATGTCATCATAGGAGTATGCTAGGATGTCCATGTACTAGTTGAGAAAAGTAGTGAACTTGAACCTTTCCTTAGGAGTACATCATTTACCAATGTTAACCATCTTGGGATCTCCCTTGGTTCCCAAATTTATTTGATCAAACCCTGAGAGGGGCTTGAATCCATTTGTTGTTGTTTGATGAATCTGTCATGCTTATCAAATAGCTTCTCAAGGGAAACTAGGCCATTGGGAATCTTATTCCCTTTAAGTTGCAGGAACTCCTCACTTGCGTCTGTATTTGATTCAAGAGTTGGTTCACACTTCTGAGATTCACTGCCTTCAAAATGCAGTCATTCAAAGCTGTATTTTTGCTCCAGGAAGGCAATGATTTAGTTATCATTGTTAAACACTTGCCAATGAATGGCATTATCAGGTATACTTGGTCTAAATACCAATTCAATAGTGTACTTGTTTCCTTTAAAGTCTGGGTGGGGGACCAAAAGAGTAGCTGAAATAGCTAGTGCATCAACCTGGTCATTGAATTATCTAGGAATGGCAGAGATGCTAAAATCATCAAAGCTTTCAATTTGGTCCCAGACTAGATTGTGATAATGGTGCAATCTCTCATTCTTGGTTTGGTATAGGTTTCTTACCTAACAAACCACTAGTTTAGCATCTCCTTTGGCATAAAGGAGCTTGATGCCTTTGTCTCGAGCAGCCCTTAATCTAAGCAATAGAGATTCATATTCAGCTATGTTATTAGTTTTGTTGAACTGCAACTTGTAGGATGAAAAAGAAATATCTCCTTGAGGAGTTATCAGTGTAACTCTAGCTCTTGAACTGGTAGAGGAGCAACTTCCATCAAATTCAAGAATTCATACCTCATTTGATACTAATTTTTTTTAATTCTTCTTCATTCAGGGGTGGAGATCCTTCCACATTGGTATTGCACTCCACCAATTCTCTTGTTGTTTTAGCTAAATGCATTTCCAGGTTGTCACCTATAGGAGCTTCATCAAATGCCTCATTAACTTTATCCATGGATAGAAAATAGTTACCCATGCCTGAAGACTCAAATAGAATTTGAGCTTTAGGTGCCGAGGTCTAGGTAACCACGTATTTCATTTCCTTTTCAAGGAGCAGCTTCTTCATAACACCTTTGATTGGAATCATTGCATTGGATAAGTCCATGCTCAATTCACCACCAACATCCCTATAGAAATTCTACCTAAGAAGGATGTTATATGATGCTGGAACGTTGACTACCAAGACAATCATCTTGATCCTTTTGTCTGGAAAGGCTACAAATGCAAATTGGGCATCCTTAATTTACCCTAGCAGTGGTACTTGCTTGTTTTCCATGGAGAAGAATCTATCAAATGTCTTGGTTAGTGTGAGGTTAAGGGATTCAGCCACTTTAGCAGGCATGACATTGTCTAAAGCCCCAAAATCAATGATGCAATTATTTAGTTGACGTCTATTTATCAGCAATGAGACATAGAAAATTTTAGTCCTACCAGGAGCAACAAGAGGGGTAATGACAAGATTGTTCCTAGTGGGTGCATTCTTGGGGGGATCATGTGTCACTTTGGGAGTTGCATGTCCTACAGGGATGGCCTAGTTTTTAACACATTGAACTAGATTGTCTAATTGCTTGAGGTTGGATTGCAAAAATTCAAATTCAGACACTTGAATTTTAGTCTTCTTTATATGGTCAATGATAACAAATGTTGGAAATGCACTAGGTATAGAGGATGGGAGTTCATCCTTTTGAGTTTTGGGAGAGAGAGAACTGGACTGTGAATTTGAAGTTTAAGGTGCAAAAATGTTTGGGGTACTTACTTTTCTTGCAATCATTGAGTCCTTTGGCTGGAAAGGAAGAGTGGCCCCATGCTTAACAATTGAAACTATTGGTTGAGGTCGCTCTTCTACTTTCTCCTTATCAGCCAGTTGAGCTAATTGATTCTTGGACCGAATGAATACATCATATGATCCCTCAACTATATTTCCTTCACTTTTAGGTTTGTCCTGATAATTTAGGAAACTAATATTGGAGTCACCAGCTAATTCTTCTTCTTCCTCAGTGAAAAGATTAGCATCATCTTCAGGACTCAACTTAGGCTAGAATGACAAATCTAATTCAGCTTCGAGATATCCAACCGTTGAGTTAGTTGGAGGTGCTTCAATGGCAAGGTTATTCTTCTGAGGGGGAGGAAGATGATTGGTTTGCCCTTGGTTTTTGGAAGTATGACCTCGGTAGGAATGATTAGGGAATGTCCTCCTTGGTACATCTCTGTATGAAGGAGTAGATGACATCCCTTGTACCATTTGTTTTCTGAGAGCCAAAAATTCATTTGCTAGCTTCTGTATCATTAGATCAGTGGTGGCTGAAGGGGAGTATTCAGAGCAAGAAGAAGATTTACCTCTGTTCAGATCTCTTCTTATCTTTTATGCCAAGATAAGGTCATCTTCAACTTTGATAGCCAAATCTTGAGCAACCTTGAGGTCTATGTGGCGAGCACATCTTAGTTGAAAACTCACTTCAGGCAGTTGTGAGTTGATGAAGAAGCATTTGAGGTTTTTAGGTGTCAGCTGAGCAATAGTAAGAATTTGGTTCTTCAGCTTATCAAAATTTGCTATGAAATCCCTCATAGGTTTGTGAGGTTCCTTCTTCATCTATGTGAGCTGGGCCAACAAGGCGTGTGCATCTTCTGTAGGCTTGAACCTAGCTTCAAATTTGGATTTGAGTGTCCCAATCAATTACTGGTCTAGCTTTCAGATGGTAGAACCAGTCTGCAATAGCACCTTGTAGTGTTTTCATGAAAAGCCTAACTACCACATCCTCAAATTCCATGCCTATCACACCACAGGCTATGTTGAAAATTACAATGTGTTCATCAGGGTGAACTCTCCCATCACCAAATAATTTGGGTAAATTCTTCTTTAAACTATGTGGAAGCTCATGCAGAGGTGGAGTCAAATTTAGTGGACTAAAATAGTTACCCTAGGGGCCTTGAACTGCAATGATTGTAATATGAAAAAGAGGGATAACAAATCAAGGCAAAGTACAGATAGGTAAAGCTCTATTAACAATAGAAAAATAAGCTTTGCCTTGTGTTGGTGACCCAGTAGGGGTAGGAGGAAGACTCCTAGTTCGTTGAAGGTGAGGTTGTGGAGGAAACAAATCAAAATTGCTCTGCTATACCAACTCAAAAATAGGGTCAACAACACCTTGAGATTTTTGGCTTCTTGTATAGCATGGAGTTGTTAGATTGTAGGACAAAAATGGAAAAGAACAAGATCTGCTTCAGCTTGAAGCTTGAGACTTCAAACTGTGCGCTCTTCCTTGATGGCTCTAGTTTTGTAGACTAGATAATATAATAGAGATGGAGGAAGATGGTAAAGCTATAATTATAATAGGTAAGACACGGAATAGAGTCACCAAAATATGTAATGGATAAGGGTAGGGACTGATTCAATCTGAAACTTCAGGCTTCAGAATACATGTTCATCCCTAGCAGAGTCACCAAAAATTGTTGGGTGAATATTTTGTCACTAGCTAACTGATGAGCAAAATAGGTCTCTTCAACTACAACATAGGGAGATTGATCATCCAAATGTGTGGGTTTACCACGTCAAAAGGGGACAAATCTCTCCTCTCATCAAGGGGAGGTTCTTTTATAACTATGAGGAGCTATATTCTATAAATATAAGCTAAAAATAACACTCAGGGGTAGGATATACCATCCATCTCTCTTCTTTTAGAGATGATGTTCACAAATAAAGGAGAAAATCCTAGTGAAAACATTGAAGGCACTTCTCTTCTTTCAGAAGTGTTCTTACAAGGGACAGCAAGATTTCTTTCAGGTAGGAAACAAGTAACTGGTAATAAGGGCATAGTAATTGGTAGAATGAAGTGTAGCACAAAGTCTCCACTTCAACTGCCCAAAGATTGAGATACGAATAACAATGGGGGCATAAAGTTATCCCAAGGTCCTTTACACAGAAATAGAAAATAAACACACACTGAAGACAATTATGATAGCACAAAGTCTAAAAGTAGCTAGCTTCAACTTATCATTTCCACTAGCTCTGCTTGTTAAATTACATAAACAAGAATACATTTAGGAAATAGACATAAGAACAATCTCCTAGAATGATACAAGCTATAACAACACAAAGTCTGAAAGTAACTTGCAATCTTATTCAAACAAAGAAATATGATAAATAATCTGAGCTCAAAGTCTCAGTGATGCCTTTCAATTTGGGTAGAGTTTTGCTTCTGGTAACGAGAAGATCTCTTTAAAATGATACAAGATATTACATTATATAGATGCCAAGGAAGGCTTGGCACTTTGTCCCATGTAGCGTCCCATACTGTGCATTAATGCCTTGGATGCATTTTTAGTTCTATCAAGGAGGGCCATGCTGGAATAGGGAAGCTACCTTAACTGTGGCGTGTTGATTCATCTCAAATGTCTTCTCCTGAGCCTGAGTCACTTATTCTATCGCCTACTATCCGCACAGCTGTCCATATTGTCTTTACTCCAAAGGGGACAAATAGGCTATGCTTTCAATGTTTGTAGGCCCAAATATCTTCTTGATAAAATTTTCCACCTACTGGAAATAACTCCTGCATATATTTCCCTCTTTGTCTCTTCTTCTTTTTTAGCCCTGGCCTTGAGGTCTTTGAATGCATTCAGGTCCACGTTTTAAGCTTACAAAGATCAATAGACACTTCATTGCCATAAATTTGATGTCTATGGGCCTGTCATCCTCCTTATCAATTCCTTCATGTCTTTCTTGCTTGCTATGGTTGCTTTCCACTGTGACATAGGCGAGGACACATGGCAACATCTACAACTTTGAAATAAGCTTATCAGAATAAGATTTGAAACTTGCTAGAAACCTGAAGCATAGATGCAGACACTTGTCACACTCTGTTGAGTTGAAATGGGACACGTGGCAAGTTCTATTGCTTTGAAACATACTAGAGACTGTGTCTTGGCATACGACACTTGGAAGCTTCCACTTGTCTTTTTAAGGGACACGCGAAGGCTTCCACTACACTTTGAGGCTTGATCTTTCTCGAAGGGAACTTGCCCTTTGGGGTCTTGAAAGATGGTTCATTTTATGAGTGTCGATTATCCTTCATGAGGGTATCCACCCTTCAGGATCATTTGGGTGGCCTTTGGGTTTTAATTCTTTTAGAATATTATTGATCCTTTATTTCCTTCAGACAAAATGTCTGATGCAATTCCTTCAGATAATTTGTCTAAAGGAAATCTTTCTTTGGCTCTATGTCTTTGTATTAGGAGTGCTCCATCTTGAAATTGTTAAGGTGTGGAGCTAAAAGCTTCAACTGTTTGCAGACACAAGGAAGGATGCTGAAGAACCAGAGCCACCGGTGTCGGCAGTATGACCAACGTTGGTTAGATGCAGTGGAGAAGGAGACCGGCGACGGTAGGGAGTCGGCTGATGTCGATAGCACCAGACTAGCAGGGACCGGCGTCGGTCGCCTATGTATTTCCAGAACTGTTGTTGACGAACAGTCAGTTAAGTGAAGCGAGTGTTTGCATGTTAAATGACTAATTATAGTCACGAGCTGCGTGTCTAATTATTGTAACTAGAGTTCTATTTTTGTAAGCATGGGATCTTATTTATAGACCCATAAGGCATGTATTGTAATCAAGCAAGAAGGCAAGTAAAAGCATTGAAGCTAGCAAGGTCAAGGAGATCAGCTGAAGCATTCAAGGAGGGATAATAACTCAGGCTTTAGAGTTGTTGTGTTGAGCAAGAGAGAGAGGGAAGAAGGTCTTGAGGTGTGGCAAGCCTTTGAGGTGGAGGAAGAAGTGGCATCTTCCTTATTGTATTTTCTTCTAGTAATATTTAATACAAGAGTGTGTATTGTCTCTCAAATTCTTTGTTGTCTCAAGTTTCTAGCTACTTTATCATTCTGGTATAATTCTGTGTTTAATTGCTTATAAGAAAGTAATCAATTGTGCTTTCGTTGGATATGTGCTCTAATTGGTAGAGCTAGATCCCCTGACAGAAACATGGCACATTGTGCTACTTTTAACAAGTGACACGTGGCATCTTTTGTTGGAATAGGTGAGGACACTTGGCAGCATCTGCCTAACTCATAGGGGCTTTTAGAAACCTTTGAGGGTCCTATGGAAGGTGACACATGGTAGCTTCCATTGAGCTCTAGAAACACTTACAGAAACATTCGGGACTCATTTGGATTCACGTAGATGATGACACTTAGTGTGTTCTATTTGTTCCTGCGACCTACCCTAGTCCACCACAGTCCTTACTCAATAACTGTGAACATCAACACTTGGCAACCTCCACCAATTCTTACCAGAGACACATGGCACATTTTTTTACTTCGAGAAAAAGATATTGAAACCTTCTACAGCTGCCACTTGTTGCCTTCTATGGAACTCTATAAGGGACATGTGGTAGGTTTCGCTCTTTGGTCTTTTTCTTTTGTGCGCCCCTTTAAATTGTTTGATTGAACCAACCCTGGAAATGTATAAGTGCCAAAAACTTGCCCTTTCAAAGGATTTTACCTATTAAAGCCATCAAACCCTTTGAACCTATTAATTTCAAGCACTTCGAGTCCATAGATTTCCTCCTGTGAAGTCTGTAGAAACTGAGAAGCTTGAAAAATGAGGAATTTGAATGCTCAGGACAAATTTCAAAAAGGGAAGAGACAATTTTGGGTCTGTGCAGGGCCAAAATAGTCCATAGGTTGTCCCAAAGATGAGTGACATTTTTCGGGGACAACACCTTTGATAAACTAATTTTATGTAGCTTAAAAATATAAGTAGCCTTGTCTAATAAATATAGTGATATACCTATCAATGCTAATCTTTGTCCACTAATCGACTGCATGAGTTTAATCAGTGTCTGAGTTTCATAAGTTTTATAGATTTTCCTTTGACCAAGTTATGCATTTCATCCTTCATGGATGAAAATAATAGTAATCCAATCTAGATAACTAATCAATTAATAGCTCAAGTAAATCACACCAAAAGATTTCATAGATTTAACCCTAGATATGTTCCCCAATGATTTCCTTCATAGTTTTCCATATTCTTATTACTTCCTCTTTGGAGAAATTTTGACTTATTTTATTGAACCATCTCTTTATATCTTTTTATCTTGATAACCATCTCAACATATTTTAATAAAATTTATATGTTCATTGCACCATTGTTAGCAGAGGTTCTTAGAAATCCTTCAGAACATGTTAATTGAGGGATAGCTTACACAAAAATAACAAAAGGACATAGTCGATACCATATTCAAATTGAATATATTCATTAACTAGTTCAAATAGATTGATGCACAATGGAACAAAGATTTATTGTAATCTTAAGAATTAGAATATACTCATATAATTAATAGATTTAAATGAACAATGTATTCACTGTGTATAGAATAATGATAAAGGAAACATAGGAAACCCATTTCAAAAAAATATGTACTAATTTTTATCACATCAAAACCATATATAATTATAATTAAGCACTATATATAGATTTTTACTTACATAGTTCAAATACATAAAAATGATTATAAAAATGATAAAATAGTTCAATTCATACATGTCTATCAACTATAATCTACAATTTTAGTAGGTCATGTTCTTCACCCAAATCTTTTTATAGATGATTAATAGATACCCATGGGAAAAAAATGTTAGATATTTTTTAAAATGATCTTTAGATGTATAAATGCACTAAAATGTTTATGTATTTATAGATGATGTGAATTAAAATTAAAACACTATTAGTATGAAAACTAACATCATGCAATTCAAAGAGTAATAAATGTCAGTGGTTGTATGCGTGGTGGCCACATTCTTTGTTTATTTTATTATCCTTTTACGTCTAGATTCTATTCCTTATACCTTATGTAAAAATATTTTGTGTAATTCCTTTAAGTTTATTTTAATACTATTAATATTAATAAATCATATTACTATACAATTTATCGTTACTTTACATGGATGATAAGAAGCACATTAGGAATGCGTTCCCACCATAATAATAGAAGATGAAATGTTCTAAATTTTGGCTTAGATGTCTAATTTGGATTTATATAGTTGAATAATTTAGAAATGAGTAGGGTTAATGTGAATTTGACCCCATGTATCCTCAATCCTAGCATTATTTTTAACCAAGGTAATTATGAATGACCTGGCTATGAACCCAAACAATGCTTATGGGTTAGAATTTGGTTGTTTACAATGTTAAACCACGCTTAGTCATGATGAAAACTTGCAGTGGATGTGGATTAGCTCACTTATTTAATAATCATGTTAAAAATTTTGGTTTATTGATGAGACTATCAAGAGTAATTATTAATCCCATGACTATTGATTGATCATACCTAGGTTGCACCATTAGACTAAATACATCTACCTGTAGCATACACGCACTTGATCTTGTTGTTAAATTTTGTTTTCTTTTCACCTAGAAAATCATCATAGTTATATTAACACAAATAAAGTTCCATAATAGAGGGCATAAATAATAGATTGATTCAATTCTATAGAGAATGAATTTAACTCAACCATGACAACACCTACACTATCATAAATTGCACATAGTCTCTTGAAAAAATATCCTTCAACATAAAGATATGAGTGATTAGATGAATTTAGGAAGACTGCCAACATTTTATTCTTCTTATTTATGTTGGTAGAAAATACAGAATAATGTGCAGGCCCAGGTGGGTAGCAAGCAAAAAACACAATAATAAAACAAAAGACTAAAATTAGGGATGGGTAGAGATAGTCTAAAAGACTCAAAATGCAAATATATTGAATCTGAAAACTCCATTACAAACACATATACATCTATTTACAAAAGACTTTTACAAACTAATATTAAGCTGAATATACTCCTTGACTATTTTTAGTAACAATATTCCTGCTACTATTATTTTCCTTCTATTCTCCTTTTTGTTATCTTTTCTCTACCCATAGAGTATGTTATTTTCTCCAAGATATTTTATACCTAATACTGTGTTATATTCTCTACATTGTCTTCTACATAATCTACAACTACTACAATATTATTTATTCCTTCTTCTTCACTAGCTATTGTTATTCTCTAACTATTGTTGTATCTATTTTTTGTTTCATACTCTCTTTTACTTTTTCCCCTATAATTGTTTCTGCACTTTTTTCCACTTCTAAATTTTACTTATAAATATCTCACTTACTACCATTATCCCTTCAAAACTATAACAACTCCAAAATTTTAAATTTTAAATTGTTGTAATAAATTTTGTTTGGTGGTTGAGGATGTTGAGTGGAGCGAGGGAGGTATGTAAGAAATAATACAATAATATTCTAACACTCTCTATTATTCTTGAACTTCCTACCATGGTTTTCAAAAACATTTTCTAGCCTTCAAAACATCCTTATAACTTCTCTTCATCTACCCAAAAGATTCTCCACCTCTTAAATGCATGTCTAGAGCTTCATTACTAAAGTTCATAGCTCTGTTGATGAACTCTGTAGCTAGAATAATAAAGTCTAAATTTATGCTATGGATTGAGTTTCAAGATGGACTGGTAGAGTCCACAGATATGATACAAACTTGATTGGTAGACTCCATAGTTTCCCTATGGTAATCTTTTGAATTTCATAGCTTGGTTGTAAGAGTCTAAAGCTATGTTGCAGGAGTTTAGAGCTCAAATGTAGGAGTATGAAGCTCGATTGTAGGAGTTTGGAGATAACATAAAAATTTATAGGTCTAATGTTCCTACATTAATGACCCCTAATCTTCTTATTAAGTGCATAAAAGTGTCTTTTAAAAATGGATTAGTAAAGATACCAACTAGCTATTGATCTAACTTATAAAAACTAAGCTCTATCACATGATTCTCAACTAACACTCAAATAAAGTGATACTTGATTGTAATGTGATTACTCCTACCATGAAGATGAGATTTTTTGACAATGTTATGGAGGATATATTGTCACAAAAAATTGTATAATATCTTTGTTACTCCTCATGCAAATAAGAAAGTATCCTTCTCAAACATATATCTTTGCATGTTGTTGCATTCGCTACCATATACTCTAATTCAGATATAAAAAGTGATACTATAGGTTGTTTCATTGAAGCCCAAGATATGTCTCCTAACCCAAGATGAAATACATACCCTGAAGTGCTCTTTTAGTCATCAAGGCTACTGACCCAATCGTTATACATGTAACCCAATAGTTGAAACTCATCTGCTACTATATACAAAACTCTATAATCTTTTTTTCCATTCACATACCTTAATATCCTCTTTTATGCTTACCAATGTGTCTCCTTTGGTATTTACTTGAATTTAAATATGAGGCTGACTGCATACATAATATCTAGCCTAGTTTTAGTCAAATACATTAGGATTTACACTAAGCTCTTGTACCATATGGGGTCTACATTATTATTGTAATCATCCTTACACAATTTAAGGCTTGTTTCAACTATTGTAGATATTGGCTTGTTGTCCACCATCTTAAACCTCTCCAAAATATCCTTTACATACTTGAATCAGCATATGAATATTCTTTCATCCATTTTTTTGAATTATATCCCAAGAAAGTACTTCAAGAAGCTTAAATCAGTCATTTCAAATTCATTCTTCATAGTTATTTTGAACTATTTTATGGATTGATTTGTATTTCTAATGAACATAAGATAATCCAAATACAAACCAAAAATAAAAATATCAATTTGGTTTTCTTTGATGTAGAGTGTAAGCTCACTTGTACTTTTGCTAAAGTTGTTGCTCAACAAGTATGAGTCTATACGGTTGTACCAAGCTTTTAGGGCTTGCTTGAGCCCATACAATGCCTTTTTTAGCCTATACACTTTGTTTTAATGACTGATAATCTCATATATAGGTGGTTTTCTCACATAAACCTCTTATTCTAACACCCCATTAAAGAACTCCAACCTGACATCCATTTGATGCACCTTCCACTTGTGTTGAGCCATAATGAATATGACTGTCCTCACCATTTTTATCCTTATTACAGGTAAAAATATCTCATTGTAGTCATGTCTAGGCCTTTGTTTTTAGACTTTCACCAATAGTATTGCTTTGTGCCTCTCTATCTTACCTTCATGAGTGCTTTTTGTCTTATATACCGACTTGACTCCTATGACCTCTTTTCCTTTTGGTAGTTCAACTAACTCCCAAGTCTGATTTCTCTTTATGGCATGCTTCTCTTCATCCATTGCCTCACACCACTTGCTATCCTTAACTACTTATTCAAAGCAAATATGATTATCTAATAAAAAGAGAGAATAATTCATTATTTCATCTTCATTTTCTTCATACATTGACTGCTCATAGACTTCTTGCAAGTTTTTTGTCCTTGTTAGATGTTGACTTGAGTTGGAGGAGGAGGATGTTGACTCATAAACAACTCTTTGACCTCTTTGATATATACTTCCACTAGATTAATCAGCCTTTTATAGAATAAGGGTCCAACTTGGTGCCTAGATGGATGTACCACATGTTGTTTGAGTTTCAATAAAGGGTCCACTAGCCATTCTTTACACATGCTCTTTTTCTTGTCTCTCTTCACAAGCTTCATGATCAATAAATTGAACATCTCAAATAATTATGAGTTTTTTTGTGATGGTTTTATACAAATAGTAAGCCTTTTATTGGTCACTATACCCTATGAAAATATAGTTCTCACCTTTGTTATACTTCTTTTTCTTTCTTTGCTTGGGCATGTGTGTGTATGCTACACAATATAACACTTTAAGGTGTTCAACACTTGGCTTTTGGCTGCTCCATGATTCTTGAGATATCATATCCCTAATACTCTTCATTGGACAAATATTCAACAAGTATATAGTTATTACTAT
>JARHVA010005349.1:315000-325000 GCA_037957365.1 Torreya grandis
GGAATCTACTAAAGAACATATTCATAGTTCTTATAGATTAGGAAGCCTATCAGGATTTGACATAAGTAGAGAAGGACCTTATTAAATAAAAAATAAGGATGCAAAAATCCTATTTTTTATTCAACGGGTAATGGACAAGTCTATCTGTGCAAAGGTTACAACAACAAGTAGGTCCAAGAGAGCATTGTATTTTCTATAAAAAACTTATTAGGGAACCACTAAGGTAAAAATGGCTAAATTACAGTCTCTCAAAATAAATTTTGAGAATGTGTAGATAAAATATTTAGAGTCTATAGACCAGTCTTTCAATCAAGTCATGAATGTATTTAATCAAATCAGATCACATGGAGAAGAAATACCTAATTAGAAGGTTATAGAAAATATTCTCATGAGTTTATTATTATTATTATTATTATTATTATTATTATTATTATTATTATTATTATTATTATTATTATTATTATTATTATTATTATTATTATTATTGAATAATCTAAAAGATCTAACATAACTATTTATAGATGAGTTGATGGGTTCTTTATTATCTCATGAATCAATAATGAATATTAAATAATAATTCCTCTTTAAAGAATGCTTTTAAATCATAATTTTTATTCAATAGAGGTAGAGGAACATGAAGATCAAGATTTAGAGGCAAAAGCATAAATAATAACCAAAGAGGTGGAAGGAGGAGTCCATAACAAGGTGAAAAGACAAATCAGAATTTCAATATTTATAGTTCTAGAAGATGCAACTAGTATCATCAATATTATTAGAGGTATGATAAATCTAATGTTCAATATCATTATTTTAAGAAATTTGGTCATTATGCATATAAGTGTTGGAAGAAACAAGCGAATGAGGGTAAATGAAATACATTTTTTTAGATGTATCTGAAAGTAATTTTGAGTCATTATTCATTACATGTCATGTTTCTCAAGAGAGTTCCAGTGATAGTTGGTTCTTAGATAGTGGCTACAATAATCATATGATAGGAAAAAGAGATTTGTGTGTAAGCTTATACAGTTCTATGATAATAAAGTATCAGTAATAGATAAAGGTGTGATTAACATTTTCACAAAATAAAGTGAAACAAAAGTATATTTTAGATGTTTATTTTATGTCAAATTTGAAGCATAATCTCATGAGTGTTGGGCAACTTGTGCAGAAAGGTTACATAGTATAATTCAAAGATAAAGTGTGCACTATACTAGATAGATGTTCATTTGATAGGTTGATTAAAAATATTGAGATGACTAATAACTAAATGTTTTCACTTCGAATCAAGAGTGGAAAGTCAAGCAAAGAAGAGCCTAAGGTAAATTATAATGTGGCCCATTTAGATCTGGCATGATTATGACATCTAAGGTACAGACATCTTCATTTTAAAGGTTTGAGTTTATTATGTAAGAAGTATATTATAAGAGGATTACCACAAAGTGAATAGCCATCAAGTTTATGTGATAGTTGTATTCTAAGAAAACAACACAGGAAAAGTTTTCTAGTAGGTGCTTTTTATAGAGCAAATTCACCATTAGATCTTGTTCACACTAATATATGTGGACTTATGCAGAGTCTAACATTAGAAATAAGTGTATATTTTTAACATTTATTGATGACTTTAGCAGGAAAATTTTGACATATTTTTTCAAGCAAAAATCTGAAGCCTTTAGAATATTTAAGGATTTAAAAGTAATGGTTGAAAAACAAAATGACCTATATATCAAGGTACTCAAGGCAGATAGAGGTGGTGATTACACTTTAAATAAGTTTTTAAGTTTTTGCAGGTATCATGGAATTAAAAAGCTAGTTAATACATGATACATACTACATCAGAATGGTTTTATAGAGAGGAAGAATAGAACAATCATGGATATGGTTAGGAAAATGTTGAAGGCCAAGCACTTGTCTAATAAATACTAGATTTTTGTAGGTATCATGAAATTAAGAAAAAAATTACTACAAAATACACACCAAAATAGAATGGTGTTGTAGAGAGGAAAAATAGAATAATCATGGATATGGATAGGATCATGTTGAAGGCCAAACACTTATTTAATGACTACTGGGTAGAAGCAATTGTATGTGTAGTTTATATTCTAAACTGGTATCCTACAAAAAATGTTATGGACAAAATTCCACAAGAAGCATGGAGTGGTAGGAAGCACAATGTATATCACTTAATTTTTTTAGATGTGTGGAATATGCACATGTGCTAGAATAAATAAGAAGAAATATGGATGATAGAGGTAAAAAATATATCTTTATTGGTTATAGTGAGTAGTCAAAAGCTTACAAGTTGTGCAATCCTATTACCAAGAAGGCAATCATTAGTAAAGATGTTGAATTTAAAGATGAGGATACTTGAGATGAAAGTATTAATAGAATAATTATAGTTGGAACAACAATACCTCATGAAAAATAAGATTTAGAAGAATAAGGTGTGCAAGGTGACCAACCAAATACATAGCAAAGTTCACAAGCAACAAGTAATCTAACAAGAAATCTACAAGGAGGTAATTTAGGATATCTAAGAACAACAATTGATTTTATGTTAGGTGAATTATCAATGCATGCAATTCTCAATTCACAAGAAAGTAATGAATCAGATCATATATTTTCTTCATTAAGATCAAGGTATAGAGGTAAGAAAATAAGAAGTTTGAAAGAAATTTATGATCAAGGAGAAGATAATTTATATTTACATTCAAATTTTTCTTTATTCTCTCATGATCTTGTATATTTTTTAAAAGTAGCTAAAAAAGATCATTGGAACATGGTTATGGATGGAGAAATGGATTCTATCGAAAAAAATGAAACATGGGAACTAGAAGATTTACCTAAAGGTAAAGATAGCATAGGATTCAAATGATTATATAAGACCAAGTTCCATGAAAAAAGAGAAATTGACAAGTATAAATAATGATTAGTATCAAAAGGTTTTGCTCAATAAAATGGAATTGATTATAATGATATATTTTCACTAGTTGCAAGACTTTATACAGTCAAAATAGTTTTAGCCATAGCAACACAAAGCAATTAGAAGATTTATCAAATGAATGTCAAATCAACTTTTTTGAATGACTTTCTAGAAGAAGTATATGTGGAACAACCACTAAGTTATGAGGTTTATGGACATGAAGATAAGGTATATAGATTGAAGATATCTCTTTATAGAATAAAATAAGTACTAGGAGCATGATATAGTTGGATTGACTCATAATTGACAAGTATTGGATCAATACTATAAATAGTTGTGAGCCTACGTTATACATAAAAATCAGTAAGTAGGATCATATTTTGATTGTATGTTTATATGTTGAGGACTTAATATTTATCATAAATTTGTCTATAGACATGTTCAAATCAATAATGAAGAAAGAATTTGAAATGATAGACTTAAGATTGATAAAATATTTTTTGGACATTGAAGTTGTTCAATCAAATAGTGATATATTTATTTTTCAATTTAAGTATGCCAAGGATGTGTTGAAAAGATTCAAGATGATTAATTGCAATCTTGCATCGACTCCAATTGCAGCAGGTATAAAACTCAACAAAGAAGACAAAGGATACAATGTTGATCCAACTATATTCAAAAGAGTTGTTAGAAGTTTGATGTACTTCATACATACAAGGCTAGATATTATGTAGGCAATTAGTTTAGTTTCAAGATTTATGTAGTCATCAAAAGACTCAAAATGGCAAGTTGAGAAGAGAATTTTGAGATATGTTGCAGGAGAAATAAAATATGGAATATTATATTCCAAAACTAATGATTTTTATTTGATTGGATATATTGATAGTGATTTTGCAAGTAACACAGATGATAAGAAGAGTACTTCTAGATATGTTTTTCATTTTGACATAGGTTTGGTTTGATGGGCATCAAAGAAGCAGCCTATAGTGAAGATTTCAATAGTAGAAGCCGAGTATGTGGTAGAGACATCAGCAACATGTCAAGCAGTTTGGATGCGGAGAGTGTTGACAGATCTATTGCATGAGCAAGAGAATTCTACACCAGCATTTTGTGACAAGAAATCAACTATTGCAATGTCAAAGAATCATATTTTTCACTAGAGAAGCAAGCATATTGACACTAGGTATCACTTCATCAAAGAGTTGGTGAACAATGGAGAAATCTATTTGAATTTTTGTAGATCTGAAGACTGGTTGATAGACATATTTACAAAGACATTAGCACAAGGGATTTTTAAATGCCTAAGATCGAATTTTGAGAATTATGAATATTGAATCAACTCGTGGTAGAAATTGAGGAGTGATAAAATATCAACTTAATTTCTAACAAAGTAAATGTTTTAAAACAAATTTTAACGCTGAAGCTTTAAATAGTACAACTGTTTTTTTGTTTTAATTTTTTTTTATTCTTTCTTTCTTTCTTTTTAAAGTCTGTTTTAAAGCTCTTTTAAGCTTTTCTTATGCTTCAAAGTCCTCTATTTATGAGGCAGTTTGTAAACTGATTTTCACAGCAGAAATCATTAACAAAGCCGTAGCTTTGAACATGAATGATTGATAAAATAAGTTTTAGTATTATTCGTTTGGTTTTGCTGCAGCAATTAATTTTAACAAAGCCGTAGCTTTGAACATGAATGATTGATAAAATAAGTTTTAGAATTATTTGTTTGGTTTTGCTGCAGCAATTAATTTTGACAAAGCCGTAGCTTTGAACATGAATGCTTGATAAAATAGGTTTTAGTATTATTCTTTTGGTTTTGCTGCAGCAATTAATTGTCTTTTCGAGCGAGGATGAATGTTTGCCATTTTTAACACACCACAATCAAGATTAGAATTTGTGAAATTGAATGAAGCGATCCACTCTTATTTTCATTCAACAACAACATTGTTTTAAAGAGTTATACGTATTAGTTTCTAGTGGAGGCCACGTTTGATGTGAAGGGAAGATAGCCTTTGTTGGTTTGCTAGTTTCTCCACCACTTAGCACTCAGTTCTCGCTCATTTTTATATTTTAAACCCAACGACAAGGTGGTTGTTTAGTTTTGGACGCATACGGCATTTATTAAAAATTCATCTCAGTCGTGAAGCTAAGCTTGAAAAGCTGTGGGTGTTTTCATACATAAAAGCAGACCCGTGTGGAAGCCTGCATTTGTTCTCAACAGGTCACAGAAGTCAGACCCGTGTGTTTTGGTATTTTTTAATATTATTGCAGTCGACGGATGGAGACGAAGTGGTTACGCCACTTGATATTATTTCCATGTTATTTACAGCCACACTTTATTTATTGTTTTGATTAATATTGAGGAAAAACTGTTTGTGGAGTGAATTATGTGGAATTTTATCTCTCATCTGTGAAATAGCAATATTATAATATTGAATTTAAAACTATTTTTTGGATTGGATTATGTGGAATTCTATCTCTGATCCTTGAAATACCAATATCATCTACGCAGGCAGATAACGAAATATCTTTTAAAATAAAATTTCCTGACACCGATTGATCAGATTTTTCAATCCTTGGCCCCGCGAGGCATGAATTTGAGTTGTACCATCAATTTATTAAGGCGTGAAATTCGAAAAAAAGAATTTAAAATGTGAATGTCGCAAATAAAAATGTAAGTTCACAAATTTAAAAAACAGAGAAAGCAAGTGGAATGTAAAATGTCAACGTCACAAATTAAAAACCCTTCCCATAGTGACAATCACATGGAAGCATGGTCTTATGAATGCGACTTGGTACACTTTTCCCCCTTGGAAATCACGTGAAACTCACTTGAAGAGCTACACAAAATATAGAACGAAACTACCAAATATGTATTTTTTTTACATCTTGGCATATGCGTTATTTGAATAGGTCACTAAAGATTAAGAATGTTTTTTAATGAACCTCTTCCCATTGAAGAGCCTTGAAGGGCTTAGGTGGCATTTCTCCATCTAAAGTGGATAGTTTAGATGTGCCTATTTCTAGATCATCATGAATAATATAAGGTCTCATCTAGTGAATATGAAGCTTGACTAGATGCTTTTAAATATATTGAATCATATAGCAAAACATATGCATCTTTATAGAGAGAGAGTGCTAATGTGCTTATGTCATGAGTTTTGGATTGCCTTTTCAACTCCTTGAATCCATTTGAATAGGTTTTGTTTTCATCCAATTTCATGAGTTTTTCAAAATACAAGTCTAGAGACTCCTTATCATTTAGACGATTGGCACATGTACTGCACAACGAGTGTACCATATACTCTATATGTAATATAAATTTCATAAAAAATACTAGTTTGAGTGGTGTGTGTGTGTGTGTAACAGGGCCTTACTTAAGGTTTACAAAAAGTTGAAGAGACCAAAAACCAAGGCTCTGTCGGTAGGAACACGATAACAAACCACTTGAGGAGCCAAATCAAGGCTATAAAAAAAAAGATAGAGGGACACACGCCCAAGAAACAAAGACAACAGAGTTAAAAAGGCCCTAGAAAAGAATACAACACAACGTATAAGTAATGTTTCACTTTGGATTTCTCATGGGATGGGCTTGCATTGTCATTAGCTACCTCCAATAGAAAATACACACCAGAAATGGAAGATGCAAAAGCTAATTGCATGCAATGTTACATGGCTTTGGTTATAACCCACTAAGGGAGTTTGCCAGTTCCACCAAAGAAAACATTACAATCTTCCTTCATCTCAGTCGTCTCTCCTAACCCAAAATAGAAATTGACAAGTAGAGTCATCGCCTCTACCATTCTATTTGACTCAAACTAACCCAACTCATGGTTACATTGTATGTGATCTCATTCACCGCTTGGTCCACCCCCTAGTTGGCTAACAAATATGCTTGTTTATTGGCCTCTATAAAACAAAATTGGGTCATCCAAGATTCAAACTCAACCAAGAGAGGCCATGCAAAACATAAAATGTTGTTGATGCGATAAGATTCGCCATGCTAGGAATTGATGGCATCCATGATGATTTTAGAGTCTCCTTCGATGACAATTCTCTCAATAACACAAGACTGCTCAATTCGAAGTCCCATTACTATATAGCATATGCCTTTACTTCATTATTTGTGCCATCTTGCAAATGCATGGACATTGCTCAAATCAATGAGACAAAACAATCCCTAATACAACATCTAGCCCTTGAAGCCCCTAGATTTCCATGCATAGCTCCATCAAAATTCAATTTGAAAAACCCTGCTAGATGGGGGTATCTAGACAACACCTAAGCATTTCAAATATTTGTGTGTCATCACATTTTCTCCATTAACATGATTGAGTAGAGTATACTTATTCAACAATTTATAAGTCATTTGATAGGCCCAAATTAATGTGAAGACGTAACCATCTAAATCCTACAACCTATGCCATATATCTTAGTCATGGTCATGATAAGAATTTTATTAAAAGTATATACTATCCCATTTTATTGAGGGTGGTATGGGGTAATCTTATGATGTGCCACTATTAATTCAGTTAATAAAATGCACATCATCTCATTCATAAAGTGTGTACCCTTATCACTTGTAAGGCTCAATAGACATTTTTAATTCATTATAATATTTTCCAAAAAGAAATGATTTGTTATCTCTACAGTATAGTTATTCATTGGGCTACCTCTTTGTAACTCGTAAGACAATCCATAGTCTTTATGATGTATCACATGCCATTCCTTTATGGGGTAAGGGAGATGTGTCCAATGAAGTCGATGACCCACTTATTGAATAGTTCTTGTGAAATGATAGGAAAAATGTGAAGTATGTCACTAATGTGACATTGAAGCAAAGGAGACTATGGAGATGATGGACATGGTTCTAAGATTGAAGGATGGAAATGGTATGGCACATGTGGGAGCATACCACATATATTTTTGAAGAAAGACTACTATGAGTCAAGGTTTGCTTCCTTTTCAAAGAGGAAAAGGGAGTGTAGGTTTATTTTAAAATGGTATAATGTGATTTCAAAGGAGGATATGGAAGAATAAAAATAAGAAAAGGAATGCAAAGAGGAGTTGTCACAAGGGTAATGGAGCATTATTCTGAGGATCACATAAAGTGGAAGATGTATTAAGAAGCCCAAGCTTGGTGGAAATGAAGCAAATAGTGTGAAGATTGAGGAAGCATCTATAGGGACTATTCAGTCGCATGTTTTTAAACTAATTTATGAATGTAGTTAGTGTGTCAATGCAAAGACAAAAAAAAAAAGACATTTAAATATGCCTTTCAAAGTGAATAGAGTGAGTTTTTTTAGTTCATAAGTTGTGAAAATGAAGATGAAAAACAAGGGTCTTTTAAGACTTTTATAAATAAAGAAGACATGATAAATATGGGGTTGCAAAGGATAAGATAAGTGGAAGAGATGGTGTCTATGATAAAATAGGATCCCAATTATAGAGGAGTGAAAGGTTTTAGGATCCAAAAATAGGTTGGACAATGAGTGAACAAAGCCACAAAGGATTTTGGTGGAGGTAGACATAAAAGAGTGGATTTAAGCCCACAACATGACATAAGGTAGAAGAAATAGCATCCTAATGGTGGTGGTTAGAAAGAGGTTGGTATAAATCCCACGTGAAGATGGAAAATGAAAAAGAGAAACATTTGGTGAAGGTTGATGGGTTATGGTGGGTCACAACCCAAAATAGGAAAATGGAAAAATAGGATAAAACATGAAATTCAACTAAGATATATGGTGTTAGAAGAGGAATCCATAGTACCTCTCAATCCATTCATGTGAGTAAGAGATCACATTCTATCTACCTTGGGTGTTTAATGGAGGAGAATACAAGGTGAATGGGAAATCTTGTATCATGAAAAACATTGTAGGAATTTTGGTTAGAGTTCTCTGGATAATTTTTAAAATTAATTGAGTCATAGAGTCCAAATAATATGTCAAAAGAGTCTGTAGCTTCAAGTTATAGGTTTAATGGTGATCATAGTGTTAACAGTCCTCAATCAAGGATACTATTAATAATGTACACATAAAATTTTCTATAATATCCTAGAGAATCGTGGACAATGGGCATAATTCCATTGGCTAATATTAAAAAAAATTATAAAGAAGATGTAAATTGACTGACTATTCCATTGGCTCTTGTGTGTGTGTGTGTGTGTGTGTGTGTGTGTGTGTGTGTGTGTGTGTGACAAATTAATTTTAATATTTAAAGAAAGATATAATGACATCATGTCCCTTTTGGATTCTTTCTTGTCAAAGTGACATATGTCATCACACTTTCTCTTTGAAACTTCATTGTCAACGTATTTTATATAAAGCAAAGCTCATCTACAAGTGATATCAATAACACAAAGCAACACAAAAATTGTTTTATTCTTTCTTATGAAGAGGCACCAAAAAAATTTCTTCCATGTTTGAAGAACAAATGTGTTTTATCATATTGTTCCACTAAGAACTTAAAAAGACATTGAGTTCCAAGTCCAAGAAGACTATAGACTAAAATTTACAATTATATAATTATATTTATGATTATTTTCTATAAAATGCAATCAGTAATATTTAATGAATAACCTTTAAAACAAAATGTATTTGATTTCATAAAAGTGACTTTGGCGAGATGTAAATTTGATAACATAATAACATAAAAAAATATATTCTTGTATTAATAGTCTTCTATAGTTTAATTTTATATTTTGAGTCCTTTAATGAATGTAACAAATATTTGTAGCTCCTTCAAGTCCTTGTTTAGAGTAGCATTGCCATAGGATTATGAATTTATTATTTAAATTATACAAGCTATTAAGTGACAATTGAACCTAATAAAAGAGATTAATCATCAAATTAATTAAGATATATTTATCCTTATTTTCCACTTCTTATTTATTTATCTCATTAAATATATAAAAAACATGTATTAAGTAATAATATCTAGAAAATTAGAAAGAGCATTTTAATTATCATTAGCTATGAAAATAAGAAACATTATAAAATATAATATTTTCTAAGGTCTCAATTTTTTAATATTCAATAAACCCTAATTGAAATGGTTATTTTACTAGGTTTTTCTCATTTATAT
>JARHVA010005349.1:330000-337500 GCA_037957365.1 Torreya grandis
GCCTATTAAATTGACTTAATAACTCCATGTATCCATGATTTTTGGGGAGACCACACAGGCAGTGACAAGTCCATTGTATAGATGATCTGAGATTATGACATGTGTTAAGACATCATTGATTCACAATAACTATTTTTCACAAATATTTTAATTATTAACACAAATGACACAATAGGTTTTGAGTGGCCATATCTTCCACTTGAGATTACCAAATAAGGAATTTTTGGTCTTGTTAGAAATATCTTGATGAGATATTTTGATTAGTAGTGTCCATGGGGATTTCAAGCATATGTGATGGTGAATTCACATATGAAGATCCAAGAACCATTTTACTAAGGGCAATTCAATTATCTCTAAGAAGGATAGTTATGGGAAGTCGAAGAGCCAAGGGAAAAAAAATTGAAAATGGATCTCTACAATGAAGATGGGGATCCTACCATTAGAATATTAGGCCATAACATGAATAATAGGAGGGGTCACATAACACAAATAGAAGAGGCAAAAAAGCAAGATAAAGTTAAAAAGTCTACAACCAAGAGTTTGAGATTATTAAATCTTGAAGAGGCTTAGGGAGAGAGAGATGTAGAATTAATTTTCATAGTTCTAATTTATGCTATTTCTCAAGGTATTATTTTAATACATTTATATATTAACCTCTTAAAACAAGTCTTACTACTATTGATTATGTGATTCTCATAAGATGTGGACAGTGAGAATTCATTATTAGGCATAGATATACTAATAAGATAGAATTAGATGTCATTAAATCTTGATAATCAATATTAAACATATATTTCTTATCTATTTTATGGTGTTGATTTCATGGCCATAAACATTTACTCACTAGGATCCCCTATTGTGACTACATCAATTGGCATCAAAGCAGGCCAATTATGGTTTATCATAAAGGCAACAGAATTATTTCAAATGGAGACAAAATTTGTGATACTTTTTTTGAGTCAGTATCAATTTGTGAAAGAGAATCTTGCATTTGTTTTAGGTGTGAGAGAAATCATGCAAGTGTAGAGAAAGTGTGAGAGGCTCTTGCTTGAGTCTATTGCATGTTTTGAAAGACAAACCTTTTTGTGGAGAAGATAGGGTACATAAAATAGGAATATTTCCATGAGTATAAGACTTAGAAAAGATGTTAAAATACATCCAAGAGCATATGGATACAATGGAAATATGGCATGATAAAAGTATTATCCCACTGATGATAAAAGAGAAGTATGGAGCACATGTAATACTAAGAAATAAGACAGTTGTAAAAAATACATATTGTCTTGAAAATATGAAATCTAGAGTGCAATAAAAATTGTGGATGTGACGTACCCAACACCTAAGGAAGATGAATAACTTGTTCTCCATCAACTTTTAGTCAGTAAAGAGAAACAACATAAAAAAAGACTCAACAAAGGTTCTGAAGGAGTGTCCTAAATCCACCACACATAGAGATATAAGTAATTATGATGAATATGTTTTAAAGGATGGATTCCATATAGATAAGAGTTTTCAACATAATACAAATACCAATAGAGGTCAAAATGTAATAAAATTTTAATTTTATTAAGCATACCAATGTATTTTTAGTTAGAGAAAATCCTAAAGAATTTTTGAATTACGAGCTAGACTTAGAAAGTTTTTTTGAAAAAGAGAATATTGCAGATCCAACAAGGGTGAAGGTTTTACATAGTATAATGTGTGGTAATGACACTAAGTGTTGTAGATCTTTCCATGAGAGGAGACTAGAAGATGGAAGAAGAAAGTGAGAAATTGGGAACACATGGTTTCCAATATTCATCTTGGAATGCATATAGAATGGTGGGAAGAGGTTTAAAATATGAGGCTTAAGGAAAAAAAGGAGAAAATTATGTTACTTGAGATAATAATAAAGTAATATAGTTTCCTAATGATTAACAAAAAATTGTTTTGAAAATAAATAAGAAGCAGAAGAGAGCAAAAGAGGTTCTCCTAGATGAAGATATGGTGAAAATATCAATTCTAGGAGAGAGAGAGAAGTAGAGTCTTCTATAAGGAAACTGAGGATTATTATGGATAACGTAAAGAGTTTAAGAGGTTGTAAACAACCCTTGGAGAGAAGGATAGGGCATTTTTATCCTTTAGATCATGATATCTTCTTGAACAATAATATGGGAGAAAAGTTTGCAAACATGAAATTACAAAGAGCTAAAGATGCATTAGCCAAAGAGGAAAAGAATGAGAATGATAATGTTGAAAACTATATTTTGTCTAACATTTATTTGTTTCTAGAATCTAGAGAATGTGAGGGAGAGGGAAAAGGTGAATAATGCCATCCATGTGACATAGAGGCAAAGGATGACATAAATCAATTAGACTAGAGGATGTGAGTAAAAAATGTAATATTGAAAAATGGATTTAAATCAAACTGCAACACAAATATCTATAAAAATTTAACTAGGCCTAAAATGATATAAAGCAACAAAATAAACCTAATTAATTTTATAAAAACTAATAAAGATGAAAGGATGGTTTTAAAATGTATCTTGAATATTGGGAGACTAGAGATAGTCTTCAAATCTTGATAGTGCAAATTACAATTTGATGGCAAGACAAAGGTAACCCTAAAATCTCATGAAAAATGAAGGACCTTGTCCAAAGCACTAAGTTTCACATTTGGACAGTGTTTTTAGGCATAAGAACCATAGCGAGTCTGATTTTTGAAAGTGTTAGGGAGGATAAATTGTGTTTTACATATTTATGGCTCCAAAAACTTTATTCTGATCATTAAGAAAATGCATTTTTTCTTCTTGCCCTAATTGGGTAGGTAGATCTAAAACTAATAAAGAAACAATGTGTTTTGGCGCATGTGTTACACTGGGGAATAACTTAGCTTCCTTGATATTTGTCAAGCTCCTCAACAATTTAAAATATTGAAAACAACACTCTGAGTAATTGAAATAACTCAACAAGGAAAACCAATGCATGTATCACTAATATGAACATTAGTGTTGGCATGGATGCTCTATATATTTTTGATTGATTTTTCTATAATGCTTCTGGATGCTTAATAGATTTCTTTGTAATTTAAATGTTATATATTTTTCAAATGATCTCTAGATGAATAAATGCACTAAGATGTATGTGTATTTATAGATGATTTAAATTCAAATTAGGACACTTTTGATATACAGACTAACATCAAACTATGAAAATGGGGGAAAAGATAGCACCACAAAGTACAGGGGCATGTTAATTGATTGGGACCACACAAAATCTTAGAACTAGACTAAAAATGTTTTTGGAAGATTCTAACATGACCATAAAATCAAGAGGAGAGATAAGAGTAAGATAGAAAAGAATAAAAAACTAATGATAAATCACAAAATGTGTCATTAATACCTAATTTGAACATATCAAAACACAATAAAATTTATCCATATTTTACATGGCTGATCAGAAGCATGCTGAAAATGATTTCCCACCATAATAATAGTAGTTAGAAGACTATGAGGTTTGGCTAATATGTGTAATTTAAATCATACAAATTGTATAGCTAGATAATTCACAAAATGGTGGAGTTAATGCAAATTTGACCCCAAGTATCATCAATCCTATTAATATTTTTAACCAGGGTAATTCTAAGTGACCTAGATATGATCCCCAAAAGGTGGTTGGGCTAGACTTTGATTATTTGTAGTCTTAGAGCATGCCTGAGTGTGACTACAAATTGCATTCATGGTGGAGAATCTCACTTATTTAATAATCACGTTAAATGTAGAATCTGAAAATAAACCTTATTCCTGAACTAGCGAGCTATGAAGAAAATAACAACAACAAAAATAATTAACTTAGAAAAAAAAAAAAGAGCACAACATATAATTCTATTTTTGTAGGCTACTAAAAATGATTCATTATTATTCATGATTATATAAAAAAATAAATTACAATACAACATGGATCACTATGTCTAAAATATAATATAAAAAACTAAAAAACAAAGATGCATTCATCATGCATTTTTCATTGTCAAAGAAAGCTGGTAGCAGCTCTGTAAAAAACAAAAGGCTAACTATTATTAACTAAAACTTAAACTAAAAAACTTTAATTAAAACTGAGTGTCTAAATTTTGCATAGAGGTGGGGAAACAAATCTAACTCCTTACATGATATATGCCTCTGAAGATGGGGACAATTAGCATTAGTTATCAACATATTCTCCCTTGATGCTGAGAGTGATCACAATATGATTTATAAGTATCAAAAACTATTCTTTTTTAACTACCTTAGTGAACATATCTGCTAAGTATTCTTTAGTGTTGATGTATTTCAATCCTACTGCCTTCTACATTAAATCTCAAATAAAATGATGCTTTAAATCAAAAAAAAATTTCCTACTATGTTGGACTAGATTCTTTGACAATTTAATGGCACTAATGTTATCACAAAAAATCATTGCGAGCTGGATTTGTTTCTCTCAAATTTCTTCAAGAAGTTTTCTAAGCCATAATGCTTGTGTACCTACTAAAGTTAGTACAACATACTCTGCTTCTATAGAAGAAAGGGCAACTATACTTTGCTTCTTTTAGCTCCAAGTAAACAAACTAGAACTAAAAGAAAAATAATTACTAAATGTAGACTTTCAATCATCCAAACTACATCCCCAATCAAAATCACTAAAACCAACAAGATTAAACCTTTTATAAGTGTAGTAATGAATACCAAAATATAGAGTGCATCCCACATAACTCAAAATTATCTTGGCTACCTTCATATGTATTTTAAAAGGCTCTATCATGTACCTTGAAACAAGTGAAAATGAATAAGCAATATTAGGTCTTGTGTGAGTTAAAAACATCAAAATTCCAATAATGCTCTTATAATCCATCTCATAAACTATTTAAGCACCATCATCTCTACACAACACAACTCCATGAGCAACTAGAGTGGAGACTAGTTTACAATCAACCATATCAAATTTATTCAACATATCTTTGGCATAATTTGTTTGATAAATGAAATTTTATTATCACTTTGATAAACCTCCATTCCTAGAATATATTTCATGAGACCTAAATCTTTCATCTCAAATTCATTCATCACTTCAAATTTTAACTCATCCTTCATCTTTGAAATGCTACCCATATACAACAAGTCATCAACATACACACTTACAATAAGAATATCATTACTTTCTTATTTGTAGTAAAGGGTAGGTTCACTCTTACTTCTTTGAAATCCATTCTCCTGAACATATCCATCAATCCTAGCATACCACACTCATGGTGCTTGCTTGAGGCCATACAAAGCCTTTTTCAAATTGTAGACATGATTTGCTTTGCCTTGCACTTTAAAACCTTGTTGCTATTCCACATATACTTCCTCTTCTAAGTACCCATTTAAGAAGGAACTTTTCATGTCCATATGATGGATGCTTTAATTCCTTTGATTTTTTAATTAAATCAATATTCTAATGGTCTCTTTCCTTGCTATTGGTACAAATGTCTCTTCGTAATCAATGCCATACTTCTATGTGAATATTTTAACAACTAATCTTGCCTTATTCCTTTCAACACTTCCATCATTGTTATACTTATTCTTGTAGACCCATTTGGTGCTAATATTCTTCTTGTCATGTGGAAGCTTTGTAAGCTCCCAAGTATCATTTATATGAATAAAATCCATCTCTTCTTATATTGCTTGCATCCAAACCTCCTTAGTACATGCATCTTCAAAACATGATGGTTCAAAATCAGCCTTGGTAAGTAAAGCAAAATTCAGTGTCTCACCTCTTGGATTTTCCTAATTTGCTTGATTTTTACTCCTTTGATAGATTTCACTCAATCTTCTTACCTTTCTTATAGAACTAGGACTTGAATCTGAACTTACACTTAGAATTAAACAACTAGATGAGGGGCTACTTGGTATATTTGTAGCACTTGAAACATAAACATTAGTGGGCTGCTCATGATCAATATCATCAATAATAACATCATTTAAAATAGATTTTAACTTCTCTATATGGCCTTTTTGATGACCGTAAACTCCCCCTTCATCAAAAATCACACCACTTGACACAATAAGCCTATTGGTGAGAGGATTATATAACCTGTAAGCCTTAGTTTCCTCATTATATCCAACAAAAATACTTGACTCACTTTTGGGATCTAAATTTTGTCTCTTTTGATCAGGAACATGAACATAGGCTAAACAGCCAAAAACTTTGAAATGATTAACATTTATATTTTTCTCATACCAGGCTTCATATAGAGTCATCCTATCTAGTGCACTAGTGGGAGTTTGACTAAGAATATATAATGATGTAGCAATTGCATCTCTCCAAAGAGAATTGTTTAATCTTTGTATTTATAGCATACTCCATGCCATCTCCACCACTATATGATTCTTCCTTTCAGCTACACTATTTTATTGAAGTGTGTAGGCAGTGGTGAGTTGTCTTTTGATGCCATGCATATCACAATAACCTTGAAAGGATTTTGAGAAAAAAATTCCTCCACAACCAATATTTAAGTGTTTGATTTTGCACCCTTTTTCATTTTCCACAAGGTATTTAAACCTATTGAATGTATCAAGGGCTTCACCCTTGGTCTACAAAAATAAACCCAATACTTTCACGAGTAATCATTAATAAAAGTGATAAAATATTATGACTTACCCAAACTCTTTGTTTGCATAGGACCATAAATATATAAGTGAACAAGCTAAAGGGAATGATGGGCCCTCCATGCATTTTCCTTTGAAAATTTCTCCCTTGCATGCTTTCCTTTAGCATAACTTTCACAAATTTCATTGTGCTCTTCAACCATAGGCAAACCAGAAACTAATGCAATTGATGTTAGAATCTTCAAACTATAAAAATTTAAATGCCCATACCTGAGATGCCATAACCAACTTGTATCCTCATATGCTATATTGGTAAGGTTGTTGTTATGTTCACCAAAATTCAATGGGAACATCCTATTCTTTTTCATAGGCATAAGTGTAACCACTCTGTTGCCTTGATTCTTATCATAAATTACACATTGCTCATTTTCAAATACAACTTTATAATTCTTCTCACATAATTGTCCAACACTCAACATATTATGTTTTAATTGTGGAGTGTAATAAATGTCTTTAACACTCTTCACGCCTTCTTTTGTATGGACCTCCATAGCTCATTTTGCAACAACCTCCAATGATTTGTCATCACCAAGCTGGATCTTGGATTTGAAACTTTCATCCATTGTTGAAAACAACTTCTCATTTCCTGAGATATGGTTAGAACATCCAGAATCTAAATACCAAACATCTTTACTATTATTTGTAGCTTTGGCATTGGATGAAAATTAATGATTTAGAGGATTCTCATCACCTTCTTGAACATAATGAACACTTTTACTTTTTTTTTAATCTGCAATCCCTTTCAAAGTGACCATACCTGTTACAATGGTAACATTGAAAATTTCTTTTATCAAATCAGCCTCTACCTTTTTCTCTTAAACCACCTCTTCCTTGTGAA
>JARHVA010005349.1:342500-347500 GCA_037957365.1 Torreya grandis
AAGCTTAGTCAATTAAAAAACAAAAACTTCTTACATCCACTCTTAATTTATCAGTAGTTAACAAATCTATTTCAATAATACTAGTTAAGATTTAATCCTATCTTGTAATCAGTTGCCTTACTAGTTTCTCAGTTAGTAATAATTACAAGATTGTTCACATATACCCGAAAGGGTAAGCTTTTTCAATGAAAACAACCCATCAAGGTCTAAACAAATTTTATTAATAAATATTGTCAAACACTAACCCCTAACAAAATTATTTATGAATGATGAATTGTAATAATAAAAAATATGAGTTTGTAAATTATCCAAAAATCCAACGCACTTGTCTACCACTGACCAACATGAGGTCTTATACTAATTCTTCCTAAAAAGAAGGCATGATGATGGTAACTTAAGTAAAAATGCATTTTATAACTATCACATATAAATTTTGGTCAACTATTCTAATTTTTTGTCCAAAATTCCATAATAAACACAAATAATTCCATCTATAGCCATTTTAGGGTAAGAACATTTGAGATACCCAACATATGCATAGAATAATCCATTTACTTGTAATTGTTTCATGTAATGAAATTCATGTTCAAGGATGAATAAGAATTGGTTAATTTAGCCACCTATGATCTTAGTGCTAGTACTAGGAGTATCAAGATAGAAGCAAGGAGTTTAACATTTACATTAATATAACTGGTCACTAATTCTATCAATGGGCAAAGTATGTTGTATATGCTGGTGTAGGATATTAATTATTCCATTTACTTACCTTACGAATAATTCCTACACATGTAGCTTCAATTTACTTAGGTGTCATAATAGGCCAGTGGGTGATCTTATGGTAGAGTGAGCATGCAAATAATTATGCAAACCAATGACCCTACTTGTATTCATAAATAAAAAAGAATATGTGTAACAATTACCTGATGTATTAAACTACCTTGATTACCAATTATTTGCTCTATTACAATAGCCTAGTGAAGAGGAATATAAAGGAGTGGGGGGAGTTAACTCAAAGGAGAGCTCATAGTGAGAGTAAGTGTAACTCACTATGGAACTCATTTGAGAACTCACAGTGGCACTTAGTTGAACTCTAGGGGAAATTCTAGGTGGAACTCACCTTCTCACTCACTTAACCTCTTATGACACCTAAGTAAGTTGAAGCTATATGTGTAAGAATTATCCATTTAATAATTAAGTGGAATAATTAATATCCTACACCAACACCTCCCTTTAAGCATATCTTAGGTGGGTGAAAATAAAAATGTGGGTCTTGACAACAAGGCCTGATGAGGTGCCCACATATAATAAAACTCTCAATAAGTGGATTAAAAGGAGGAAAAGCTAGTGGGAAAATACTCTTCCCCCCCAAAGAGAGATAAATAAAATTAGGAAGGACTTGAAATCCCACTCCAACACCCCCCTTAATCATAGATTAGGTGGGCTATAAAATTGGGTCCTGGTGATGAGCGTTGATGAGGTAACCAAGTACATAGTGATGATCCTAGTATCTTATAAAATATGAAGGATGTGTGATTCCACAAATAAGAGAGAGAATGTATGCATGAAATGTCACATGGTGAATTTTGTAGTAGGTCCCTCTCAAAATACTGAATTCCCACTCAAGTGGAATGCATGTAGGAATCAAGATGTATATCTCTAAAAAATGCTCAAATATATCCCTATTAATGCTCAAATGTGCCAAAGTCTGATTAGATATAATAGAACTAAATGTAAATATAGAAATGAAGAAGCATACAATGAAGGGGAGAGAACAACCAAAGAAGAATATATACATGGAAGATTTAATGAAATAATGTCCATGGGAAGATGAGAGCAAGGCTCAACAACTATCAAAACTAAAGATTGGTCTACAAATGAAGCACTTAGATATACAAGATGAACATCCATAGAACATATGAGTCATCAATACTCTCAATATGTATACTCTCACTAAAATTAGTAAAGTCCTATGAAATGCAAGTCTGTGAAGGCTCTAAAAGAGCAACCATCTTCATGAGAATAGAAGTAGAATCTACAATGAGATAACTAACGTCTAACAAAATATTGTCCTATAGTGGGAGCTTGATAGAAGGAAGAGCACTATCCACCATGGATGTATCATCATAAGAAATAAATTCATGAGGAGAGAGTATAAAAGTATCAAAAGAGACAATAGGAAGCGAAGGAGGAGGTGTGACATAAATATCATCAAGATCAATGAAAATAATATATAGTATGCTGCAAATAATGTAAGGACACTCTATATAATACACATGGAAATGAAGATCCATGAACACATATTGTACTAGAGTGAAAAAACTCTTGTCATAAGTATTAACCCACTTATTAAACAAAATAGGATCAGTGGGTTGAAGAATCTGTCCATATAAGCATGCCATGAAGCATAATTATCCTTTCCAAGAAGGATCATTGGATATAAAAAACCCTCCTCATCTGGAGTCTATTAAATGGGGTTGACATTACTAAGATAAGGCACCATGGAAGTGTACAATTGCACAAAATACTATGTAATGAACCCCTAAAGCACACTCATGAATGGGACGTCAGACACAAATGATAATGCATCCAAGTGAGCAACTAGTACTAAAGTGAGGAAAAAAATGGTTCACACTCTAGATATGGACTTTTGATTGGGTAAAAAATGAATCCATATCGATGAGAGAAATCAGTGCATGAAGTACGCTGCAAAAATGAATAGGGCCCATAACCCCCCTTGAATATGGCACTTTATAACTTAAGTACATTTTATAAAATAAAGTAGACCAATGGAAATATGATCAATAAATATGCACTTTTGAAAAAAGTGGCACTCAATTCTGAGTTACCAGTCAAAAGTTATAGAAAAATATTTGTTTCATCATTAATGGACTATTTAATTAAATTTCACCTAAAAGTTTAAATGCCGACAGGTTTAAACACAAATCATGTCATGTAACCACTCATTGGAATCAAAAAAAAACCTTATACATCTTCATGTCAACAAAAGTGAAAAATACTTGGCCCAGTCACCCTTATGTGTACTTTTCAAAAAAATCTTCTTTAGAAGGTGTTTTAATTCAAAAATTAAAAAGATATTTATATAAAATTAAAAATATTATTTTATTCTTAATTATTTTAGGGTAATTTATGTTTTGACTTTATGACTTAGAAAATATAAAAAATATAGATGGCACCCCCATTATTCATGCAAAGAGCTAGCTGGAGGAGTTGTATTGTGCCATTTGTATGCAAAATTAGATTTTCACACATAGGTTTGCTTTGCTAGTAGGTCTTATCTAACAAGTTGTCAACAAAATTTGGAGAGAAAACATAATTAAAAGAATGTAAAATAACATGTAACACCATTTATAATATAATAAGATTCAAGTAGTAAGCAGGTTGAACCAAATTAATGAGTAGGTCGAACCATATCTATAGTAATTACAAAAATTATAGAGGGTGCAATTGATTTCTTCTCTATTGTAGTTTTTTGAAAGTTATAATTAGAAAATGTAGGTTGTAAGGATGCATGCATGGATTTGTATAATGGGATGTGTTCGATGAGTGATGTGGAGGTAAGGTTGAGTCTGCACATTGAAATTAATATAAATAGAAGCATCACTTTATGAGTTGCAGATGTGGATGGGTTTGAAATAAATTTATAGGCTAATATATTTATATTGAAGGCTGAACTATGCTTGGAGAGAGTCATAGAGGTCAGATGAGAGGTTTATGAGTGGTACGAGTGTAGAGACCTCAAAGAGAATCTAAGAGACCGAGTCATAGAATGATGCAAATCATGCTTTATCCTTCCTATTGAATGTATCGATGAGCCTTCTGAAAGGTCCAAGATTGATATAATCATGAGAGGAAATGAATATTGAAACCACACATTAAATACAACATGAAACTCACATGGAGACCAAGAGAGGTTTCAAAAACATGATCATATCTTTGATTCAAGGCATGGAATGGAAAAAAGTAGCCTGTATAATAGAGAGAAAGCCATGGAGATCATAAACCAAGTAGAAAACATAACACTCATAGCAAGCCCAAGCATAAAACTTTCAAATCTACGAGTTTTCCAATCTCTATCAATTCAACTAGATCGACAACAAACCCTTCGAGCTACCAATGTAAAAGGAGATAAATACCAATCCAAACAATATAAAAATTATTCTTAATTTAAGACAATACAAAAATAGAAATAAAACATAAGTTGATGCTCATTACCATAACCTAAAGCTTTAATACCATGTTAGAATAGTGTAGAGAAGATAATTTGTAAGCAAGGTAGTCTAATATATCTGGAAATTATTTCACATCTTCTTGCATGTTTTTTAATACATTCAAGGTCATCTTTTTTGTAAAATACTTATGTGCTCACTCTAATATAAGATCACCTATTGATCTATTATGACATTATTTATGCCTCAGATCATTTGTGCATCAAATTTCTAGCAGTCAACAATTAATTATAGAAAGTAATATGTCAATGCTTAGAATGAATGGACATAACCAATGGAAGATAATCCAACTTGCACATTATAAAATGATTATGTATTATCTATAAACCAAAAAAATGAATCCAACACTAAAAATGATCACCTATTTAAATCATATACATCATATTAATGCACACTTAAGCAAATATCATCTTCACATATTCTAGTATAATAACTCATAAAGTTGTATAACAATTTCCACACTCTTCCTTATCATAATAAACCATATAAGTCATGATGAGCTCATAGTTATAATATATCTTGACTCAAGTGAGAATTCCACACAATAACATAAGAAAATTAAGCATGTTATTATGGTTCCTCGATTCTTTTAATGAAACATTGCCAAACTACACAACCGAAGTAAGAAGAGAGTAATAACCATTATAATATAGCTATAGGTAAAAATGTAAAAGAACATATTGAGGTAATGTATGCATTGTAGACATCACCAACATGAACCATGATATTAATATCCAAGATAAGGAGAAATAA
>JARHVA010005349.1:357500-632500 GCA_037957365.1 Torreya grandis
GAGAGAGAGAGATTTCATATTTTGAATGTATATTATTTCTCAAGGTATTATTTTAAGACATTTGTATATAAACCTATTAAAATACATAGACAAATCAATAAGATAAAATTAGATGTTGTTAAGTCTTGACAATTAATATTAAATCTAGATTTGTTGTCTATTTTATGACTTTGGTTTCATAGCCACAAAAATCCACTCAATGGGACCCCTATTATGACTATATCAATTGGTATCAAATTAGTCTAATTAAGGTTTAGTTTAAAGGTGAGAGAATTATTGAAAATATAGATAAAATTTGTGATTATATTATTCAGTTAGTATCAAGTTGTGAAAGAGAATTTTATATTTGTTGTAGCTATGATAGAAATCCTACAAGTGTAGAAAAATTGTGAGAGGCTCTTGTTTGAGTCTATTTCATGTTTTGAAAGATAATCATTTAAAAAAAATAGGGCACATAAAATAAGAATAGCGTCATGATTATAATACCTATCCAAAATATTAAAGTGAATCTAAGAGCATATGTATATCTTAGAAATAGGGCATGATAAAAGTGTTATCCCAATGATGATAAAATAGAAGTGTAGAACACATGTAATACATATCAATAAGCCAGTCATAAAAAATACTTATTGTCTTGAAAATATGAAATCTCAAGTTTATTAAAAAAGTTAGATATGAGGCACCCAACACCTAAGGAATATAAATAACTTGTTCTCCATCAATTTCTAGTTGGTACTGAGAAACAATAAAAAGGAAGGCTCAACAAAGGGTCTAAAGGCATGGCCTAAATTCATCCACATAGAAATAGAATAAATGATGATGAATATGGTGTCAAATATGGATTCCATATAGATCAAAGTTTCTAATATAGAACAAATACTAATATATGTCAACATGTAAGAAAATGGTAAGTTTACAGAGCATACAGATATTTTTAGTTATAGAAAATACCAAAGAATTTTTGAATTAGGAGCTAGACTTTAAAAGTATGTTTGAAAAAGAGAATATTATATATGTAATAAGAGTGAAGGTTTTACATACTAGAATGTGTGGTAATTAAGTTAAGTGTTGGAGAGTTTTCCATGAGAGGAGACTAGAAGATGGGAAGAAGAAAGTGATAAATTAGGAACATAAGGTTTCCAAATTATTAAGGTATATTATTCATCTTGGAAGGCATAGAGAATGGTGGGAAGAGGTTCAAAATATGAGGCTTAGTAAAAAAAGGGAGAAATTTGTGTTAAAAGATAATAAAGAAGTAATATAGTTTCCTAGTGAGCAATAATAAATTGTTTTGAAAATATATAAGAATTAGGAGAGATCAAAGAAGGTTATCTTAGATGAAGATATGGTGAAAATATCAACACTAGAGAATAAAGAAGTAGTGTTTTATATAAGGCAACCCAAGATTGTTCTATAGAACATATAGAGTGCAAGAGGTTGCAAACAACCGTTGGAGAGAAGGATAGTTCATTTTTATCTTATAGAGCATGATATCTTCTTGAAGATGAACATGGGAGAAACTTTTGCAGCCATGGAGTTGTGAACAACTAAAGATACAACAACTAAATAGGAAAATAATGATAATGGTAATGTTGAACACCTTATTTTGTCTAGCATTTAGTTGTGTTAGAATCTAAATAAAATGAGGAAGAGTTAAAAGGTGAATAATGTCATTCATGTGGCATATAGGCAAAAGAGGACATAAATTATCTAGGCTAGAGGATGTGAGAAAAAAAGAAGTAATATGTTTTAATTGGTTTTCAATAAAATCGTAACAAAAATATCCATGAATAGTTAACTAGGCCTAAAATGACATAAACAAACAAATCAAACCTAATTAATTTTCCATAAAATAGAGTAATGAAGATGAAATGACAATTTAAAAATTTAACTTGAATATTGCGAGATCTAGAGATAGTCATCAAATATTGATAGTTTAAATTAGGGTTGCATGAAGAGAAAATGGGAAACCTATAATATTATGAAAAATGAAGGACTTTTTCTAAATCATTAAGTTTCACATCTGGACAATGTTTATAGGCACCATAACCATAATAGGTACAATTTTGGGAAGTGCCAAGGAGGATAAATTATTTTTAATAATTGTGTTTTGCATATCCATGGCTACAAAAACTTTTCTCTGATCACTACGAAAATGTACTTTTTCTCCTTGCCCTAATTGGGTAGCTAGATCAAAAAATAAGCAACAATAAGTTTTAGTGCATATGTTAAACTAGGGAATAACTTAACTTCCTTGATATTTATCAAGATCCTCAATAGTTTAAAATTTAAAAAAAAGCACTCCAATTATTACAATAATTAAACAACAACAAAAACCAATACAATGCAACATGTCACTAATATAAACCTTAGTGTTGGGATGGATGCTCTCTAGTCTTTTTCTTGATTTTCCTATAATGATTCTATATGCTTACTAGATTCCTATGAAGAATAAATGATATATATTTTTTCAAATGATCTCTAGATGAGTAAATGCACTAAGATGTATGTGTATTTGTAAATGACATGAAGTCAAATTAGGACACTCTTGTTATGAAAAGTGACATCAAACTATGGAAAGGGGGGAAATATACCACCATAAAGCATAAGGGCATCTTAACTAATTGGGAATATACAAAATCCTAGAACTAGGCTAAATATATTTTTGGGAAGACCACCCCATGACCATAAAATTAAGAGGAGAGAGAAGAAAAGGATAGAGAATAATAAAAACATGATGAAAAACCACAGAACATGTCAATAATACTTAATTTACCCAAACATTTGACAAATATACAAAAACTTTAAAATAATATAATTTAAGGACTAATAAATTCCTAGGGGTTGTATGCATGACATCCACATTCTTTGTTGACATTTTAGGACTAGATTCTATTACTTATACCTTATGTAAAAATCCTCTTTATAATGCATTTTAAGTTTGATTTCATAATAATTATATTAACATGTCAAAACACAATAAAATTTGTTGGTACTTTACATGGCTAACCAGAATCACACTAGGAATTCTTTCAGGTGTTTATTATAATTTTTACTATGTAGTCTTGCACTTTTTGGTGTTTTATCTTAGTCATAATGACTCCATTTGAGAGACTCTAGATGAGGAAGGTTGAGTGTACACTAGTGGTTCTTCTTGGGAAGACAAATTATGCTTCATGACATGTGTACATAGAACTTTAACTCATAGATCAGGGACTTGTCCCATTCTTATATGGACTTATTCCTATTACTATTTACCCATGTCAATATAAATATTAGGATGAATCTTATGACTGTGTCTATGGTTACTTACTAATTCATGTTTCATGAGATCTACACCACCATGTGGAGCATATAAAGTATCCCTCTACAGTTTGTATCACTCTTCTAAGTCTTTTCAAATATCATACTAAGATTTATGTCACTCCTTCTCCTCCTATTGTCTCTTTTGAGACTATTGTGCTCTCTCCTCCTACTTCAATTCCCAATGATGACACATTCTAGGTGGACAATGCTCTTTTTTATATTGATCCACCACTATAAGATGATATTATGATATCCCTTAGTTGTCCTATTTCATATTATACATTATCTCATATATAGGATGTTACTCTTTTAGATCCATCATAGATTTGTACTATGGAGGACTTTATTATTTTTAGTGAGATTACACCCATTGAGAACATTGATGTCTCATTTGTTCCTATAAATTTTATTTGTTCAATTGGTGAGTCATGCTCCATATTTCACATGGGCATTATTTTAGTGAATGTTCCATGACATTCTTCTGATTGGTCTAATTCAATGGTATTACATATAGCTTATGTGCACACTCTTTCCAGACCTATGCCATAAATCTAATTTGGATCACATTTAGATATATTTGTATTATTGACTTTATTTTCCATTGTGGAATGGGTATTCTTTCAATACACACATCAGGTTCTTCCTTTAACAAAGGGAAAAAACATTGTTGTATGTGGATAGAGCTTATACAGTCTTCAGGCAGATGATCTTGTCATCAACCTTTGTCATCTTCTGAGTTATACTTGGACTATTGACTATTTCAGCATCATCATTTGGGGGGGCTTTTAGTCTCCTTTTATTCTTTTATATCTTTTGGGGTGAGTTTTTTCCTACAAGTTTTATCATTTTCTCCACTTTGTGATAGATTTCATTGTATATGGGTATCTGATCAAGCCTAGTTATTGGGACCCATTATTTTTTCACCCACCTAAGATGTGCTTATTTGGGGGTGTTAGTATAGGATTTATTTTCCTTTCTTTATTTGTATTATCCTACCTGATATATTTCACCTCACTTGGCATTTCCCTACACTTATGGGATATGCTTGCTTAGGTGTACACTTTACAACATTATTTTATCTAGTGGTAGTTACTACCCTTGGCCAGTTGTCTATTGAATAGCTATTTCTAAGTGAAGGTTACCACTATTCTAGGTGGAGGTTGCCTTTATTCTTGGAGTGGGATACACATTCGCCTCCTATATATAAATCACTTGAATTATTATATAGGATCATATTGATTTTGAGCCATTTTATGTATTTTGCATTTTATCTCATTATTCTTCATAACTTGTAGTTTTGTATGTGTATGCTTAGTCTTGCCTTTGTGTAATTCATATCTCACATTTATCATCGATGCACTCTTTGATTCATCAGATTCATGGCATTATGTGATAGTCCCTTCCTTAGGCATCTAGGCCTCTAGTGCCTCAATTTCTACCACTTGGACATTAGTGCCCTATTTTGGACACTAGCACCCCATGTTAGGGCGATATTATCCTTCTCTCTCTTCTTAGCCCTAATGGATATATTTTCAATTCCAAAGAAACTTAGGGTTAGCCTAGACCTATTTCAAACCCTGCATAAACTATATATATATATATATATATATATATATATATATATATATATATATATATATATATATATATATATATATATATATATGAATTTATATATATATACATGAATTTTTATATATATATAGGGCTAAAATTCATGTATATATATATATATATATATATATATATATATATATATATATATATATACACACACATGAATTTTAGCCCTTTACTTACTAGAGGTAAATCATATGCAAACACACACAAATAAATTCAAAACAAGGTGTGCACAATCAAGGTTATTAATCCCTATTCTTCCTTATTTCTACATATAGTCATCTACAACCATCCTAAGCTCAAAATACACATATTTGTAGTCTTAAGCCTCACTCAAAGCATTCAAACCAATGTGAAACTCACCAGCACTTATGTGGGGAGAACTACATCAGGATTAAACCCTCCTCAGAGTATTGGTATGCATGTAAATCTCATCACAATGGGTTGTTGATGATGTCTATCTTACCTAACTAACATCACACTTTAGCTACTTGTGCCAATCAAACACCTTAACAACATAAAGTTATAGGATTTACATACCAAATTAGTAAAAATGGGTCACATATAATGAATTAGGTGTCATTCATATAGGAATGGGCTTAGTAGATTCAGACATAGCTACTCCCAAAAGTATAAATTAGTTGTTGAACAAAGCACATTAGAAACACTAGTAGTCATTAAGACCACAACCCTACTTTTTAAAGTATGGTGTTATTGTCTAAGAGGGTTTATGACACTTGGATCCTGTTTACAACAATCAAATTATTTTTTGTACTAGTTTTTAGCTTCCATATATTTTGTTTAAGTTAGTTTTTGATAAATTACTTATTTGTTTTATTCATTGCTATTTTTATAAATATCATATTAAATTAGCTCTTTTAAAAATCAATGGTTGTATTTATTACATATTTTATATGCTAATCTACTATACTCAAACCATTTAACAACCTAGGGCTTAAACTCCATAAACCCTTAAAAAGTTAAATCAAGCATATTCAAATGTTACACACTTGAACCTGGATGAAATATTCAATAGTCTAAATATCAAAAGAAAGTAACATACAATGGCACATGGGCCAATAAACAAGGAAAATATTCAATTTTACATAATCAAGATAATAGTAAGAAAGAAAAAGACACTCAAGGAAGTGACAGTGTGAATAAATGAAGTATTAGTAACCAGCATAGGCAAATCATATTAATCCTTGCATATATGTGTTAGAAAAAATGTCATATAACATAGCATATTAAGTACAATGTGAAAGTTGTAAACATTAGTATAGGCATGTGTAAGCATTATTATATAATCTCAACATGATAATGTAGAAATGATCATAAAATAGTGTAACCTATATCAATCATGATCAAGGAAGTAGATGCCCCCATTTAAGTGTGTACATGGGAAAGGAAAGGTCCAACATTTGTATGTACAAGTATCATGGGTCAGGTATATTCTTGTATCACATTCAAGTACACAAGAAACATATATGTGCATAGAAAAGAAATGATATGCTATATAATAATATGAAGTAACATAGATGCCAAGGAGATAGTAAACATATGAATGATAAATATTTTTGTATTTATTTGAATAGTTCTGTATTTTCTTGAATATTTGATTTTTTTTTATTTTTTTAAATATTTGGAAAGGAAAATACAAACCTATGATCCCATCTAAGGGGTGTTCATAAGTAGTTCCAAACTCAAAAATATGGTACATTAAATTGGTGATACTACCAAGGATCATGTATAGGTGTTGCATCTAGAAATGTAGAATTTGTGGTACTCTACGTGTATCTCATAGGACTTTATGGTTTTGAAGAGGCAATAGAAACAATAAGGGTTCATATAACCCCTTATTTAGTTCAATGTGGTTTATTTGGTGTAAATTTAATTTTAACATGTTTATTTTCTCTTAGAAATTGGGCATACCATGTAGGTATAGATGAATATCCCATAGATTCCACTGTGTATCTTTGGTGTAATGGTCTATCAATTATGGGCCACCTAGGAAATGGGATTGCTTGTTTTTTACCCTTTAGAGGAGATCAACCTTATTAGGTTGTATAATTAACTATTTGGGAATATAATTATCTTATTCAAGTGAATGTTCATATCAAATTCTTGAAACTGTGATTACCCTATTGGTATGAATGTATTTAATACACCCATGCATTATGAAAGGTAAAATGTGGAGTCTGTGTGTTTTTTTAAAATAGTTTACTTTTGTTCATGTAATATGTTTGAAATATGATATTTTATTATGCGGTAAAGTTCCTTTAGTTTTATTAAGTGATGACTAAGGCAATCACCGTATATAATAGAATCCAATTGAGAATAAAAATGCTCAACTATAATGACCATGTGACAATTATTCTTTTGATTTATGTTGTAACACAATATCTTGGGCATCTTTGGATATATCAAGTGTTTTTTTAATTTGTAGCCTTGTAAATTGGTTTAGGTTTCCATTTTTGGTGTGTATAAATCATGGGTGTCAAAGTATGATTGTTGTATGGGTGCACCCATTGTTTATGGTCTCATCTTTTCCCCATTTTCATCATTTGATGTTAGTTTACATATTAATAGTGTCTTGATTTGACTTCACATCATCTATATAAGTACACAAACATCTTAGTGCATTTAGACATTTAGAGATCATCTGAAAAAATATCTACTATTTATTTTTAATGGGTATCTATTAAGTATTTACAACAATTATTGGATGAAGAGTAGGGTTTATTAAAATCATAGAGTATAATTGATAGTGTAAAAATTAAACTATTTTGTATTTTATATAATCTTTTTTAATATATATTTGACCTATAAAAGTATAAGGATAGACGAAAAAATATGAATAATCACTTATTTTGGGCATATGAAAAGACTAGAATGCGAAGAGATAGTGCTAAATAAATCTCTATATATAACACTTAATTGTAATTTTATATGGTTCTAGTGTGATAAAAATTAATACATGTTGTTTTGAAATGGTATTCCTATGCATATTTTGTCATTGTTCTATGCACAGTGAATACTTTGTTGACTTAAATTTGTTAATTATATATGTTAATTGTTAATATTATAATAAACTCGTGTTCTTTTGCTCATAAATTTGTTTAAACTAGTTAATGGATATATTCAATCTAAATATGGTATCGATTATGTCCTTTTATTATTTATGTGCAAGATATCCCTAAATTAACATGTTCTCAAGGGTTTCTAAGAACCTATGCTAATAATGACACAGTGAGCATATAAGTTTTATTGAAATATGTTGAGATGGTTGCTAAGAAAAAGGGATATAGAGAGATGGCTCATTGAAATAATTCAAAATTTTGTAGAAGATTAAGCAAGAAGAATAGGAAAAACTACAAAGGAAATTATGGATAAGCATATCTATGATGAAATATATTGAATCTTTTGTAAATTATCTGAACTATTATTTGTTTGGCTATCCAAATTAGAGAACTATTGTTTTCAACCATGAAGGATGGAACTCATAACTTAGTCAAAATAAAATCTAAAAAACCTACGAAACTCAGACACTGATTGGACTCATGCAATCGATTACTGGACAAAGACTACCAATGATGGGCATATCACTGAATTTGTTGTAGAAGTCTACTTATATTTTTAAGCTATGCTGGATTAATTTGTTAGAGGAATATATGAGAATTTCCTTTAATGACTACATACTCTGATTAAGATGTCAGTTGTGGAAAATATGATGGTGCCCAATCCTACCAACATGGAGTACTCATTTAGGGTATTATGGGGATGCATACGATGTTGGAGTGAATGATGTGTAGGTGAGTAAATAAACATAAACCTAAACCTAGAATATGGATGATGAAAAGATTCATAGTGAAAAGAAGATTCTGTGACTAGAAAGAGAACTGTGGAAATAGAGAAGATGGAATAAATCAAATAATTGAGACTTAATTATAAGTAGGAGTAGGAATAAGGTATAAGGTTCTAAAAAAAGGGAAATCCATAGAAAGGATTTACAATGTGTAGGAAGTAAAGTAGATGCAAAGAAGGGAGTAAAAGGTCCTGAAGAGGAAGAAGATAGAGTTATGAGTAGCAAAATTATTGATCAGAGTGAAGAAGAAGAATAAGAAATTAGAATAAAAGTAAAGCAGTTAAAAGATAGAAATAGTTCACAGTTAAGAGGAAAAGTACTTAGAACAATATAAGAATATTCATGATAAGATATTATCTATAAGCACATAAGTAGGACAAGTTCAAAATTATAATAACAAGAAGCTAAGGATAAAGATCATTAATTTTATTGAGTATGCATCTCCTAGCCCAATTTTTATTTAGTTAAAATACCAAGTACAAAGGAAGGAATGAGAATAAGTTATTTTGAGTCATTTACAAATAAGTTTGGAAAATGTAGTGTAGAGACTAAGAAATGTTTAGATAAAGATAGAATGGAGGAGGTTGAATTTGATTTTGAGAACAATTATAAAACTACAACAAAAAGTGCACAAAAGCCCATAGTTGTAGTGACAAGTGGAAACAACTTATAGTCATAGTGACGAGTGTGCAACAAATAGTTTTAGTCGTTAAAAATAACCTAATATGTAGTATAATCTAGGAATGTTTGTTGTGTTGACATAATATGATGGGTTTGTAGACCCTAAGCAAAATCTATTAACCTACGACATGAAGTGGCAAGTTAGGGGAATATCTTTTGATTATGTAACAAAGTGTGAGATCATCTGAGCTTTAATAGATCACACTTTAGAATTCATTTATAAGAGATATGCTAATAGTATATATCTCCAACAAGTTATAGGGTAGTTAGTGATAGAATTCAAAATAAATACGTGCACAAGCTAATCTATTCAGGATTTAAAGGATATCAGATAGTGAAGTTTAAAATATGTGGGACTATGACTATAAGTTCTCAGACTTGATGAATAAAATTTATTTTATCATGGAGGATAAGGATAGAGTTGCCTGATTCATAAAATAATTGTGATCAAGAATCAGATTTATGATTGTGTAGTCTTAGTTTGAGACCAATGCTCGATCAACTACACTAAGACTAGATCAAATTAAAAATTATGCAGATGCTCCAGTTGTTGGATCCAAAGTAAAAGTGATTATATATGCTTTCATGAAGATGATATATGAGATGCATGAAAGTGATAAACCTAAACTAGGTGCATGGTGCATGGAGTGTGGTCGAGAGGGACATCATAGGAATGATTGTCTTAAGCTCAATTCAGAATTTTGTAAACTCTATAGAGTAGTAGGGAATGAAACTAAAAAATTTCAACTACAACAATACATGTAAAATTTCCAAAGTTTATATTTTAGTTTTTTAAGTTGACCAACCAAGACAAAAAGAGTTTTATAGCCTTACAAGGGTTAAAGGAAGATATTACTAAGAATGTCTTCATAATTACTGTGCATCAGTTATGCACTACAAAGTAACGACTCTCAGACTAGGACATAGAAATGGTGAGTGTCATATAAGATAGTCCTACATGGATAAATTTGTAACCTCACTATAAATATTAACCCTAGGGTTTAGTAGGATGGACACCATCATATCCACACTACTAGTATCAATATTCATGGAATAATGTGATCCCATAACAAAAACACTCAAGTTGGGCTCCTACATCATGTCAGCATCAATACATTAGATACAATGCATAGTAACAACAAGGAGAATTTTTTAAATATTAGTCACATGATTGGGGATATCAAAAAAATAGAGGAGGTTATAGAGGAGAATACATATGAGGGTATAAAGGAGGATATCATGGTGGTTGAAACAATGATAATCAACAAGCTCGTCAGAACATCTAATGCTATTTTTGTGGTGAGTATAATCATTTTGCATGAGATTATTCTATTAATCCTTAGAGACAAGTATATTGTGTGTAATATAGAGTGGAAGGACAACATCAAATAGAAGATTGTCTAGTAGTGGAGAAGCAAAGAAAAGAAAAGTTAGTGCATAATGCGAACGTGATTAATGTGCAACCTAAATAAAATGCATTTATACAAATAGTTACTAGACAACGTGTAGATCAAGGATCACCTACATCAAAAATACCACAAGATCAAGTAATCATAAAAGTGCAATGAGATAAATAAATATTGACTCATCCAACCACCTTATTCAACTTCTTCAACCACTTTATGAGTCATCTTATAACATTTCAGCCAACTTATGAGTTATCCCTTAAATTTTCAATATTTTGACCCATTCATGTTGAGTCACTCAACTACCAACTAACTCTCCCCCTTATTCTCGACTCATGGAAATTAGTCATCTTCCATTGAGATGATGACTCAAATCCAACTATTGATTATTATTATTATTCAATATATATATATATATATATATATATATATATATATATATATATATATATCTCACCACCCTCAAGCCTATAAATTAATGTGCAATCCTCTCTTTTAAGTATCCATATTCAAGCTATAAAAACTCTATCGAATTATCCTTGTGAATCCATTCAGATCAAAGTAATTTGCAACCACATGTTGCCCAATTCCCTTTGTTTGGAAAAAAGTTGAAAAACCACATACATCAAAAAAGAAAGATAATCAAAAATATATATATATATATATATATATATATATATATATATATATATATATATATATATATATATATATATATATATATAAAATTCATCTCACCACCCTCAAGCCTATAAATTAATGTGCAATCCTCTCTTTTAAGTATCCATATTCAAGCTATAAAAACTCTATCGAATTATCCTTGTGAATCCATTCAGATCAAAGTAATTTGCGACCACATGTTGCCCAATTCCCTTTGTTTGGAAAAAAGTTGAAAAACCACATACATCAAAAAAGAAAGATAAAATCTATCATTGATCACACAATGGAGAAGGTGATGAAACTACATAGTATGCTTTGTAAGTGTTTCATTAGTTAGATTTTTTTATTATTGCTTCTCTATCAAAAGGTTAGTGTAGTTTAGGTAAGATTGTATTGTATTGTGTCTTCTTATTTTAAGTTCTAAATTTCATACCATAAACATTCCATGTTTGATGTTACATCCCACCACCATCTCAATATTGGCCAAACCATTACAAAAAACCACAAATCGAATAAGTGCGGTATCAAACCCAATCGTAATGACCACCACCCTAAAATTAACAACCATAATACGAGAGATTTAACAAACACCTACAACCACAAAAAGTTTTAAGATTTTTCAAGAAAACAACATAACCTCCCCTACAACACCTAACAATTAATGCTCTACTCCCACGCATTTATATTTGACAAAGGACCACACAAAATCTAAAACTAGATTAAATATATTTATGGAAAGACTACCACATAACCATAACATTAAGAGAAGAAAAAATAGAAAGATAAAAGAAAAATGAAGAACATAATGACAAACAAAAAAAAAAACATGTCACTAATACCTACAATCACCGACGAGTTTATAGAGACCTCAAAATCATACAATTCAATGACTAATAATGCCAGTGGTTGTACGCGTGGCGACCATATTCTTTGTTTCCTTTGTTGTCTAGATTCTATTGCTTAAATCTTATGTAAAAAGCTGGTGTGTAACACCTTTAAATTTGTTTTAATAATATTAATATTAACATATCAGATTACAATACAATTTGTCCGAACTTAGATGGCTGATCGGAAGCATGCTGGGAATGCGTTCCCAGCATAATAATAGTATCTGAAACGCTCTGAAGTTCGGCTTAGATGTGTAATTCGATTTCCTATAGCTGAATACTTCACAAACTGGCAGGGTTAGTGAAAATTTGACCCCAAATATCCTCAATCCTAGCAATATTTTTAACCAAGGTACTTCTGAATGACCTGGCAATGATCCCCAAAACCATGTTGGGCTGGACTTTGATTGTTTGCAATGTTAGGCAATGCTCGAGGGCGACTACAACTTGCAGTCATGGTGGAACAGCTCACTTATTTAATAATCGTGTTAAAAAGGTTGGTTTGTTGATGAGACTGTCGAGTAATTATGAATCCCATGACCGTTGATTGATCATACGCAGGCTGCACCACTAGACTGAATACATCTGCCTGTAGCATACACGCACCTGAGTTTGTTATTGAAGCTTGTTTTCTTTTCACCTGCAACTTCATCACCAAAACACAAATAAAACTAAATGTGACGATGGAGGAACATACCGACGGTGGATAATGTGCAGCCAGAAAAAATATGAAGAGCAAGCAAATTAGAAGCTTAGTCGGGAGCATGTAAAGGCATAAACTTAATAAAGCAAGGTCGCGGTCTTTCTAACAAACAAACAAAACTCCGTTCCAACGGTCAATCTGGAAATGTTCTTTTGTTCCCTAAAATACTGAGTTTAATATCCACAGTTAATGATCAGTATAAATTGAAAAATTAATTACTCATAATATCATGATCAATTTATACAAACTCTTGCTAAGCGTATCTCTTAAAATAGTTATTGTCGATATATCTATCAAAATTAGACCTGCGGATCCCGGCTGAGCGAGGATGAATCTTTGGTTAAAATTAGAATTTGTGAAATTGGATGAAGCGATCCACTCGTATTTTCGTTCAACAACAACATCATTTTAAAGAGTTGTACGCATTAGTTTCTGGTGGAGGCCACGTTTGATGTGAAGGGAAGATAGCCTTTGAAGGGAAGAAGACAACAACATCGTTCTAAAGAATTGAAAGTGATCCCCATACGCATATAGTTTCTGTGGAGGCCACGTTTGATGTGAAGGGAAGATAGTTTACTAGTTTCTCCATCTCTAACCACTCAGTCCTCGCTCATTTTTATATTTTAAACACAACGACTCATTGGTAGTTGTTTTGTTTTCACGCATAAAAGCAGACTCGTGTGGAAGCCTGCATTTGTTCTCAACATGTCACAGAAGTCAGACCCGTGTGTTTTGGTATTTTTTTTAAAGAATGTCTTTATCCTCTTATATTATTGCAGTCGTTCTCATCCTGTAAGCTACAACATATATATTATAAAGGATGGGGACGAAGTGGTTACCCCACTTGATATTATTTCAATGTTATTCACAGCCACACTTTATTTATTGTTTTGATTAACATTGAGGAAAAACTGTTTGTGGAGTGAATTATGTGGAATTTTATCTCATCTGTGAAATAGCCATATCATAATATTGAATTTAAAACTATTTGTCTAGTGGATTATGTGGAATTCTCTCTCTGATCCTTGAAATACCAGTATCATCTTCGCAGGCAGATAACGGCATATCTTTTAAAATGAAATTCCAAAAACACCGACTGGTCAGATTCTGCAACCCTGGACCGCGCAAGGCATGGATTTGAGTCGTACCATCAATTTATTAAGGCGTGAAATTCGAAAATATGAATTTAAAATGTAAATGTCGAAAATAAAAAAAATCGAATAAAAATGTAAGTTTACAAATTAAAAAAAACACAGAAAACAAGTGGATTGTAAAATGTCAACGTCATAAATTAAAAACTCTTTCCATAGTCACAATCACATTGCAGCATAGTTTTATGAATGCGACTTATACAAATTAAAAACTCTTCCCATAGTGATAAATACATTGCAGCATAGTGACTGAAGGGAAATACAGAGGAGAAAAATAAATAAGAAAACAAGAACTGTTAACCCAGAACTCAGAAAGCTACAGCAATCTTGAGAAACACAATTCTATTCATCTTCTAATTTCCCTTGATTACAATGTGCGCCCTTAGCGTCTTTTTATAGATTTAAAAACTAAACAATAACTGAAAATAGACTCATCTATTATTAGCTTCAACTACTTAACTAACTGCTTGTTCAAACAAACTCCTATCTAACTGATTGTTAACTAACTCAATTCTAACTGTCAGTTTACTAACTGATGCTTAACAACATGCATGCATGAGTGGAGGTGGGAGAAATTATCTCTAACTAACTTGAGTTTCTAACACTCCCCCTTAATTTCTACCACTTACAATTTTAGCATTTACAATGCCTAAATTTTGTCTCAAATAATCAAAGGTCTCTTTTGGTAATGCCTTTGTAAATATATCTGCTAGTTGATCTTCAGATCTGCAAAAGTCCAGATGGATTTCTCCATTGTTCACTAACTCTCTGATAAAGTGAAATCTTGTATCTATGTGCTTGCTCCTCTTGTGAAACACATGATTTTTTGATAAAGCGATTGCTGATTTGTTATCACAGAAGATTGGTGTTGACTCCTTCTGTGCCTGTAATAAATCTTTCAATATTCTTCTCATCCATGTTGCTTGACATGCTGCTGATGTGGCTGCAACATACTCTGCTTCAGCTGATAAAAGTGTCACTATAGCCTGCTTTTTGGATGCCCATGTGACCACACCTGTGCCTAATATAAAGGCATGTCCAGAAGTACTCTTCATATCATCAATGCTACCTGCAAAATCACTATCTGTAAAACCAATCAAACTAAAATCGTTAGTTGTGGAATATAAAATTCCATAATCTGTAGTTCCTGCCACATATCTCAATATCCTTTTTCCAACTTGCCAATGTGAGTCTTTTGGTGACTCCATGAATCTTGAGATTAAACTAACCCCATAACTGATATCTGGTCTAGTAGCTGTAAGATACATCAAACTACCAACTAGCTTTTTGAATGTTGTGGAATCAACATGGGACCCTTGGTCTTCTTTGCTAAGTTTAGTCCCTGTAGCAACTGGTGTAGGTGCTGGTTTACAATTCAGCATCCTAAATCTCTTTAACACATCCTTTGCATATTTTGTTTGACAGATAAATATTCCTTTCTCTGATTGTTCAACTTCTATTCCCAAAAAATACTTCATTAATCCCAAATCTGTCATTTCAAATTCATTCATCATTGCTGATTTAAAAGTGTCTACAGACAAATTTCTAGTAAAAATCAAATCATCAACATATAAACACACAACTAAAATTTGACCTTCTTTGTTGATTTTTGTGTACAAAGTAGGCTCACTATCGCTTCTGCTGAATCCTTTGCTTATCATATAAGAATCTATCCTGCTATACCATGCTCTTGGTGCTTGTTTGAGACCATAAAGAGCTTTCTTCAATCTGTAAACTTTTTCTTCATGTCCTTGAACTTCATAACCTGTGGGCTATTTCACATATACTTCTTCATCTAGAAATCCATTCAAAAAAGCTGATTTTACATCCATTTGATATACATACCAATTATTTTGAGCAGCGATGGATAATACCATTCTTACACTATCTAGTCTAGCAACTGGTGCAAATGTTTCATTATAGTCAACTCCATGTTCTTGTGCAAAACCTTTTGCAACTAACCTTGCCTTGTGCTTTTCAACATTTCCATCTGCATCAAATTTAGTCTTATAAACCCATTTGACTCCAATACAATCTTTACCTTCAGGTAGAGTAGTTAGATCCCATGTCTGATTTCTTTCAATAGCATTCATCTCTTCATCCATTGCTTTTAGCCAATGTTCCTCATTAACTGCTTCTTCATAAGACATAGGGTCATGAGTGAAAAGAGCAAAATTTGAAACCAAATCTAATTTCTCTTCTTCTTGATTATAAATCTCATTTAAACTTCTCATCTTCTTACCTTTAAATCTTGCTCTTAAAGTAGCAAGAGTTGGATTTGATTCATCACTTACTTGTGAATTTGGAGTAGGGTGACCTGCATGATTAGATTCACCTTGTTCAAACCTCCTGGGGGTTCTTATTGGAGTGCTTGTGCCTGCTTGTGGAGAGGATTGTCCACCTTGCAAATTTTGTTCTTCTTCAAAAACTTCTTCATCTTGTGGAATTGGTGCCCCAACAATGATGGTACTACCATCCCATGCTTCTGCTTCCTTAAATTCAACATCCCTGCTAATAATCACTTGCTTTGAAATTGGGTTATATAACTTATATGCCTTTGATTCTTCAGAATAGCCAATAAAAATGCATTTCTCACCTCTATCATCAAGTTTCTTTCTCAATTTAGATGGTATAAGAGAATATGCTACACAACCAAAAATTTTGAAATGATATACACTATATTTCTTACCACTCCATGCTTCTTGTGGAATTCGATCTCTGACACTCTTTGTTGGGCTTCTGTTCAGAATATACACTGCACAGGCTACTGCTTCTGCCCAATATTCATTTGACAAGTGTTTAGCTTTCAACATGCTTCTTGCCATTTCCATGATTGTTCTGTTCTTTCTTTCTGCTACACCATTCTACTGTGGTGTGTACCTTGTAGTCAACTGTCTTTTGATTCCATGATATCTGCAAAAATCTTGAAATTGATTAGACATATATTCACCACCTCTATCAGATCTGAGTACCTTGATATATCGGCCACTCTGCTTTTCAACCATTGCCTTGAATTCTTTAAACTTTCCAAATGCTTCAGATTTGTTTTTGAGAAAGTAGATCCAAGTCTTTCTGCTAAAGTCATCAATGAATGTTAGAAAATAAGTACTACCTCCAAATGATGGAGTTTGCATTGGTCCACATAAATCACTATGGACTAACTCCAATATTACCTTAGCTCTATATGAGCCTCCTACTGGAAAACTCTCTCTATGCTATTTTGCCAGAATACAACTGTCACATGAACTTCCTGGCTGTTCTATTGGTGGTAAACCCTTCACCATATTTTTCTTCTGTAACAAATTTAAAGCTCCAAAATGTAAATGTCCATACCTTAAGTGCCATAACCATGATTGATCAAGCTGTATGGATTTGTAGTGAGCTTCTTCTTCTCCTTGGATGCACTGAATGTGAAGAGGGAACATGTGATTCTTGGTCATCTCCACTTTTCCTATCAACCTGTCACTTGGAACTTTGTCCAATATTGTGCAGACATTATCCATAAAAGATACTCTGTAACCTTTCTACACTAACTGACCAACACTCAAAAGATTATGTTTTAGTCTAGGTACAAAATAAACATCAGGTATAAATCTTTTTTCACCATTCTTGGCCAAAACATTTATGACACCTTTACCCATGACATCTACTGTGATATCATTTCTTAGTTTCACTTTTGATCTTACAGAATCATCAAGACTAGCAAAAAATTCTTTATTTCCTGTCATATGATTACTGCATCCACTGTCTAAAAACCAAATATCTTTAGCTTTTTCTTGAGTAACATTACAAATAAGAAACATGCTTTCGGAATTAGAACTAGATTCACCTGTGTAATTAGCATTCTGTTTGTACACATATCCTAGTTTATTTTTGCAGTCACTAGCGTAATGACCATATTTCTTGCAATAATAACATTGAACATTAGATTTATCAAACCTTTGAGAACCTTGTTGTGAGTGGTTGTGACCACGTCCTCTGTTGCTGTAGTTTCTTCTACTACTGTAGTTTTGATTACTGTTTTCACATTCATCTGAATTGTTCTTTCCATATCTGCCTCTGCCTCTTCCTCTGAAGCTTGACCTGGCTCTTCCTCTTCCTCTGCCAACTGATACCTGTGACTTGAATGCATTCTCAAGAGAAGAGTTATTTCTATTCATTCTGGATTCATGTGTTAACAAAGAACCCATTAATTCATCTACAGATAATTGTTCCAAATCCTTAGTTTCTTCAATAGCTACAACTATAGCATCGAATTTACTGGGTAAACATCTGAGTACTTTTTCTATGATCTTCTGATCCGTGATAGTTTCTCCATTAGATCTAATTTGGTTCACTATATTCAAAACTTGACCCATAAACTGATCTATTGATTCTGATTCATTCATTTGCAAATTTTCAAAAGTTCTTCTTAGAGATTGCAATTTAGCAATTTTTACCTTCGTATTACCTCTACAGGTAGTCTCCAAGATTTTCCATGCCTCTCTAGATCACGTTGCTACTGCAACTCTAGAAAATATCGATTCATCCAATCCTTGTTGGATTATAAATAAGGCTTTTGCATCTTTCTTTCTGTTCTCTTTAAGGTGGTCCTTTTGAGCTTGAGTTAACGCCAGATGGGCTGCCTCATCCTGCGGTTCTACAAAACCACTTTCTACCAACTCCCATACATCTTGTGAGCAAAATAACGTTCTCATCTTAATTGCCCAAAAATCTTAATTCTTACCATCGAAAATGAGAATTTGAGGCTGTGAAATACTATTATATGCTGCCATTTCTTACACGTTCTGCCTTCACGGCTTCCTGCACACTTCTTCAGATGCTGACTAAGCGTCCTTACCCTGTTGGCTCTTTTTTAACTTCTGCTGAGTGCTCTTTCAAAAAATCAAGGTGCTTCAATTTGAAGCGTTCAAACTTCGACCTTCCTCCAACCTCGGTGATTCTTTTCATACAACGATCTCTCTTTGGTTTCTTTTTTTTGAATTTCCAGTCCTTTTTTTTGTAAAACTTTTGCGATCTATCAGAAACAAATAAGGTTGCGGCCTTTTGTATTCATTTTGATTGCTGTGATCCTTTCCCCACTCATGGCTAAGTTCTTTTGCTACTGCGACTGTTGTTAACCTTTTTTTTTTTTTTTTTTTTTGGCTCGGTTCTTTGGCAGCGTTGACCAGGCTCTTCCTGCTCTTTGACTACGCTTCACCAAACGTCAAACTGACTACACTTACAAACACCTTCTACCAGCTGTGCAAACTTTCACGACCTGGTGATCTCTGTTGGCTGCATCCTGACTGCGCGTTAATTGTTCTTCGCTGGACTTCTATGATATCCTTCTTGTTGGGCTCCTCTTTCTACCTTGCTGGTTCTTCTCCACTGAGCACGCCACTCCTTGTCTGGCTCTTCTTGGCTCTGATACCAAATGAAGGGAAATACAGAGGAGAAAAATAAATAAGAAAATAAGAACTGTTAACCTAGAACTCAGAAAGCTACAGCAATCTTGAGAAACACAATTCTATTCATCTTCTAATTTCCCTTGATTACAATGTGCGCCCTTAGCGTCTTTTTATAGATTTAAAAACTAAACAATAACTGAAAATAGACTCATCTATTATTAGCTTCAACTACTTAACTAATTGTTTGTTCAAACAAACTCCTATCTAACTGATTGTTAACTAACTCAATTCTAACTGTCAGTTTACTAACTGATGCTTAACAGCATGCATGCATGAGTGGAGGTGGGAGAAATTATCTCTAACTAACTTGAGTTTCTAACACTCCCCCTTAATTTCTACCACTTACAATTTTAGCATTTACAATGCCTAAATTTTGTCTCAAATAATCAAAGGTCTCTTTTGGTAATGCCTTTGTAAATATATCTGCTAGTTGATCTTCAGACTGTAAAAGTCCAGATGGATTTCTCCATTGTTCACTAACTCTCTGATAAAGTGAAATCTTGTATCTATGTGCTTGCTCCTCTTGTGAAACACATGATTTTTTGATAAAGCGATTGCTGATTTGTTATCACAGAAGATTGATGTAGCTTTCTGAGTTCTGGGTTAACGGTTCTTGTTTTCTTATTTATTTTTCTCCTCTGTATTTCCCTTCAGTGACAATCACATTGCAGCATAGTCTTATGAAAGCGACTTGAAATCATATAAAACTCATATACAGAGTTACAAAAAATATACAAAGAAATTAGAAAATATGTTTTTTTTTTTTCTTTTTTGGTTGAATAGCTCACCAAAGATTAAGAATAATTTTTTTGGAGCTTACTCCTATTGAAAGGCTTAGGTAGCATTTCTCCATCTAAAATGCATAGTTTACATCTACCCATTTTTAGAACATTATGAATAATATCCACTGAATATGAAGCTTGAAGCTTGTGTGAATGTTTTAAATATCTTGAATCATATGGTAAAGCATGTGCATCCTTACATAATTTTTTTGTGCTAATGTGCTTATTATGCCTTGAATTTTGGATTGTCTTTTCAACTCCTTGAGTCCATTTCAATAGGATTTGTTCCTCATCCAATTTCATGAGTTTTTCATAATACAAGTTTAGAGACTCCTTATCATTTAGTAATATAATACAAGTTTAGCAATGCACAACAAGTGTACCAAATAATCTATAAGTAATATAAATTTCTTAAAAAGTACTAGTTTGAGTGGAGTATATTTATTCAACCATTTATAAGTCATTTGATGTGTCCAAATTAATGTGCAAATTCAATCATCCAAATCCTGCACCCTATGCCATAGATATTATTCATAGTCATGCCAAGAATCTTAATAAAAATAAAACTATCCCATTTTCTTGAGGGTGGTATGGGGTAGTCTTATGATATGCCACTATTAATTCAGCTAATAAAATGTACATCGTCTCATTTAGAAAGTGTGTACCCTAATCACTTGTAAAGCTCAACAGGGATTTTTAAATTATAATATTTCCCTAAAAGAAATGATTTGTTGTCACTAAAGTATAGTTACTCATTGGGGCTACCTCTTCCCAACTTGTAAGACCATCCATAGCCATTATGATGTATCACATGCCAGACCTTTATGTGGTAGGGGAGATGGGAATAATGAAGTCGATGGTCCGCTTCTTGAATAGTTCTTATGAAATGATAGGAAAAAGGTGAAGAATTTCACTCATGACATAGAGGCAAAGGAGAATATGGAAATGATTCTAAGATTGAAGGATGAAAATGGTGTGGTACGTGTGGGAGCATACCACATATATTTTCAAAGAAAGACTATTATGAGTCAAGGTTTGCTTCATTTTCAAAGAGGAAAAGAAAGTGCAGGTTCATTTACAAATTGCATACCTATTATTTTAAAGGAGGATAAGGAAGAAGAAAAATAAGAAAAATAATACAAAGAGGAGTTGTCATAAGGGTTGTTGAGCATTGTTATGAGGATCACACAAAGTGCAAGATGCATTAGGAAGCCCAAGCATGGTGGAAATCAAGCTAATATTATTGTGAATATGGAGGAAGTACCTACAAGGACCATTGAGTCCAATGTTATTAAATTAATTTATGACTATTGTTAGTGTGTCAATGCAAAGATAGAGAGAAAGAAGACATTTAAAGAGGCCTTTTAAGGTGAATAGAGTGATTTTTTTGAGTTCACAAGCTATGAAGAAGACCATGAAAAATAAATGTATTTTAATACTTTTATAAATAATGAAGACATGATAAATATGGGGGTGGAAAGGAGAAGTGAAGTGGAAGAGATGGTGGCCATGATAAATAAGATCCCCAATTACAGAAGAGTGAAAGTTTTTATAATCCAACAACAAGATGGTTAATGAGTGAACAAAGCCATGAATGATTTTGGTGGAGGTAGATGGACAATAGTGGCATTAAGCCCACAACATGACATAAGGTATAAGAAAGAGCATCTTGATGGTGGTGGTTAGAAAGAGGTCAGTATAAATCCCACATGAAGATGGAAAAAGAAAAAGATAACCATTTGGTGAAGGTTGATGGGTTATGGTGGGTCACAACCTAAAAAACAAAAATGGAAAAATAGGAGAAAACATAACAACCAACTAAGATATATGTTGTTAGAAGGGAACTCCATAGTACCTCTTAATCCATGCATGTGAGTAGGATCTCACATTTTATTTAACTCAGGTTTCTAATGGAGGAGCATATAAGGTGAATGGGAAATCTTGCATCACCAAAAACATTGTAGGGATTTTGGTTAGAGTTCTCTGGAAAGTCTTTGAGCTTAATTGAGTCATATAGGCCATGCGATATGTTGAAAGAGTTTGTATCTTCAAGCTACAATTTTAATGGTGATTACAGTATTAACAATCCTCAATTAAAGATACTTTTAATAACAGATGCATAAAATTTTATATAATATCCTAGAGAATCATGGATAGGGGCATAATTCCATTCATTGATATTAGAAAAAATTTCAAAGAAGATGTAAATTGACTGGCTATTCCATGGCTCTTTTTAAAAAAATTATACGACAAATTAATTGTAATATTTAAAACAAGATATAATGAAATCATGTCCCTTTTGGATTGTTTCTTGTCAAAGTGATATCTTTTTATCTCTCTTTCTCTTTGAAACTTCAATGTAAAATTATTTTATGTAAAATCAAATCTCATCTAAAAGTGATATCAATAGCATAAAGCAACAAAAAAATTGTTTTGATCTATCTTATGAAGAGGCACCAAAAAATTATCTTCTATCTTTGAAGAAAAAATGTGATCTATCATATTGTTCCACCAATAACTTAAAAATATATTGAGTTCCAAGTCCAAGCAAACTATAGACTAATATTTATAATTATATAATTGTATTTATGATTATTTACGATAAAATGCAATCAATAATATTTAATAAATAACCTTTAGAAAAACATATTTGATTTCCTAAAAGTGCCTTTGACAAGATATAAATTTGATAAAATAATAACATACAAAACATATTTTTTTATTAATAGTCTTCTATCATTAAATTTTATCTTTTGAGTCCTTCAACGAATGTAACAAATGCTTCTAGCTCCTTTGAGTCCTTGTTTAGAGTAGCATTGTCATAGGATTTTGAATATATTATTTAAATAATATAAGCTATTGGGTGTCAATTGAACTTAATAAAAAAAATTAACCATCAAACTAATATCTTTTCCACTTCTTTCTATTTATTTACCTCATGAACTATATAAAAAAACCTTTATTAAGTAATAATTTATCTATAAAATTAGAAAGAGCATTTTTTAATTATCAGTAGCTATGAATACATGAAACATTATAAAATATATTATTTTCTAAGGTCTTAAGTTTTTAATATTTAGTAAACCTTAATTTCAATCGTCTCTTTACTAAGTTTTTCTCATTTATATATCAAAAACATTTATGTTCTTCATATAGTGTAACACTATTAATTATTTTAGAGAGATAACTATTACCAAAGAGTTCTAGTATTTGGATTTAACACAAAAATGAAATCATGTTATTTATAGCCATTCCAAGATAGGGATGCAATATAGGTGAAGGCATAAACTAAACTTTGAGTAATAATAACACTATATTTATGAATAGTAATTATAATAAATAGAAAATACTGGGTAGATAATATTGTTAAGATAAGAAAGTATTGTGTGCTTATACTTGGAAAAAATGTTGAACACATTATGGTCCTAAGTGATACATGTCAGTAGGTAAGCTTCATCATTTTGAAAATATGAGAAAAATATCTCTCAAAAATGATCATTTCACATTGGCAAATAATAGAAGAGGAATTTCTATTTTTTTATCTAAATTTTTAATCTTTACAAAAAATATTAGAAAAGTTACTCCTAGCCATGTTTAATATATTCTAGATAATCAAATAAATTTTTAAGAATGGTTTAAATTGTTCTCCATCACCATGGAACAAAAACAACAAGAATCTCTCAAGTTTGATGCAAAGTTCACAACAAGCAAAATTAAAGCCTAATCTGAATTTTGTAAAGGATATAAAATGGGGATCATGCTAAGCTAAGTTATTTAGGGGAGAATGATAGTGATGCTAAATATAATTTCTATGACACCTCATGTTTGGCTTAATTCATACGAAGATTTATTTAAGTAAAATAGAAACAATAAAATCACTTCGAATAACCACACTCTTATCCTCCACTCATGAGAATGGGTCACAAAGAATTTAATATTTAAAATGTCAAATAAATAACAAGAAGCATTTTACATCTATAAATGTTGATGAAAAAGAGAAAAAGGATTGTTAAATACTAGCATAGGATTAAATGGTTCATATTTTTAGACTCATGTTATCCAAGAATTAATGAAAATATGTAAGTATGTGATTTAGTGGTTATTATCCCTTCACCAAAAAAAATATTGAACATTACAATACATGGAAACTAAATAAAATTACCTTCCAAAGGCTGAGCAATACAATAGATTGAAAGAGGCTTCATTTTACAACATTGAACTACTACCATGGTGTGCACTATTATGAAAAATGAAAATTTAACAAATGAATAATGAATAACATTAATTTTATATTTCATATAAAATTAACATGCATATGTGATTAAAAACTATATATTATTTTACTTTAAAGAAACATAAAGGAGAATACATAGTGCAAGTGAATTCCATCACAATGGGACAAAAATCAAATAAAATGGTTTGACTTTGTAAAAGAATTAAAATGCACATATTGAACTCATTGATGGCTCCAAATAACTTGTGAATTGAGGAAATTTTTTAAGGCTCATGAGGATAAAAATATGGATAAAATGGGAATTTCATATTACATATTCTTCTCAAGTGATTGCATGCTACACAAGGAAAATTTTACAGTTTAAAGTCCTAGGAGGCCCAAAATTTATCTCTTCCTCATTCAATCTATATCTACTTATTTAAGATAATTGTCTCTTCTTGAAGATCTAAATGTAATCTTTCTAACTTTTCCCTGAAAAAATAAAAATAATCACCATATAAATGATCCCTAATCCTAATCTTAGGACCCAATAGAATAAATTGACCATTCAAGCTTATAAGAGAGGGCTCATTGAAATAATAATGTACATTTGATCCCCATAAATTATGTTTAATAATTTTATGAAATATTCATAAATTTATCTCACATGTTATTATGATTATACCTTTATCTATACATTCAGATGTTCTTTTATTCAATCTCATGATAGATTTGTTTAACATACTTTCAAACCTAAAACCCACACAAAAGTGTGCAAGTTTTGAATCATAGATCTTTTTAGAATCATAAAACATGAAATCTTAAATTACAACCATCATAATACTATTGTATAATTTATTTTAAAACTAGAAATCCATAGAAATAATTAGTTAGATAAATTATATGGAATCTTTAATTTATAAAAAAATTAATAAAAAAAAATTCACCCCTAGTGCAAAAATGTATTACACTTTCATAGGTGCTACACACAAATTTTTAAAAGACATTACACCCATCTCATCTTATGAAAAAATATTCTAAACAAATATAACCACTGTCATAGAAGTTATAGATCAATCCTATGGAATTCATTTTTAAATGTTGTAAAATCAACTGTGCATGAAACCTTAAAGGAAAATAAAAATTACTTATATTTTTTTGAGAGATAAATAAAGCTACTAACTTTTGTATGAAAAGAAGCTTAGGATCTTAATTTCTAACATCAAATTAGCTAAATACAGTAAGTCCCAACTTAAAGACATCTATTTTAATGAATATAAATGTTTTTTTCTAATAAGGAAACATAAAGAGTGGTATCATCATGTGATCAGGATATTCCCCCATGATCTTCAATATCAACAACATCACCATTCTATATCTTGTGACCCCTAAAAGTTAAAAAAAATAATTATGTTTACAAATATAGGGCTTCTAGGGTTTGAAAAAAAAATCAAAAGCTTCAAATTTAACTTCCATGTAGTCACATTTTAAGGGTCTTTATTACAACATCAATGAGTTCATTATCCTTGGTGTAATTCCCCTTGGTCCCATATGTAATGCATACACAAGAGTAAATGTTACAATTTAAAATAATAAATACATATCTCTTATTAATTTCATAGTGAATAAGAGCCAAACATACATAGTAATTATGGACATACACACGTACATGCATGCATTAAAAAATGTGTGTGTGTGTGTGTGTGTGTGTGTGTGTGTGTGTGTGTGTGTGTGTGTGTGTGTGTGTGTGTGTGTGTTTGTGTGTGTGTGTGTATCTGTGTGTGTCTGTGTCTGTGTGTGTGTACACACATTTATATAAGTATGTATGTATGTATATGTATACACACATATGTATATATATGCATACATGTATGTGTGTGTGTGTGTGTCTGTGTGTGTCTGTGTGTCTGTGTGTGTGTACATGTATGTATGTGTGCATGTATGCACACACATGCACACATATACATATACATATACATACACATATATGAATATGTATATGTATGTGTATGTGTGTATGTACGTATATACGTGTGTATGTATGTATATACACACATGTACATATTATATTGGAGAGGGGAAAAAATGGGCTCTGATGTATTTTTCAATGATTTAAAGTGCAACCCCAATGGATCGATGGTGACACCTTTGGGTGAGGATGGTATTGGAAAGTGTCCACAAGTTACCACTAAGAACACTAAAATAAGTGATTTGGATGGAGAATTTCCATGTTATGGTTTTTGGAAGAAAATTCTCCATTTTGAGGGGTCTACAATGGCATTTGAATGGAGATTAAGTTGTTATCCTGACAATACATAGGATAATAACTTTGGCTGACATAGAGCAAGTAATGTGGATATAATATTTGGGTTAAAACTTGATCCTAACCTCACTCCTATATCACTGGCATCCCACCATATTATAGTAGAGGATGCATGTCATTTGTTTGATAAAATTCACAAGAGTAGTGCACACGCTCAACGTTATGTTAATAATGTAAAGCTGAATCATTTTCATCTTATGGTAAAATCTCTATCAGGTAAAACTATTTGTTTATAGGTACAAGTATCCAACCTTGTGTTGGATTTAAAAGGGAAAATAGATCAAATGATAGGGATTCTTAAGGTTGTTCAAAATCTAGTTTTTAAGGGAAAATAACTCTAGGACTCATCTCCTCTATCTTGATATTTGTTATGTAGGGAATCCACCATTGTCATGGCCACAAGGTTGATGGGGTTGTTGCTAGACCAAAATAGGCTTCTTCCACAAAACCAACATCTTTCAAAGAGGCAGTCAAAAAGAATATTTTATGAAATCATATGGTAAGAAGATTAATACTCCCTCACATGCATATATATTTTTTAGCAAGAACCTGTTATCCCATCGGTGGAGGTTATAGAAAAATAATTTTGAGGAATATCATCATTCTTTTATAGAAGTTGTAGTCATCTATAGATTTAATGATATCTGGCCTTCAATGGTGGCACTATATCAATGGGTTTTTGAAACATGGTCAAAACATTGTGAGATTTCCCTTTCTCAAAAGCTTTATTTGTGGTTCAATTTAATGATAATATGGATTATCAAAAATGCCTATTCGATGGATCCTGGTTTTGGGGCAATACATGTTTATTTATCACCCCATGGTTTTTGTAATTAGACCCTAAATCTCTCTAGGTTTCCAAGATGCTAGTGTGGGTTAGGATCCCAAATTTACCGTTGCATTTTTGGCAATATTTTAAGGAGATAAGGAATGCATTGGGATATTTCATAGAAGTTGATGATAATATAATGGTTGTATATTTATGAACCTATGCAAGCATTTGTGTGGAAATAAATCTTAGTAATGGATTGTTGGATAAAATCATCCTCAAGTTTGGTCAATCACAACATACACAAATTCTTGACTATGAAAATATTGCTCTCAAGTGTTAAAATTATAAATCTATAGGCCATCTACATGCTTCTTCCACTCAAGGCCATGCATAAGCATATAAGAAGAAAAGAACAAATCCTAACTCTAGAAGATGGAGCGTTCCAGATCCAATATCTGTAGGAAAAGATATTTTTTAGAATTTTAATTTCAAAGAAATTATGAATTTTGGAGGGAAAAAGTCTTAAGAAAAAGCTATACACACTGATGTAAATAGACCTTCTGAGAAGGCCATAGATCTTGCTTAGAATATGTCCTTGAAAATCCCTATAGTTGACATAAAAAGAGGACATGAATATTACAATTTAGACTCAAACAAAGATATGTTTTTAAACTCTTTCTTGGATACACATAATTTTGAGAAGTAAATTATTCTGGGCAATACTAAACAAGGTATATGACAAATTGCATCAAGTAAAAAGGGCAAAAATGGTAGGAGGTATTTCCCACCTACAATATGATAATTGATGATACAACTATATGTTTTCTCACAGGTTGAGGCTTTTGTCTCCTTGATCAATTTTTTTTCTTGGTATGCCTCTTTCTTCCTGGTATACTCCTATAGTGTCTCCTTGGCACTTTTTTCCTCCATCATATAGGCATTGTGGTTGTATATTTTCACCATTACTTAGAATAAAAGGTACCAATACTTTTATTTTTGAAAAAAATAAAAAGGTGTGTGTGTGTGTGTGTGTGTGTGTGTGTGTGTGTGTGTGTGTGTGTGTACATGTATATATACACATATGTGTGTACATATCTATAACTATGACTATAAGTGGTGATTCAAAATAAGTGATACATATCTCCTATAATTTCATAGTAAATGAGACCGACACATGCATAATAATTATGGTGAAACTATGTCCCAATATAGGTTAGAATGTATCTTATAGGACAATTAGAAGCATGGTTATATAAAATTACATAAAATTTTAGCTAATTAATAAATGCATAATTTCACATAATTATCCATTTTGAAGAGGACCAAAATATAATTTTAGATAACTAAAAAATATTAACTATAATTATCCATGGATTCATTGGGATCAAGTTACAAGCTTCATATTGGCCACACTAAATATTTTATATGTTTGTGCAATTGTAGTGATCAATAGAGGATTTAATCCTCAAAAAAATTCCTAAGTGGATATGGCATGATCCTTAAGTGGAATGTATATTATAACAAATTAGTATCCTTGATAAATATCCATATAGTTAAATACAAACTTCATGGAGTTCAATAGCCTCAAGAAATCTCCACAGAGCTCATGGAGTTCAACAACCTCAAGAAAACCCCATAGAGTTCATGGTGGCCATAGTGTCCTATGAAGTTCACAAGAGTCCATGAAGGTGACAAGTTTCAAAATCATGGCCTATTCTAAAAAATTTAGAAGTCATGGTAGTGACCACAAAAGTAACAAACACAAGTTTGATTATCAAATGGATTTTATAATCCCATGGGTCTATACATACATGGGTATCATAGTTCAAAAGAGTAGATGTGTGCATGCCTATTTAATAGACTTAATAACTCCACATATCTATGATTTTTTTGGAAACCATAAAGGGAATGATAATTCCATTGTATAGATGATATGGGATTATGATACATGTCAAAACATCATCGATTCATAATAACTATTTTTTTAAAATATTTCAATTCACAACGTAAGTGACATAATAGGTTTTGAGCAGCCATGTCTTCCACTTGAGATAACCAAATAAGGAATTTTTGGTCTCGTTAGAAATATATTAATGAGAGATTTTGATTGGTATTTTCCATGGGGATTTCAACCACATGTGTTAGTGAGGTCACATATGAAGATCTAAGAACTATTTTACTAGGGCGGTTCAATTATCTCCAAGATGGATAGTTATCGGAAGTTGAAGAGCCAAGAAATAAAAGTTAAAAATGGATCTCTACAATGAAGATAGGAATACTACCATAGAAGAGAGTGCCATAACTTGAGTAAAAGGAGGGGCCACATAACATAAATAGAAGAGGCAAAAGATCAAGATGAAGTTAAAAAGTCTACAACCAAGAGTTTGAGGTTATAAAATCCTAGAGAGAGAGAGAGAGAGAGAGAGAATTAAGTTTCATAGTTTGAATGTATATTATTTCTCAAGTTATTATTTCAAGATGTTTGTATATGAACCTCTTAAAATAAGTACTACTACTGTTGATTATGTGATTCCTATAGGATGTGATTGGTGAGAAAAAAGTATTAGGTATATATAGACCGATAAGATAGAATTAGATGTTGTTGAGTCTTGAGAATTAATATTAAATATAGATTTCTTGTCTATTTTATTACTTTGGTTGCATGGCCACAAACATCAACTCACTAGGACACCATATTGTGATTACATTAATTGGCATCAAAGTAGGCCAATTAAGGTTTATCATAAAGGTGAGAGAATTATTGAAAATATAGATAAAATTTGTGATAATTTTATTTATTTAATATCAATTGAAAAAGAGAATCTTACAATTATTGTAGTCATGAGAGAAATATTGTAAGTGTAGATAAAGTGTGAGAGGCTCTTGTTTGAGTCTATTTCATGGTTTGAAAGATAGGCCTTTTGTGAAGAAGTTAGGGTACATAAAATAATAATAGTGTTGTGAGTATAAGACATAGCAAAGATGTTAAAATAAATCCAAGAGTATATGTAAATCTTGGAAATAGGGCATGACAAAAGTGTTATCCCAATGATGATAAAAGAGAAGTTTGGAGCACATGTAATACAAAGCAATAAGAAAATGGTAAAAAATACTCATTTTCTTGAAAATATGAAAGCTCGAGTGTAGGAAAAATGTTGGATGTAAGGCACCGAACACCTAAGGAAGATGAATAACTTATTCTCCATCAATTTCTAGTTGATAGTGAGAAACAACAAAAAAAGAGACTCAACAAAGGGTCTAAAGGAGTGGCTTGAATTCACCCCATGTAGAGATAGAAGAAATGATGATGAATATGGTGTCAAGGATGGATGCCATATATATCAAAGTTTTCAACATAGTACAAAGACCAATAGAGGAAAAAATTCAATAAAATGATAAGTTTATTGTGGATATCGATGTATTTTCAATTAGATAAAATCCTATAGAAATTTTGAATTAGGAGCTATACCTAGAAAATATTTTTGAAAAAGAGAATATTATAGATCCAAGACGGGTGAAGGTTATGCACAATAGAATGTGTGGTAATGAAGCTAAGAGTTGGAGATTTCTCCATGAGAGGAGACTAGAAGATGGGAAGAACAAAGTGAGAAATCGAGAACACGTGGTTTCCAAATTGTTAAGGTAGATTATTCATCTTGGAATGCATAGAGAATGGTGGAAAGAGGTTCAAAATATGATGCTTAAGAAAAGAAAAAAAAAGGAGAAAATTATGTTAAGAGACAATAAATAAGTAATATATATTTCTAGTGAGCAATAAAAAATTGTTTTGAAAATGAATAATAAATAGGAGAGAGTAAAAGAGGTTCTCCTAGATGAAGATATGGTGCAAATATCAACACTGGGGGATAGATATGTAGAGATTTCTATAAGGGAACCCAAGATTATTTTGGATAACATAGAGAGTACAAGAGGTTGAAAACAACCCTTGGAGAGAAGGATACGGTATTTTGTCATATAGAGCATGATATATTCTTGAAGAATAATATGGGAGAAAAGTTTGCAGCGATGGAGTTTTAAACAACTTAAGATACAACAACAAAGAGGAAAAGAATGAGAATGGTAATTTTGAACACCTCATTTTGTCTAACATTTATTTATGTCTAGAATCCAAAAAATGTGAGGGAGAGGGAAAAGGTGAATAATGTCATTCATGTTGCATAGAGGCAAAAGAGGACATAAATAAGCTAGGCTAGAGGATGTGAGAAAAAAATGTAATATAAATGAATGGGTTTTAGTCAAATTACAATAAAAATATCCATAAACATTTAACTAGGCCTAAATGATATAAACCAACAAACCAAACCTAAATAAATTTCTAAAAAATAGAGTAATAAAGATGAAACAATGATTTAAAAAAGTATCTTGAATATTGGAAGATTTGGAGATAGTTGTCAAATATTGATAATGTAAATCAGGTTTTCATGGTGAAACAATGAGAACCCTAAAATCTTGTGAAAAATGAAGGAATTTTTTCAAATCATTAAGTTTCATATGGATAATGTTTCTAGGCACCATAACCATAGTGAGTACGATTTGGGAAGTGTTAGGGAGGAGAAATTATTTTCAATAAATTTGTTTTGCATATCCATGGCTCCAAAACACTAATCACTAAGAAAATGCACTTTTTCTCTTTGTCCTAATTGGGCAGTTAGATCTTTAAAACAAAAAAAAACAATGTGTTTTGGAGTATGTGTTACACTAAGGAATAGCTTAGCTTCCTTGATATTTGTCAAGCTCCTCAGGAGTTTAAAATATTGAAAACAACACTCCAATAATTGCAATAATTCAACAATGAAGAAAACTAATGCAATGCAACGTATCACTAATATGAACTTTAGTGTTGGGATGGATGCTCTTTGTATTTTTACTTGATTTTTCTATAATGCTTCTAGATGATTAGTAGATTCCCATGAAAAATAAATAATATATTTTTTTTCAAATGGTCTCGAGATGACTAAATGCACTAAGATATATATGTATTTATAAATAACTTGAATTCAAATTAGGAGATTCTTAGTATGCAAACTAACATCTAACTATGAAAAGGAGAAAAAAGATAGTACCACAAAACAGAGGGGCATCCTAACTGAGTGGGACCATACAAAATCTTAGAAGTGGATTAAATATGTTTCTAGGAAGATCACCACATAAACATAAAATAAAGAGAAGAGAAAAGAGAAGGATAAAGAAAAATAAAAAAACATGTTAATAAACCACAAAACATGTCAATAATACCTAATTTGGACAAATAACTGACAAGTATACATAGACTTTAAAATAATACAATTTTAGGATAAATGAATTCCTGGGGGTTGTATGCTAGCGGCCACATTCTTTGTTGTATTTTTAGGTCTAGATTCTGTTGCTTATACCTTATGTAAAAAGCTTCTTTGTAATGCCTTTTAAGTTTGTTTTGATAATATTTATATTAACATATCAAAACACAATAAAATTTGTCAGTACTTTACATGGATGACCAGAAGCACGCTGGGTATGCTTTCCCACCACAATAATAGTAGCTCGAACGCTCTGAAGTCCGGCTTAGATGTGTAATTCGAATCATACAGATTGTACAGCTCAATAATTCACAAAGTGGCAATGATACTTGGGATTAATGCAAATTTGACCCCAAGTATCTTCAATCCTAGCATTATTTTTAAGCTAATTCTTAATGACCTGGGAATGATCCCATAACGCTGCTGGGGTGGACTTTGATTGTCTGCAATCTTAGACCATGCTCGAGCGCGACGACAACTTGCAATCATGGTGGAACAACTCACTTATTTAATAATCGCGTTAAAAAAGTTGGTTTGTTGACGAGACTGTCAAGAGTAATTATGAATCCCATGACCGTTGATTGATCATACCCAGGCTGCACCACTAGACTGAATACATCTGCCTGTAGCATACACGCACTGGAGTTTGTTGTTGAAGCTTGTTTTCTTTTCACCTGCAACATCATCACAGTTATATTACTACACCAAAACACAAATAAAATTAAATGTGACGATGGAAGAACATACCGACACTGGATAATGTGCAGCCAGATTAAATATGAAGAGCAAGCACATAAGAAGCATGTAAAGGTATTAAATTTAATAAAGCAAGCTCACGGTCGGTCTTACTAACAAACAAACAAAACCCCGTTATTCTTATGTTAAGTTCACACGGTCAATCTGGAAATGTTGTTTTGTTCCCTAAAATACTGAGTTTATCTTCACAACTACTGATCAGTATAAATTGGAAAACTAATTACCCATAATATCATGAACAATTTACACACACTCTTGCTAAGCTTACATATTAAAATAGTTATTGTCCATATATTTATATATATCTAAAGTTTTTAGGATAAAATGTAATTTTGATTTTATCTGATTTTTTTGGATTATAAATTGTGATCCATTATTAAGAAAAATAAATTTATGATAAATTTATTTTCTCTGATGATGAATCATAATTGGTGATCCAAAATATTACATTAAAAAAAGAAAATTTATTTAAAAAAATTTAAATATATTCTATATATTATAAAAATATAAAATCTTTGATATATTTACAATTTAATAAAATTATTTTTTTATGAATAATATTCAAAAGTTTCTCTTCTCCATAAAACTCAATTGAAATGAAAACACTCAACTGATGCCAGTTGTTGTACTAACCACACACAACTTAATAATACTTTTTTAGAAAGGTATAAATTTCAAATGAAAAAATATACAAATAACATATCCCAAACTAAATTTAGGTGCAGTTATATATTTTTGGTTTATTTTTTCGGTTAACTATTAATCTTGCCGACTCATCTTGTTTTTTTACTGTTAATCACGATTATTATCTAAGAAAATTATTTCCTTGCTTTCACAAAATTCTCTCAAATATCAAATGGGTGTACCACTTGACATAGTGACTTAAAAAATAGCTTTTACTATTATACACTCAAAATCTCCATGATGAGATGCAATAAGAAAAAAAGGATAATAGTACAAGGGCCCGTCAACCCTCTGGATTGATTAACATTGAAGATCAGGTGTTAATTATTTGTTGCACCTATCAGAGCAAGTAAGCTGAAAATATTTAGGGTATGGCAGTTTAAGTCATTTGATATGAGTTATAGTCAGTAAAAATGAGATTACTGTCGTTGATTACTGATTCAATTCTACAGAGAATGAATTTACCTCAGCCACGACGGCGCCTGCACTGTCGTAAATTGCACACGATCTCTTGCAAAAGGATCCTTCGACATGAAAATCTGAGCGCTTAGATGAATCCAGAAAGACCTCAGCCAACGTTTTCTTCTTTTTTTTTATCCACCAATTGCACGTCGACCTTGTTATTCTAAAAATCAAACTCTCCTCGCAGAAGCCCTGCCACTGCTTGCGAAAGCTGAGTCTCTGAAAAAACAAAATACAGACTCTCTGTTAATACACATAAAACTACAAAGACTAAGTTGCAGGAATCAGACAGCATATTTCTGTTTACTGTTCATAGTTACCGTAGATAAAAATCAAAACAAGCAATTTAACCATTGACCCCATGGAAGTACCAGCAAGATATTGTCTAATATAAGATAAAGAAGTCTGCATTGAGATTGGGGAAGAAGAGCAACATGCCTTGTGTCGGAGTACTAGCAGATCATTTCCTGTGGCATCCATCAAAACGATTTCCCTGGTGGGATTGGCAGCGTAATTGTCAACTCTGAAAACAAGGTTTCCCGTGGAATCATACACAGTGAATCCCTTACAGTTGAAGATAAGGGATTTGTTCCACACTGTCAAAGTTGTAGGTTGAGAAGCCTCCCAAGAGGAGGATCTGCGGATTCCAGCTGAGCGAGGATGAATCTTTGGCATTTTCTAGTATGTCCAATTGGATGAAATGATCTACTCTTATTTTCGTACTAACAATAACACCGTTTTAAAGAGATAAAAGTGATGATCCCCATGACGTATGCATTGGTTTGTGATGGAAGCCATGTGTTGAGGTGAAGGGAAGATACCCTTTTTGGTTTACTAGTTTCTCCACCACTAATCAATCAGTCGTCGCTCATTTTTATATTTTAAACGCAACGACAACGGGGTTGTTTTGTTTTGGACGTAGTACTAGTGCATACGGCATTACTTAAAAAATCATCTCAGTCGTCAAGTTAAGCTTAAAAAGCTGTGGGTGCTTTCATACAGAGTGGAAGCCTGCATCTATTCTCCACATGTCAAACAAGTCTGGTGTGTTTTGGAGTTTTTTATATAATGTCTCCGTCCTCTGATATGATATATTATTGGAGTCCATCTCATCCTCTAAGCTACACCATATATATTATAACGGATGCAGACGAAGTGGTTACACCACTGAATGTTATTTTCAACTACACTTACTTTGCTGTGTTAATTAATATTGAGTAAAAATTGTTTCTGGAGTGGAGTGGAGTGGAGTATCTGTAATTCTATCTCTGATCTGTGAAATACCAATATCATGTCTGTTGCTCTTTTAATTAATATTATTGAGTAATAGATGTTTGTGGAGTGGATTATGTGGAATTCTAACTCTGACCCTTTTAAAAACCAATACTCTGTTCACAGGTGGGAAGAGTCAAAAAGGAGACAACGAAATATATTCTAAAATAAAATTCCCGAACACCGATGTTTTGATTCTCCGACTCTGGACTTTTCGAAGCATGAATTTGACTCGTACAATTGATTTATTAGGGCGCGAAATAAGAAAATAGAATTTAAAATGTCAATGTCGCAAATACAAATTAAAACATAGCAAAGAAAGAAAGTGGAATGTACAGTGTCGACGTCACAAATTAAAAACTCTTCACAGAGTGACAATCACGTTAGTAGTGATGCCGTTGCAGCATTGAATGCGACTTGTTACGCTTTTTCCCCTTGGAAGATCAGACTGTACACAAGGAATCCAAAGAGCGAAAAAGTCCGTCTGATAAAAGACGAGAAATGGCTAAACAATGCGATGAAATTTTCTTTCCAAACGACGAATTATGGGTACACATTACAAACAAAGCAAATATTATGTTGGAAATAATAATTCTAAAGATAGAAGTTTATAAAAAAGCATGCAAAATATGGTCGCTGCTTGCTTGCCTGCTTCGGAAAAAAAGAGAGGAAAGTAATTTTTTATTGGAAAATATAAATTATATAAAATTATTTTTTATTAAAAATAATAATTTATAAAAAAATATGAAAATAAGTATCATAATTTTTTATATAAAAAAGGATTGGGAAAAAATAAATTTTCTTATCTTTAAGATATTTTTATTTCATAATAAATATTAAAATATTATTAATAGTATTCTTTACTAAATATCAAATTTAAGTTTATATAAAACTAAAATAAATATAATAATATATTTTTAAAAAAATTAATTAATTAATTATTAAATATTAATTATTATTATTTATTTAAAAATATTTAAATATAAATAATTTTCTACACATATTTAGAAAAATGTTAATATTTAAATAATATTTACTTATTATTTTAAGTCAATAATAAAAAAATATAAATATAAATTATCGAAAGAACTAAAAGCTCGATTCCTATGAAAAATTCATAACTTAAAAAAAAATGGAGATTACTTTTATCCATAACATTTGAAACAGAATTACATTTATTATCATCTTTTATTACTTTTAAATGCTCTCTTTTTTATTACCTTTTATTCAACAAACACGTGAATGAGTTATGAATATTACAAGTGACTTTTTACTTAATTTTTAATTTTCCTTATTTAAAATTACATATTTATCCAGAAAAATAATTATATTATTATATTTAAACTAATAATGAGTGAATATTTTTTAATAAAAATGATATATATATTTTTTAAAAATTCTTTGATTTTAATTTTAAAGTAAATTAATTGTATAAAAGTATTATTACTTTTATATGTATTAATAATTTTTTATTATTTTTTAAAATAATGGTAAATATTTTCATAAAAATTAGAGTTATTTATTATATTTTAAAAAATTGGTAAATATTTTTATAGATATTAGAGTTATTTATTATTTTTTTTAAAATGGTAAATATTTTTACGGAAATTGAAGTTATAAATCAGAACACTTTTGATTGTAGTTATGAACTATTTTGAGACACAAACGAGAGACATAGGTCTCCCTTGCAACCAAGACCAACGGTCACAACTAATTTAATATACTACCAAAATTTGAATATAGATGAAGCTAGACACAACAAAACCACATTAACCAATTCATTTATATCTCATTAATGCAAGTATTAATAAATTCTCATTATATTCTATTCTTTCACTACTCTTTTTCTCTTTTCACATGCTTACATTAAAATGATTACTCATATTAAGAAAAAAATTCAACTATATAAATGAAATGAAAAAAGTATGCAATAAAAAATAAGATACCTCAACACAAAAACATTCCTCCATATTTTAAATTTATCTCATAAAAATCTTTCTTTTAATCACTTTCATCCCTTTGCAAGTTATAAACAATATCAAATAAAGAGAAGAATAAAACACACAACCCATCAAATATCATATCACTATTGAAAGAAATTGAAATCCCTTTATCAAACAAAGGCAAAGAAAAAACTTACTATTTTATAAATATATTTTTTAAATGTTCATAAAATATAAATTTCAAAAATAAAAATATAGCTCTATGATAGAATTACGCAGTAATTGTAAATAGTTCTTAACAAAATTTATTCAAAATAAGCTGAAAAGTAAGCCTTATTTTAAATTGATTCAATTCTTAAAGAATTAGTAGACTCATAATCAATATATATTCTCGTGAAGATCATGTCTTAGAGCTTTAATATTTCCACTATCATTAATTTAGTTATGAGTACAAGAGGATAAATCATGGTTACTCTCAAAGCTGAGAAAATTACATTCACACATGCTCAAAGGGGATTAAGTTGAAATTTCATCTCCTTAAGATTATCTCATGTATTTCCATGGTTTATATATATATATATATATATATAACAACATTTCCTCTTATTTAAAAATAGTTGTTTGAGATCTAGATACCAATGTAGTGACAAAGTGTGTATGATTAATGCCATAAATGTTTTACCAAATTATATTTTTGCTCATGCTCTTACATGATAAAAGACACTACCACATCCGTATTCAATTCTCCACCATGAGGTCAATATCCATCACTATTACAATACAAGTATTTATCCAATATCTTACAATCAAGTTCCTTATAAGGACATGTATAGGTTAGTTGCATTGAGCACTCTATCAAACCCTCTTTGCCTATCACCTCAAAATAAATAAGATTTTTTTATGTCACAATATTGTTTCGAATTTAGACTTTTGAAGAATCTTTAGGATATTCTATTAGGAGAGAGGTTGTCGTAGCCTTCCCACTATTTTCATGAGTCAAAGAATCTTTAAATCACCTACATAACATAAGAATACTCAAACCAAAATAAGGAATAGAAGCCTTAACAAAAGCTCAATAAACCTTACACATGCACCAAAATAAAAATTGCAATGAGACTTCTCTCTACACTCACTCTATTTATATTATTCTGAATCTCATTATCATTCAAGATATAATGTAAAATGAAGGGAAGCTAAATTTTTTAACTATATTACTAACAAAACCACATTATGTGTACTTTGGAATAAATAAAAATTACTATTGAAAAAAATTTGGATAATTCACATAGTGTCTATGAGGCTGTATGGAGGATAAGATATTGTAATTGTTCAAACTAGATGGATATATTCAAGTAGAGTCGAAGAATTATAAAATATGTAATGGAATCTTAAAAAAAAGGTGAAATAACTATTATACATTCAAATTCACAAATATTAGTATAATAATGATACTTCTATTCATTTGATATATATATATATATATATATATATATATATATATATATATATATATATATATATATATATATATATATATATATATATATATATATATATATATATATATATATATATATATATATATATAATGAGAATTCTTAGGATTAGAAAGGGGAAAAACACATCCATAATTGATTTATCTAGATTGTGAATGACCAAAATGGCTAAGAATGAATGGTTCTCATTATCAAAAGGGGGAAACACATCCTAACTAATCTACCCAGTCTAAGAGTTGTTCTTATAATTATCCATAATGTTAGATACTTAGTGCATGTTAACATATGAGAGAGATGGCCATCTGAAACAATATAGTCTATGCATGCAAGTATTCAACATGTTGTGGACATAACCAACTAGGAAAGGATACATGATTGTCATTTCTATAAAATGTTGTACAATATATATCATTAAAAGAATTAAGTCACAACATATAATGATTATAAAATAGTAGGGTTAAAATAATAGTTCATAGTTTACCTAAGTGGTGGTTCAAATTCTTGTAGGTGTGTCATTTGAAATTCATGCATGTGGTACAATAACAAATATTCCAACAAGGCATGAGCTTGAGATGTTTCCCATGGAGTGGTCTGATGTGGTGGGGAGTGTCCACATGGCTACTGAGTCATGTGTAAATTTTAATTATTGCATGATATACATATTTAACCTTTGAAAGTGTGCAAGTATTTTACAAGTGTTTCACATGTAATATGAATTATTTTAGTGTTACACATGTGTTGCATGGGAGCATGATGCACATCTTATCAATTTTTCATACCATCCTAGGTTACTTGACCATTTATCTAAAACATCTTCATTATTCATAATCTCTTAATGGCCATTCCAATCACCAACAACTATAAGTCTATTCTAGAGGCCTGCATACAAACATTAATAAATCTTGAAACTTTTACCTTTAAATAGTTTTCCTTTCTCCATAAATAGGTTCAATCCTCACATTATAATTTCACCATTAAATATGGTCTTTAAACCTTTTCTTTTATCACAATACTCTTATTATTTTTCTTTATTATCAATTTCCTTGTGTTAATCTCTCCCTGGCCTATTTCTCCTTCAAAGAAGCTCATAAAATCTATTATATCATTCCATTATCAGTCTTATACAAATAGGGTGCAGATCACACTAAATCAAAAATGATAAAAACCACATATTTACTTAGATGAACTTCAATCATTAATAGTAAATGCTACCACAATATTGGTGCTAGACATAATGATAATAGAGTATTAAATATATCTCAATCAAAACATCAAAAATAATTGTGTCTGTCTATGGACAAATAAAACATAAAACTGATCTGAGTTAGATCAAAGTAAATCTCATTCATCGACATACGACTGGTCTAAATCTTCGCCCTATTCATTTTCTATAACAATACCTTTTGATGTACACACACATCCCTACAATTACTAATAGTCTTATATATTAATCGTTCAAACCATAAAATCCTTCAAACATCTCAAATCATCTTTAAATATTGATTAAAAAATAGATCATCTATGAATAATATAGTGACTTGGTTTACCAATATGTACACCGCTTATCTTCTTCAAAGACTAGCTCAATTCACTATACCAATAAAAGTTCAAAACCTAATTGATCTAGGCAATCTAGATAATTTTGACAGATTTGACAACTTGTTATCTTTAAAATCTCCTTAAAAACATATTCAATTCTACCACTTTATATATTTTGATATAATAAAATTTCATTTTCCTTCAATTCAAAATTATCCTTACTCAGTTGTTTATGAATTTATATTGTGCTCCTTAATATTCAAGATTTACGTTCATAATCATTAGACATATGAATAAAAACTAGAACATGTTAATAAAATCCTATTTTGTATGGAACATACCTTGCATATAAAATAACTTCTTTATTGGATAAACAATCTTATTTGTAGAAGTGCAGGCCTAGAGGCCTTTTATTTCCTTACTTTACCACTCATTCACAACTCTTTCTCTTATTTTGCAATATCCATATACATATCCTCAATCCTTCAGACCATCATACATGCATAAGCCTAAAGGCCTTGTTCTCCCTTCATCGTTTCAATTTACTAATGATTCTACCTTATACAGGTTCTCTTACTTTATTTGGCTCTTTTTGAATTGGTTGGAAGATAATCTACTTTTTTTAAAATTAATCAACATAGGATTCTCCTCCACTACTTAAGGACTTATACTTCCATGCCTTTTTTAGCTCAACATAGGTTGACTTTCTATAACTTAGGCAAAATCTACTTTTACATAGGATAAAGGATATTTACAACATGTTATTAAACCTTTGGGACAAAATTTTATCCCTTTACGATTGACCATGTGTCTTTCAAGCTTATTCAAATATTAAAACTTGGGAAAACTCAACTATGCGAGCCAGACCTATGTTAGTACAACTAAAGCATTCAAAGCTTCTTATTGACTCCTAAGACTCTCACAAGGCTATAAACAAGTGCAATACAAATATTTACATCATGAACATAGTCATATCATGATGCTCATGCATAAGAGTCCCCTATTGAGAAAATGTTTGAGCTCTTAATCAAATTACATTTTACTTTATTCTTCCAATTCTTTTGAACTTTCTTCTTCTTTCTCAATTTTTCATGGTGTATGAGCCCAAATGGCTCAACCTTCATTGCATCTTATTTAGTGAAGTCTATTGTGTAAGACTCCATATCTTCTTCAAATTTCTTCATACTCGCACATACAAAACTAAAAACAAAATTAGTTTCAAAAACTTGAGACATTATTACTCCTTCCTCTGCATCTTCTTCACTTAAGAGCTTCAATAGCTCAATTGTAGCTTATTTTATGGCTTCCTCATTTCCTATGAGGTTTAAGTTTTCTAATCCTTCCATGATTTATTGCTAAATCATTTCCTCTTCTTCATTGACTTTTACCATATCTTCATTCAAAGATGACATATTTTCATGTTGTGTCATTTGAGACATATTTCCCTGCAACATATTAGATTTTACAAGCACTTCCATGGGTGCTTATTCTTCACATCCATTATTCATGAACCTATCTAACAATGCTATTTTTGGTTCATACAAAGCATCTTCTTGACAATTTACAACTTCAAAATCAAATATAATGCTAGAAGGAAAAATAAGTTTGTTTTCTTCACATCTACCTTGAATAATCCCATACATAGGCTCAACTTATTCATCTCTATCCAGCACCTCTCTTTTTTCAAGAAAGCATATCTTTGCATCCTCATACTTTGATACCCAATGAATTTCTTCAATCTCTTCATAAGATTGTTGCTCATGCTTTTCAAATTCAATGCCCTCAAAGTGGGCTTCACATTCATTCACTTTTGTACCTGTATTCACACATGAAAAGAAAATGTCAAACTGAAAACATTGAGGCGTATTTGTCTCTTTCATTTTCTCATATTGCCTTTCTATTAATCTCTATCTTTTTTTTTCTCTTCTCCAAGATTTCTCTGAGAGGCTACTTTATCACCCTTATAATCTCTACTAGGAGTTTCTGTCTTGATTCCTCAAAAAAAAATTCCATCGTTGCCAAGATCACTTTCATCTCAATAATCTCTTTCTGTATCTCTGCTTTAGTCATTTCTCTGTGACAATTTACCTTCTCTAAGCCCTTCATCTCTTCATTATTTTAACTCCTCATCTTCTCTTAGGCCTCACTAGACTGTTCCTCTTAACAAGCTTTTGCCACTTGCTATCCCCAGTACCTCACCTAGGTATTTTGCACTCTAGTCTGTTGGTAACATAATCAGTCCTTCACTTGGACTTTTATTCTCTTAAGATCTTTCTTGAGCTTACCTTGAGATTTCAAAAACTATTTATGCTAAAACTTTGTGGCTTCTAGGCTCATTTTGCCACCACTTTGCCTCTCACCTTTCCTGTAAACAACCTTTATTCAATAATTTACCACCTAACCGTCAATCTGATATAATCAAATTTAAAATAGTGCTATTTAATTCAATAATTATGCTCTAATACCATCAATTGATGCACATCTTATCAATTTTTCATACCATTCTAGGTTACTTGACCATTTATCTAAAACATATTCATTATTTGTAATCTCTTAATGGCCATTCCAATCACCAGCAACTATAGGTCTATTCTAGAGGTCTGCATACAAACATCAATAGATATTAAAACGTTTACCTTTAAATAGGTTTCCTTTCTCCATAAACAGGTTCAATCCTCACATCATAATTTCACCATTAAATATGGTCTTTAAACCTTTTCTTCTATCACACTACTCTTATTCTTTTTCTATATTATCAATTTCCTTGTGCTAATCTCTCGCTGGGCTATTTCTCCTTCAAAGAAGCTCAAAAAATCTGTTATATCATTTCATTGTCTAGTCTTATTACAAATAGGATGCAGATCGCATTACATCAAAAATGAGAAAAGCCACATATTTACTCGAATGACCTTCAATCATTAATAGCAAATGCTACTACAGTATTGGTGCTAGACATAATGACAATAGAGTATTAAATATATCTCAATCAAAACGTCAAAAAGAATTGTTTGTATATGGACAAATAAAACACAAAATGGATCTGAGTTAGATCAAAGTAAATCTCATTCGTCGACATACCACTGGTCTAAATCTTCTCCCTAGTCATTTGCTTGAACAATACCTTTTGATGTACACACACATCCCTACAATTGCTCACAGTCTTATATATTAATCGTTCAAACCATAAAATCCTTCAAACATCTCAAACCATCCTTAAATACTGATTAACAAATAGATCATCTGTGAATAATATAGTGACTTCTTTTACCAATATGTACACAGCTTATCTTCTTCAAAGACCAGCTCAATTCACTATACCAATAAAAGTTCAAAACCTAATCGATCCAGACAATCTAGATAATTCTGACAGATTTGGCGACTCATTATCTTCAAAATCTGTTATATCATTTCATTGTCTAGTGTTATTACAAATAGGTGCAGATCACATTACATCAAAGATGAGAAAAAACACATATTACTTAGATGACCTTCAATCATTTATAGCAAATGCTACTACAAGATTAATGCAAGACATAATGACAGTAGATTATTAAATATATCTCAATCAAAACGTCAAAAAGAATTGTTGTCTGTATATGGACAAATAAAACACAAAACTGATCTGAGTTAGATCAATGTAAATCCCAATCGTCGACATACCACTGGTCTAAATCTTCTCCCTAGTCATTTGCTTGAACAATACCTTCTGATGTACACACAAATCCCTACAATTGCTCAGAGTCTTATATATTAATCGTTCAAACCACAAAATCCTTCAAGCGTCTCAAATCATCTTCAAATACTGATTAACAAATAGATCATCTATGAATAATATAGTGACTTCTTCTACCAGTATGTGCACCGCTTATTTTCTTCAAAGACCAGCTCAATTCACTATACCAACAAAAGTTTAAAACCTAATCGATCTAGACAATCTGGATAATTCTGACAGATCTAGCAACTCGCTATCTTTAAAATTTCCTTAAAAACACATTAAATCCTACCAATTTATCTATTCTGATAAAAGAAAATTTTAGTTCCCTTCAATTCAGAATTCTCCTTACTCAGTTGTCCATAAAATTCTATTATGATCCTTAATATTTAAGATTTACGTTCATAATCATTGGACATATGAATAAAAACCAGAACATGTTAATAAAAGCTTGTTTTGTATGGAACATACCTTTCATATAAAATAACTTCTTTATTGGACAAACAACCTTACTTACAGAAGTGCAGGCCTAGAGGCCTTTTCTCTCCTTACTTCATCACGCATTCACAACTCTTCCTCTTATTTCGCAATCTCCATATGCATATCCTCAGTCCTGCAGACTGTCATACATGTACAGGCCTAAAGGCCTTGTTCTCCCTTCAACATTTCATTTTACTAATGATTCAACCTTATGCAGGTTATCTTGCTTTATTTGTCTCCTTTTTACTTGGTTGGAAGATAATCTACTTTTAACAACTTTACTCAACGTAGGATTCTTCTCCACTACTTAAGGACTTATCCTTACATACCTTCTTTAGCTCAACGGAGGTTGACTTTCTAGAACTTAGGCATAATCTACTTTTACATAGGATAAAGGATATTTACAACATGTTATTAAACCTTTGGGACAAAAGTTTATCCCTTTACGAGTGTCCATGTCTCTTGAAAGCTTATTCAAATATTAAAACTTTGGAAAAATCAACTATGTTAGCTAGACCTATGCTAGTACAACTTAAGCATTTAGAGCTTCTTATTGACTCCCAAAGACTGTCACAAGGCTATAAACAAGTGCAATATGAATATTTACATCATCAACATAGTCATATCTTGATGTTGTGCATCAGAACACATGAAATGCACAGTATGCCTCTTGGTTCTATTGTTATGATTTCTCTTGGTCTTCCTTAGCCTTGCTTATTCTAGATAATGTACAAAAAATAGGATGACACTGACACTGACACTTACAATGCTAACATATCACTCAAGCCTAAAGACTTAAGCACTCACCTAAGGTGCAATAAGATAACACAGAGAAGACCATTAATGTCAAGAGAAACATGAATATAATAATCATGCATAAAGAAAGACTCATTCAAATGCTTGGAAATATTAAAGGACAATTAACAACACCTTATCTTTTTATAACACTTCTTCTTTAATTAGTCATCAACTATTTAAATGCATTATACACATTCCATGTACACTAAATCCATTACAATAATTTTAAAAGCATTTAAACTACAAAGCATAAACAAATATTGTAAAATCCTTCCATGGTTATCTACTTCTATAAAACCTAAGCTTGACCTCCATTACTTCTTAGATCTAAAAAATGTGTAACATTATAAGATTGTATCAAATGAGAGGTTGAGGGCCATAGTTATAGGTTTGTTATATTCCCTTAGCCCTGGCCAGCTATCATTGACTTAGCTTCCAACTATCCATATTACTAAATGTTTATGCATATTCCCAAAATGTTCTTTCCTCTAAGCTTAATCTAGAACTATCTGCATGATCATTTTCTTAGTGATTAACACAGGTTGAATTTGTGTTTCTTTGTGATCCATTTTTTTTCTTTATTGTCTAGAAATGTGTCCTTAAAACTATTCTTTATCTAAACCATGCATCATGGGTCATATTTCATTTGAGTCACACTTATTGAGTGCACCATTTCTTTAAATACTTTGCAAGATTTCTTAGTATAAAGAAGTATGTCTCATGCGCACTCCATAGTTATCCTTATTTGGGTTTCTTTTAATATCAAAATTTGAGAATCAACATTCCACCATTGTAACATGTTGTTTTTCCTTTTGCAACTATTTCTAACTCCTCCAGGGTTGCACTTGTGAACATTTTAAGAATTACATCCTTAATTTTCTTCCCAAACTCATCCCATATAATTATTTCTTTACCAATATATTTATTGACCTAATGTGCATTACCCTTCATAGTGTCTACTTATATAATGTGACCACATTTTTTTAGTAGGATTTCTTAAAATTTCTTACCTGTTTATTAAATTATGTGGCAATAACCCTAATGTTGTGCTCTTTAGTTAGTGTTTCACCAAATAAATCATTAAATTTTCCATCTAACTTCACTTATTGCTTCTTTATAGTGGTCTTCTAATCATTCAAATCACTCATTTTTCTTTGATTTTTTGTTACATCTATTTATTCTACCATAAGATCATTTAGGTTTTTAGTCTTGTTATCCTCATTCTTCAATTGTATATCAATATAGTCAGATAATACTTGACAATTGCTACTCTTTTCTTTGATTCTTTAAGCACTTATTTTAACTATTCAACCTACTTCTCCCACAATGTCTTGTCTCTTATAAATTTTGTTTTTCTATATATTCCTATTAAGGCTGCACAACTATAGATAATAGAGTCTCTTATAGAAAACTACACATAGCTATGGTAAGTTTTTCAATTATTTCCATTTTTTCAGTATATAAATTTCCTCAAAGTTATGAATTATTTATTTTTTAATGGTGGAGATCATCTCATCAAATTTTCCCTCCATGCATGCACTCTTATTCCTATATTTAATTACTTTCTTTGAATCTTCAATTAGTTTATTTCCAAATTATTTAATCTCCTCCATCTCCAAACTATTTTATGCCACATCTGCAACCAATTACACCAACACAAAACCTAATTGTTTGGAATTCATCTTATGTGGATTATAAGTGGCACTCTCCAATGAATATTTGGGTTTTCTATGCATGGTTATACCATTTTTATAATTTGGATTTTTTTTTAATTCCTACTATGTGCATCTAACAATACTTATAATTTTTATTCTATTTTGCATTTCCCTCCACCGAATTAATTACATCTAGATTAGATGGGCCTAACTCTAAATTTTGGCATGTATCTTACTCCTCTCCTTATAATTCACTTCTATGCATATTTATTACTCCTTATCTTTATTATATTCCTCTAAGATGGGTTATAAGTTTTCCTTAAAAAATAAATCTTCTTCTTATTCACAATCCCACTTCTCTTTATTTTATTTGGGGTTTTTGTGGTATCTATATGCAATGGAAAATACATTAGATCTATAAATCAGTCCTAACTCAGAGAAGATAAATACTACTTATAATTCCAATTGGGGATATATTAGATAATTAAGGTCATGACCAAGATGAATCTGCTAGACCTAACCAAGGGATCTCTTACCATAATAAATTCACTAGGGAGGGTTCCAAAGCCTCTAATCAAGAAAAACTACATAATAACCCTAGTTAGGTCTTATGTTTTCATATTGACTATACTAATAAAAATTAAAGTAAAGTCTAATCTAGTGATCACCAAATCTTGTGTTACAAAGTGGGGCTAATAAACATTAAAATTAAACATGCATAAGAGAATCCTAAATACATTGTGTATAGGTAAAACCCTAATACATGGAAAGAGCAATATTATTCAAAAGCCATTACTTATTCTACTTGTATCTATTAAAGAGAGGACTAAAATTAAAGATACTTACCTTGAAGATGAACCCATCGGGACTCAATCTCTCCCTTGGCCAAAGGTGCTTTGCAACAAGTTTTTGTAGTTTATAAGGATCACTGAGAAAGGCAAAAGCATCTAAGACTTTTCCATAATATAAGATTCTTCTCCCTATAGAAACCCTAAGCTAAGGCTCCTCAAGTAGAATGGTGTAAGAGAATATTGTAAATGAGTGCAAATGAATAATTAACTCTTGTCATCTCTATAAAAATTATGAAATAAATGTGTTTATATAGGTGGATCTAACCCTAAACCCTTCTAAAATCTTAGGATGATAAGGTCAACCCAATCGACCTAGTATCATAATTGAAAAAAACAAACTAGGTCATACACTAGGTCAACCAGGGGATAACATATACCCTAATTAATTTTATCAATAAGAATACAAGATCAATGTGGTTGACTATGTCACATAAACTATCAAAATGGGTTTTAGGTTAGAGAAAGGCTAACGAAGGTGGTAAAAGACTAGAGGAGGGTGAAAAATAGGAAACAAATCTTAGAAAAATGGTTTTAAGAGACAAGTGTGTATATATCAAGTAGAAAAAAGGGACAACAATATTTCAAAGCAACAATGGTCTTCCAACCTCTTTTTCGATGCACCCTTTAGGGCATACACTCAGAGAAATTGAGACTTGATGGGTTCCTGAAATATAGAAAGCATCAGTAATTGATAAAGTTTGAAAATATTATGTGTATAAATATGCCCCACCTAAAGCTCATCACATATCATGTAGGCGAAACAGAGGATGGTGCTTCAATAAAGAACATAGTAACACACAACATTGAAGCTAAAAAAATTACAATATTTTAAAGCATAAAATAACTAAAAGTAAATGATGGAAAGGAAAATAATTAAAAAATTAAATGTATGTGTACCTTGACTTAACTTTATCATTGGATGGTTGGCTATTGTGTTGGTAGTTTTGATCTTGGAGGTTACAAAGACTACTTTCAAGAAACCCAAAGATACAAAACTAAAGACCAAAACCAAACAAATGTAGGAAAGCTAAGATAACTAGTGTTATGTGGATGGAACATACTTGTAAATTTGGCAAGCTAAGGTGACAAGTGCTATGTTAGACCAAATGACCAAGTTCAAAGTTAGAGTTAATCAAGTAACCAAAAATCTAAGGCTACTAAAGACTAAAAAACAAAAATAAGTAAACTTAATTTAAGAGAGGTAAACTCACCAAGTCAAACCAAGGATACATGTAAAAAAGGATGGTAATCAAACATCAATTTTAAATCAGTAACAATCCTTACTAAAATAAATATGTGCAATGAAAATGATAAAATAATATTGAGGAGTGAGCAGTAATAATCCTTACTCAATCGTCAATGGAAATAAAAATGCATAAAAGGAGAAACAACATTGGTGAATGAGGAGTTACAAACCAACCTCACTCAATAATGGAAAAAGAACATGAAAGTAGAAATAGACTCAAGTGCCCATAAAAAGAGTAGTACATCAATGACAAATGGTAAAATAAATCAAGACACATCAAGAAATGTAGAGCCATGGTGTAAAGAAAAGAATCCATAGTTGCTCAAGCATATGGTTTTGTTCATAGGATAGATAAAATTAAAATAAAGTAATACTAGCATGTTTTTAATATGTGAAGAAGAGGGAATATACAAGAAGAGAAAACATATTTAGAATCACATGTGATTATCCACAGGGGAAATGAAATGTGTGGAGGGGAGAATAAAACAAAAACCAAGGTAGAGGAACTCTTTATCAATGTTAAGACACTCAAATTAGGTTTGTCAAAACAAGAGGACTTGCGAACTTAAAGACTCTAAAGAACTTCTCATAGATATACAAGTCTTAGGTGAAGAAATGAAGTATGTAGATCATCCCATTAAGGCTATATGCATGAAAATTCAAATGGACTTACCTTCCCACAATGTGTTCCCTGTTCCTTAAGACTCCTTATCGAGTTGTTATTCTACTGTGAATATTGAGTAATTGAATGAGAAAGTAGGTAGGACCATAAAGTTTATTGAATTATACTATTCCAATCTAATGGTCTAACACACTTTAATGGACCTCAACTCTATCATGAGGCCAATTGTGGAGTTTGAGCTTCAATTGGAGATACAAGATGTTCTTAAAATCATGTATTTTGGTGTGAATTTGACTTTAAAATTTTGTATGTTACCTTTTTTATATTATTTCTTTTTATTTAAAATGATTTGGATTTTAACTTTCTTGATGGATTTTTCTATTCCTCCTCCATATAGATTCAAAAAATTGAACATGGATGGTAAAGATGACTTTCATTTGAATACATTAGACTTGGTTGCTAAGAGAAATGTCTTAGAGAGCATGGAGTCTAAGAGTCTCATAAATTTAGGTGAAATAAAATGTGCAATCTTGACTTCAACCTTATTTTATCTAATGTGGATTGAAAGGAAAGGAAATCAAGAGGAGTGAAACATGACATAATTTGAATTACTTCAAATCGTGAAAAATGTGACAAAGGGTGAAAAAAGGATACAATGACAACAATGTGTGATTTATTACCATAATAATGAGTGGAATGTAAGAAAACATTCTATCATAGATTGTTTTGAAATTTTCATCTATTAAAAGAAGTAAAAGCTAAAGCTAAGAACAAAGATACAAAACTCGTAACCATTCCAAAACACATTCTATATAGGGAATGGAAAGATGGTGATTTTATAAGGAAATCAAGGTCCTATTTGTGGTCTTACATTGGAACTCATAAAATATAAACCCAAAGGGTGTCAAAATCATGTGAAAAATAAATAAGGAAAGGATGGCATTTGTGAGGAAGGTCAAGTCCTATCCATGGTCTTATACTGCAAATCACAAAAGAGAAACCCATGAAATGTTAAAAAGTGTGTAAAAAGTATGAAAATAAAGAGAAGGAAATCATGAAGAAGACCAAGTCCTATACATGGTTTTAAAATACAACTCATGAGAAAAGGGGAAACCAAAACACCAAAAGGAAGGACAAAGGTTTATGAAAAGAGAGAACTACTATAGAAGATGAGACATGTGTAAGTATCCTACAAAAAGTGTTAAGTAGATAACATATATAAAGTATGAAAAGAAGGGAAATATTTATGGTAATGTCTATATCAAGGATGAGCATGTGAGAGACAAGCTTATGTTTTTTGGAAGGTTTTTGGAAGTCAAATTAGTTTGGTATCATGCCATGTAGAATAAAAGTGGGCATCATAAGATGCCCCAATGGATAATTGGATGTAGGGATGGGCATCACAAGATGACCCAAAGGTTAAAGTAATTAGTGGGTATCACAAGATGCCCCAAAGGCTAAAGTATTATGTGGATGGGCATCACAAGATGCCCAAAAAGCTAAATAGAGGAAGAAAAGATAAAAGTAAAAGAGCACCCCATATTATGTCTAAATGGATTCAGGTTGTCAAAGAAGATTCTGATAGAGGATTTCATGATGCTTAATGAAAGGAAAAAAATTAAAGCAAGAATAAAGAAGGATCAGGGATAAGTAACCAGGTCGGCCAGATAGATAACTAAGTCTATGAGATAGAAGAGTAAGGGCAACAATCAGATACAAGGTCAACTAGGTCGACAAAGTACTGCTAGAAAGGGGATGAGAGGAGTACACAATCAACTAGGTTGACTCTATACTCTTCTCATCCCCTTTCCAATAGTATTCTATTGATATAATTGACCTTGTATCTGATTGTTGCCCTTATTCTTCTATCTAGCCAACTTAGTTCTATATCTATCTGACTTAGTTATTTATCCAAGAACTTTCTTTTTTTTTTGCTTAAAATATTTTTTCCTTTCAATAATCATCATGAAATCCCCTATCAAAATATTCTTGGACAACCTAAATCTAGTTAGACACAATATGGGGTGCTCTTTTTTTCTTATCTTTTCTTCCTTTTTTAAGCTTTTGGGGCATGTTGTGATTCCCATCCACATATTACTTTAGCCTTTGGAGTATCTTGCAATGCCCACCCACATGTTACTTTAGCCTTTGGAGCATCTTGCAATGCCAATCCCTACATCCAATTACCCATTGGGGCATCTTACGATGTCCACTCTTATTCTACATGGCATGATACCAAACTAATATAACTTCAAAAAACCTTCCAATACACATAGGCTTATCTCTCACATGCTCATCCTTGATATAGACATTAGCATATCTATTTTCCTTCTTTTCATACTTTATATATGCTATCCAGCTAACACTTTTTTTAAGATACTTACATGGGTCTCACCCTCTGTAGCAGTTCTCTCTATTCATAAACCTTCATCCTTCTTTTTGGTATTTTTGTTTCCCTTTTTCCCATGAATTACATTGTAAAATATCTAGAAAGGGGCTAAGAGGAGTACAGATTCAACTAGGTTGACTATATACTATTGGATAAAGGTTGAGAAGAGTTCAAAGTTGACTGGGTCGACTATATACTATTGGATAGAGGGTATAATAGATAGATAAGAGACACAGTCATGTTGGTCAATTATGTATTATTGGAAGGAGGAAAGATAGAGTCTATAAGAGACTATATTGACCAGAACAATAGTGTTTTAAAATAAGGTAAATTTTTGAAATATGAATGATGCAAAAAGTAAATGCAAACACACAAACAATTAGATCAATATAAGTGATCTAGTCGGGGCACACAACATAAAACCTTACACGAATGTAAGTTTTTTTAATACAACACATAATGATTAGAGATCAAGCAATCAACTGAAAAGTAAATTCTAATTATGTGGTCATCTTATGTGTGCTTTTAGATTATTAGAAATTATTGAGTTAAGTGTGATAGGGAAGTTATCTAAAAATAGGGAACTAGAATGTAATCTATGGATGGTTTCAGGATGTTTACACTAAAAGGAATCTATGTTTTTAATGGCAATGGATTGGTAGTGGGGCTATCCCATCACTTCATAATCTTGCAGTGATAAGGGTGTTGGTTGCTTTGCTAATATATACCATTAATCATGTTTTTATACTTGGCCAGAAAACCAAGTTGACTTTCCCCTTTGTGATTAAATCCAAGTAGGTATGCTTTGGGAGGACAAGTGTTAAATGCATTTTGAATATTATGTGATTTGGTAGTGTGTGTAAAATAAAAAAATATTATAAGTAAATAATAATTTGAAAAACCCCCTATTTAGACTATGTGAGTTATTTTAAACATGCAAACAACTGAAAATGAAAGTGTGAATTAATTACTAGAAAATAATAGTTAATTCCCAAATTTAGAAAAGTACAGAGTCGATTCAAATGACACTATATGAAAATAGTATAAAATAGAGTTGATTGGGTCATTACTATTCTAAAAAATAAAAAATCTTTAAGAACATAATTGAATAGATCAACTTATTCTAGTCAACAAAAGACAAGTTACAAAACTAAGTCGACTAAGTTGACTTACTTTGTTGTAGGGTTACAATTTTAAAGACTGGTAACTTGCATAAAACATAACTAAAATGAAGTACCGAAGTGACAGAGAGAGAATGAAAGGAACTTTGGTGGGTTGTTAGATGATTAGGATTCAAAATTTTATGTTGAACTACCTTGAATATTGCTTTCCAATTTTATAAACTAAGTTGACCAGTTTGACCCATTTCTACAAAACTTTGTGTGTTGAAGATAGATAAGATGACTAGATTGACCTATTCAACCTAGTTTGTTGATTTGGATTCTTATAAAGAGAATAAGTTGACTAACTCAACCTATTCGACCCTATATTATTATCTGGTATTAAAAAAGAGTATTATGTCAACATGTTCAATCCAGTGACCTATATCTGATGAAGACCTACACAGATAGAATAGATTAATTTTGATGCGACTATGTGTTAAACCTGCACATATAAAGTTAGAACTATACTGACTAGTTTGATATAGTTTTGCAAATATATAAAAAAAAAAGATGATAGAAATGAATGATGAATTAAAACTGATAAGGGTTTGATCCATGTCAGGTTCACCATAATGTATGTAATGGTAAATGTAATAGATCTATAAATCAATCCTAGTTCAAAGAAGGTAAATCTTACTTACACTTCTGATTAGGGATATATTAGATAATCGGGGTCATAACCAAGATGGATCCACTAGACCTAGCCAAGGGATCTCTTTTCATAATAAATTCACTAGAGAGGGTTCTAAAGCCTTCACTCAAGCAAAACTACATAATAATCCTAACAAGGTCCTATGTTTCCAAATTCACTATACTAATAAAAAATAAATTCAAGTCTAATCTAGTGCTCACCAAAGATTTTGGTTGAAATTAGGGATAATAAACATGAAAATTAAACATGTAGTTAAAACCCTAATGCATGGAGAGAGCAATATTATTCAAAATCCTTTACTTATGTTACTTATATCTATTAAAGAGAGGATCAAAGTTAGAGATACTTACCTTGAAGATGAACTCATCGAGACTCAATCTCTCCCTTGGCTAAAGGTACATCGTAAGAGGTTACCTATATACTTGTTAGCTAATTAGCCAACCTTGATAAAAGGCTATTCAAATGAGGTACCTGAGTCATCTAACATTGTAAATGGTCTTGTTTAAAGTCAAGTCATGGTGTCATTTCTTATATTATCATGCTATTAGGTATCATATTATTTATAAGTCTCAGTGAGGTCTTCTCAAGAAGATTAACTATGAAGTTTGACTTGTTCAATTAGCCTCTTGAATATGGTCACTTATGAAAGTATTTTCAAGCCTTAGTAAATTTTAAGGTATTTTAACATTGTTTAAGGTATTTTCAATGGTTAGGGTTAATTTGCCATTGTCTTATACTTATTAAGTCATTCTTGTACAAAGATTAGCTGGAAAAGAGGTTCCTCTAGATCATTTGGAATTTAATGAAAGTCATACTATACTCCATTATGTCCATACACCAAGACAAGAGGTCAATTACACAAATTTTTAATGTTTACTCACTTTCGAAACCTTTTTGTTCATTTTTTCAACTCTAAATATAACATAATGGAAGGAAAGGTAGGAAAAATAGTTTTTTTTACATTATATTATAATTAGATAAGTCAAGGAAGATTCCATGAACATCTAGTACATAACTACAATATGAAATTTTTCTAAATGGATAAGTTTTATAACAAGAAAAATCATGTTTTGATGATATCATGCAGGTTTCTACTTTGGCTCAAGCATCTTCAACCAAGTAGATCATGGCACAAGGTGATATCGACTCACTACAACCTCCTCTAGCCTTCTTAGGCTCAAAATCATGAATCTATAGGTCTAAAACATGTCAAAATTCAGTTTAAAACTCCATCAAGTCATAGGTAGTGTCAAGAATGTTAGTTTGAAGTGGTTGGATTATAGTGGATAAGAGGTATGAGGACTAATGGTCTTATGAGTTTGAGGGTACCCCTATGCCTTAAAATTTTGTGGCAAAAGTTATTAGTTTGAGGACCTATACTTTATGAATAATTATTAACAAGTTGAGTGCCTTTAAAACCCTATAAAACCCCATCACCTCAGTTTAATCCTTTTCAAAATATTTTGATGCTTGATGGATGTAGGATAATAGTTAAATAACACTCTTAAGACCTATAAGAACCCCTAAAACATAAAACTCAAGAAGAATTTCCATGTCATGAAAGTGGTTGAACTAAGGTGGAAGATATTATAATCAAAATTTGTACACCTCATATAGCCTCCTTAGACCTCCTTAGACCTCCTCAAAACATCATTATATCCAAATTATGAAGAAATTATTATAGGCATGCATGCCAAGTTGACTGTATCAAGTGTGTGTTAAGGTTGCAAGCAAATTTCTGTGGTTTTGATGTATCTACAGACTCGAGAATGATTGTATGTAATTGTAAAAAAAATTATAAGACCTCATCAAGCCCTAAAAAACCTCCTCAAATCATTAACAGGGTCAAATTTGATTGATACCAAGAAAACAACATGATTATGCATGCCAAGCATGACTATATATAGTTTACATGAACATGTATGAAGATAAAATGCATTTTTTACTGAATATGATGTTAAGACGATTGTGATGAATTTGAGGTACCATAAAAAATGTGTAACAAGTGATTAGACTCCTTATAATAAGGATAAATCATCAGAATAAAGTCAAAACTACTAAAATAATAAAACTTCCTACAAACCCTAGGCACTATATCAAAGTCTTGTAAATTAGAAATTAAAAGAAAAAATACATTGAAACTTTATTGGAGGTTTTTATATATGTCTCACTATGTGTTCCAATTGGTTTTTTACTTAAACTCACCTTGTGATTCTATCTACACCTGACTGTGTTTAAAATTGCATGTAGGTAGTCATTGAAAAAGGTCTAGAAAGAGAAAATTGATTAAGTTTTCTTTGATTTTTGGATCTAAACTTTGTATGAAGGTATATTGTTATTAAGTGATAATATTAAAATAATTGGATAAGTGATACAAGTCAATTGGTTATTGTATTTATCTAATATCTTTTGGATAAGGTATATTAGGCTTGTAGAGACCTAAAAGAGCAACATTTCCATAGCATTCAATCTTTAAGAAACCAATAAATGGATTAGTTTATTATTATTATTAGTGATATATAAAATCTTGAGAAATAATTAAATAAAATATTGAGATAATACTATACTAATAACACTTTTTCAAAGACCTAATAGACATATTCACAGTCCTATAGTAATTTTTTTCTAGGACTAATTCAAGTTCCTTGTCATTTGAAGATCGAGTTAGATTTTTGAACTTGTCTAAAATATCTATAGGTCTAATATCATTGTATTGAGTCCTCCATAGTTATTGTGATATTTTTAAATTAGAAATAAGTAATTTTAAGACCATTTTTTCTCAATGACTTGTCTCAAGTAAGCACTTACATACTCACAAACTCGAGAAGGCCATTTTCATCACATAGGAAGTTAGTTGAGAAAGTATATGGGGAAATTTTACTTTGGATTATGTAAATAAGGTATATATACTCCAATTTTATGGAATTTATAAATCAATCAAGGGGTATAGCTTTATGAGCAATCATTAAGAAGTTGAAGACCTCAAAACTACCAATAAACCCATAAGAGAAATCAATGACTATAAATGCATGTTTAATAGATTCTAATGGACCTAAATTATATTGAAAACTATTATATTGCATCTACATGACTCAATATCACATTTTGGGGTAATAATATTGGCATGTGTGGAGTAAATGCACAAGGATTTGGTTTATAAAATGCTATTTCAAGCCTAATTTCATTGATTTATGGTTGTGTGAAAGCTTCTCAACTAGTTGAAGAGATATTATAGGCCTAGGTATATGCCTAATAACCTTAAAAAATCTATTCAATAGGATCTTATGGTGTCTAATAGTTTTCAATTCACTAAACCAAGTAAAGTGAAGGATACTCATTGTTTGCATGAAGCAAATAAAATTATAGACCTTCTTAAGGTCGTCAAGGGTATGAAAACCTTAAAAGAATCCTTGTGGACATAAAATGACCTTTTTGAATGAATCTTAATGTCATTAGAAAAATTATTATACTGAATTTAGGTAGTGTTGAAGGGCTAATGTACAAGCAGTCTACTAGCTTCATGTTGATGAGAACTCTTCAAGATGAAATCCAATCTTTTATTAGCCTTTTCAAAATTGTATTGAGATTTTTCCACTTCATATTATGTTTAGTTATGTAGTGAGGGATGTTATGACTTGGTAAACCTATGTTTCACCTTTGAGAAGCCTAGAAAATAAGCTTAGAGTTGTTTAATAAACTAGTTCCATCAAATGTCTCTCAAGAGACCTTGTGATAGTTGAACATGCTCTCAAGAAATCCTAAAAGAACTAATACACATTTAAACATCATATTTGAATATTCCCAAGCATGAACTAGGTGTCAAATTATCAATATGAATTGGGTGCAATGAAAAATAGGAGTACTATGTATCAAAGAGGTGGGAGGTCATGATGAGACATGAAGATGACAGTTATACAATGAGAATCAATGAGTCAAGACCTCAACTTATAATTTACCTTCAGTAAGTGGATTTGTAACTCCAATAAAAGAGAGGAGATCAAATCCAGTAAGAAATAATTTATCTATGATGACCTTCTATGTCATCCCTTAGAGATAACTCCATTAACACATGGCCTAGTGCATTGAGAAACAAGATGATGACATCTTATTTGCATGCTCGGTTGAAAGATATTTTTGTTTTGTAACTAAAAAGAGGTTTTTGGTAGAATTAATGATATTTATAATATATTCCTCTCCTCTCTCATTCATTATTCTATATATTTGGCCTTGATTGGATTGTAAAAGATCCTCTAGTTAGGTATGGTGAATCCCTACTTAACTTATAGTTGTACATTGCCTTTGGAGTGAATACAAACTGATTTATGCCTTCAAAATCTTACATATAGTGTATTTTTGGATGGATTTTTTAATGAATGTTAGTGATAGTGTCTTAAAACTCTTCTCATTTATCCCTTTCATTCGTACCTCTTTATAAGTAGGTAGTCTTCTTGTAGGTCATATGTAGTGTGTCAAATGATTTTATGAGGTTAAGTGTAGAAAATATTTATTAGTGTTTTCTACTAGACCTATTGATCATCCCTCTTGGCTAGTGTATTGACCATGGCCTTCATATTGAAATACTTATGTTAGGAGACATATTTTTGAGTTGTCTAATTAGATTTTAGTCTTATTCTAGTTCATAGTATAGTCATAAGCATGTGGTAGAGACCAATATTTGGTGCATCACCCCTTTATACCATTACTTTTAGCTTTCTCTCTCTCTTTTCCTTGATATTTGAGTAAGTGTAGTGTTAGTTTTAGGTGTAGCATCAAGGGAACCATCCCTCTCTAGAGATTCACTCCACCTTTAAGACTGCCCATAGCCTAAGAGTGTTTCCATTTTATCAAATAGGTGAGGATACATGAAACACCTCCTCCAAGGGTGAAACGCAAAATGACATCAGTTTTTGGCACACCTAATAAAACATGAATTTTATCTACTGAGCATTTTTTAATGTTTTTCTTTAGTATATTAGCATTTGGAGGCATTTCTGCAAACATCAATGGTGACTTCAACTTATTTACAGTTGGTTTAAGTAGTCTAAGTGCTTAAATATCATCAATTGGTATGTATTTCAAGTATCCATATTGTGAAAATGCACCTTTTTAACCTTCATATCCCTCATATCAAGTTGAGAACATTTATGGCTTCACCTTAAGTAGCCTTGAACAAGAATAATACTAGTATTCCTATGACATCTACCCCCTTCCCACCCCTACTCCTGCTTCTAATTAGCCTTGACAAAGCCATGTTCCTTATATTCATCCTAAAAAATATCTCAAGGAGATAAGACTTGAATTTAAGGGACAATGTATGAAGAATGATAGGGGAAGGGAATATAATAGACACCAAAAGGAACTTGCATGTCAGGATTATATCCACTAGAAAGAAGTAGATTCATGGGAGAGATATAATGAGGCCACAAAAGAGAAAATGTATTAGTTGCCCATTTCAACACAAGGAATTGAATCCAAACTTAAATTATTCTCTCCTATCCCTAGTTTTATAGGTCTTTCAAATGACTTTACTTGTTTCAAAATCATAAGCTTTAGGACTCCCAATCCTATGAAAGAGTATATGTTTGTGTAAACTCCACCCATTCTTCCTCAATATTATCAAACTTCTTCCCCATGGAAACCTTCTTGGACCACTCCACTCACACCAACCCAAAATCAACAAGATGAAAAGGTGATAGAGGCCAAACCAAAAAAGTTACCAAGTTTCACAAACCCTTCACCCACCCCTTTGTTGGATTTGTTCATGAAGATCAAGGAATATCATAATGTGAGAAGTTGATTGTTGATTTGAAGGATAATAATGAAGAAAACTTAACACAAGCATCTTTTCCTTTTCCATAATATCTCCTAAATAATCCCATTACCCCCAAACTCCCAAGTTTCAGGAGTGTTGCTTCAACCCCAAATCCAATTCAAGAGTAACCTATAATGACCTATATTCCTATTCCACTGAGTAGACCTTCTTCCCCTCCCACCATCTCCCTTTTTAAAGGACTAGTTATATGAAAGTCAAGTGAAGATCATCTAGGGAAAGAAGAGAGTGTTTTAATTTAGTGTGATCTAGAAATCATCATTAGTAGTCCTCATTACACCATTAGTTAGACTTAGGACAAAAGGAATTAAATCAATATTATTGGCACACTTTGATGAAGAGGAATCTAAACTTGAAGCAAGAGACATCAACTCTTATGGCCAAGAGGAGGTTGTGAAGATTTTTATAGCCCTTATGTAAAGTACTATTTTGGGTACATGTTGTTATGAAGAAACTAATGATAAACTTGCAATAAGTGGTATGCCCAAGTACTTTGAAGAGGCTAATAAAAGTAATCATTGTTTGCAAGAGGAAGTCTACATAGTTTCAAACCTGATGGAGCATAATAAACACAATGAGAATGCTAAGCTTGAAGAAGAAGACATAAATTTGTTTTAGGAATTGTCATTTGATGTGATGGAGGAAGACTTTGAGAGTGAAAAAAACATCAAATAAGACCATGGGTTTCAATAAGAACTCCCTAACCAATTTGGCATAAATTTGTAATCACAATCACAAGGAGACACTATTCATCATAAGATTATTGCCCAACTAAAGAGAATCCTAATTACTCTTTTAAGTGGGATAAAGATTTTTTTGAGTTTCAAGGACACAGTAAAGAAGGTGTAGACCTCAATTCTTTCTCTTTTCTTGATGTGCACACCTCCATGCCAGCCCCCATGAATCTAAAATAAGATCTAAATGAGCCACAAACAAGTGAGAAATAACTGTTAGACTTGTTTGAGTTCCTAGAAGTAGGTTATGTGCATTTTTAAAGAGACTATAATCTAGCTAAGGCTAATAAGGGCATTGATTTAAGCATGTCATACCAAGAGTCTAGTTCACTTGATATTTATTTATTTGATGTTTACAAATTTGGTTATCAACTCCTTGATCAATTTGCAAACCTTGAAGAAGGTGACATCCTTCCCCCAAGTGACAAAGAGAAGACCCTAATGAAGAGTGGCATCAATATTTTGAGCTCATTTAAGATATTGAAACTCTTTGTAGGCCTACATCTCCTAGTGAAGATGTCGATAGCATCATTGTCAAGATCAAAGAACCTGCTGAAGTGAATGTTGATCAAAACATACCTCAAGAAGACCCTGATAAAGCTAGGAGGTAGTATTTATATATCTTTAAAGAGCTTGAGTAGCTTACATCTATGGACAAGTAAAATGACATCTCCCAAGATGTCATATAAGGTCAATAATAGTGTCTTAGTGAGCCATTAGAGGCTTGTAGCTATTCTTATGATTAAAAATTTAATCACATTGAAGATATTTCTCAATGTTGAAGAGCAACATGAGGCAAGCATTAAACCATGATTAATTTGTGTTCATAGGAGATATGTTTATTCCATTTGATCCATTAGGTAGCAAGCCAAAGGAATTGGCAATCAACAAAATAGTTATTCTAACAATAATAATGTCCAAGGAATAGTTTATTCTTCATCTCTATCAACCACATGGAGAAGACATAAGAGGCATTTGCTTTGATCTAGGTGGATTGGAGGTATTATCATATTATACATAGTAAACTAGTCTTTTACTTTCTACATGTGCTTCTAGCACAAGTATTAAGTAATTATTTATTGTTTCTTTTTTCCTTAAATGCCTCATATCATAGGTGTGTTTATTTCTTTTTTTTTTTGGTGTTTAAGAAGGTTCTATCAGTTGTTTCAACTTATTCTAAGGGCTTGCATTCAAGTTTTAAGGCCTAATTCAGGTTTCTTACTTGGTGTTCAATGACTGCATATCCCAATTGACTACTAAGACTATTAGTCTATACATTTTTACAAGCAAACTACACAAAGAGGTTGCCTAAAATATTAGCTAATCAACCACCCTTGACCAAAGACTATTCAAATCAGGTACCTGAGTCATATAACCTTTTAAATGGTCTTGTTGAGAGTCGTATTCTAATTTCATTTCTCATCTTATCATAGTATCAGGTATTAAGTTATTTCAAAGTCTCAGTGAGGTCTTTTCAAGAAGACAAACTATGACATTTGACTTGTTACATCCTAATTTCATCACTAAACACAATTTTCACATTAAACAAATATTAATGGGGTTAATGATGGTTAATTAAATTTTGTATCAAACTATTTTCATTTATGTTGATGTATATACAACCATATAATGATTAATGTGTGATTCATTACTTGTCGATTAGCTATACATGAGTTTGATATGTATATTGATCATGCTCATTCAATATTATTGTGATTTAGAAGCTTTTTTATTAATTATTATTGTTATAGGCTAATGGACATTTACATATGTTGAGGTGAATGTAGGAGATAGTCCACTCTATAGATATATATGGAGGAAGATATCATCAAGGAGGGTGTAGTAGAAAACTATGTTGGGGTGGAGATATTTGACAAGGAACCATGCACACATAATGTAGTACAGTTAAATGCATATTGTTTATGAGTGAATAGTTATATGTTTTTTATAATCTTAATTATGATTGGTTGGTTTGTATTTGGTAAAGTTGACTGGTTTTGATCTATGATTAGATGGTATTGTGATCATGTTTGTAGTTTTTATTGTTTTTTATGATTATGATGTTGATGTCATTGCAGAATATTACAATTATAAATGCCTTTGTAGATAACTTTACTTGTGAATTTCTAATTACATGACTCCTTACTTGCATGTACCTATAAGCAATCAACATAAAAAGTATTGTCAGAGAAGTTTATAAATAGCATGGAAGTAGATTTGTGTTTGTAGTTAGTAAATAAGTTGATATTATAAACATTAGTTAAACTTAGTTGCTAAGTGAATGTGACTATTTTGTTGTCTGTGGTGATATGGTTTTCAAACACCCAAATACGTTAAATTAGCCATGAAACTTTATATTATTTAATGATTATTGTTATTATATGCATTTGAATTATTAAAATAATAATTATGATTATTGATATTTGCTTTGACAACCCTAATTCAGGCAAGTTATCATTGTTTTTGTTGGTTCAACCCATGTAAAGAGGAAGGAACTAGAGTTTAATTATTAGTTTTTTAGAGATAGCTTGTTGAGTATGTTGTTTTGGGGTCAAAATTAAGACTTATTAGTCATGCCAACAATTTATGGTGTCTATGACGAGTCATTATTAGGATTTATTAATGGAGAAGGGTTTATCATGAAATTAGGGGTTTTGGATAGCATGCAGATGGATATGGAAATGATAAAATATAAATGGAATTTAAAAAATAAGCCAAGTCATGGTTGACAAGAGGAAATAAAAGAGAAAGAAAGAAATATTTGGTTCACACAAAGAATAAAAGCTTTTATACAAGCATTTATAGAGGTAGGGTTTGTTATTTTGATTTACCCTAAATATCTATGTTTCTATTATATAGGTTATTGTAAAATGATTGAATGGTTTGATTTAGATTGTATATACCTTAATGAGGATCAAGTATTCAACCTTATGGGAGGAGAAATCTCCCATGAAATTGAATCAATGATTTGACATAAGTATAACATGAACATGGGTGATTAGGGTAACTAGCATGAAAATGAGGTTGTGTGGATATTAATACATGGTTGTGTTATCTATTCCATTCAAATGATGATATGATTATAATGTGTTATTTGGATTGTTTATATGGTTGTGTATCAGGTATTTTCCTTTATGCTCTTTAGCTAATCTACTTCCTACATCTTGTGAATCTTCTCTCTAAACTTCCCTTTATTTAGCATCCTCTACCTTATTTCTACTCCTACTTGCAGTTAAGTCTAGATTATTTGATGTGTTCCATCTCTCTATTGTCACAATTTTCTTTTTCTAATCCCAGAATCTTCTTTTCAATATGGTTCATTTCATCCTCAATATTCTAAGTTTCTATTCAATTTTTTTTACTCAATCCACATCATTCACTCCTACATTGCATGTATCCCCATAATGCCTGAAACGACTACGCTATGTTGGTATGAGTGAATACCATGGTCTTTTTCACAACCAACATATTACTCAGAGTAAGTAGTCACTGAAGAAACTTATTATGATTCTTCTGACAAACTGACCCTACATAGGTTAAAAATATAAGTATCCTTGTATAGTAAATTTAGTGATATACCCATCAATGGTAGTCTTTGTCCAGTAATCAACTACATGAGTATAATCAGTGTTTGAGTTTCGTAAGACTTTTAAATTTTTCTTTGACTAATTTATGTGTTTTGTCCTTCATGGCTAAAAACAATAGTACTCCAATCTGATAACCAAGCAATTAATAGCTCAAGCAATTCACACCAAAATATTTGATAGATTTCACTGTAGATATGCTCCCCAATAATTGCCTTTGTAGTTCTTCATATTCTTCTTGCTTCCTCTTTGGTAAAATTTTTAATTATTTTATAAAACCATATCTTTATATCCTTTTGTCTTGATCACAATCTCAACATGTTTCAACAAAATTTATACATTTATTACACCATTGTTATCAGAGTTTCTTATAAATCTTTCAAAACATGTTAATTCAAGGATAGCTTGCACATAAATAACAAAAGGACATAATTGATACCATATTCAAATTAAATATATTCATTAACTAATTCAAACAGATTGATGCGCAAAAGAACAAAGGTTTATTAAAATCTTAACAATCGACATATACTCCTATAATTAACAGATTAAAGTAAATAAAGTATTCACTGTGCACAGAATAATGATAAAAGAAACATAGGAAAACCATTTCAAAACAATATGTATTAATTTTTATCACATCATAACCATACACAATTACAATTGAGCACTACATATAGAGTTTTACTCAATGCTATCTCTTCACATTCCAACCTTTTGATATGTGCAAAATGAATAATTGTTCGCATTATGTCATCTATCCTTATACTTACATAAGTCGAGTATATAAAATAATTATACAAAAGATAAAATAGTTCAACTCATACATGTGTCTATCAACTATACTCTACGATTTTAGTAGGTCGTATTCTTCACCTAACAGTTTTTATAAATAATTAGTAAATACCCATGAAAAAAAATGTTAGATATTTTTTCAAATAACTCTAAATGTCTAAATACACTAAAATATTTATATATTTATAAATGATGTGAATTAAAATTAAAATACTATTAATGTACAAACTAACTTTAAATAATAAAAAATGAGAAAAAGATGAAACTATAAATTATGAATGCACCCTCATTGAAAGCTATCGCACAAAATCCCAAAGCTAAATTAAATATATTTATGGGAAGATTACCACATGACCATAACATTAAGAGAAGAGAGAATAGAAAGATTATGAAAAATGAAGAATATGATGACAAACCACAAACATGTCATAATTAGGATAAATAACAGACCAGTTTATAGAGACTTCAAAATCATGAAATTCAACGACTAATAAATGCTGTCGCATGCGTGGCGTCTACATTATTTGTTTCCTTTCTTGTTTTTTTTTTGTCTAGATTCTATTCCTTAGAATCTATTCCTTATAACGTGTGTAATGCCTTTTAAGTTTGTTTTAATACCGTCAATATTAATATATCAGAGTACTATACAATTTGTCCTTACTTTACATGGCTGACAAGAGGCACGCTGGGAATGCTTTCCCACCATAATAATACTAGCTGAAACGCTCTGAAGTCCGGTTTAGATGTGTAATTCGAATTTGTACAGCTGAATAATTCACAAACTGGCAGGGTTAGTGCAAATTTGACCCCAAGTATCCTCAATCCTAGCATTATTTTTAACCAAGATAATTCTGAATGATCCCATAAACGCTGCTGGGCTGGTCTTCGGTTGTTTACAATCTTAGACCATGCTCGAGCGCGACGACAACTTGCAGTCATGGTGGAGCAGCTCACTTATTTAATAATCGCGTTAAAAAAGTTGGTTTGTTGATGAGACTGTCAAGAGTAATTATGAATCCCATGACTGTTAGAATATATTAACATATAAAAACATACAGATTAAAATTCAGATTGCTACAGCAATTCTGGTAACAAGATTTTTAATAATCTTCTTGATATTCTGATCTTCTTGATCTTGTTCAAATTACAATACTGCCCCATGGGTCTATTAAATAGATTTGAAAAACTAACAATAATTAGAAAAAACAAACCAAAGACTAATTTTAGTCTTTATATGCAAACTGCAACTCTAACAGTTTAACTAACTGAGAGTTAACTGCTGCATGCATGAGAAGTGGAGAAACTAACTCCAGTTTCCAACACTCCTCCTTAATTTCTACAACAAACTATTTCAACATTTACAATGCCTAAATTTGTCATTTTATTTACCAGCTTCAGCTAGGATGCTTTTCTTTTGCAGAATACACTGCCTCTCATGCGGAATACACCGTCTTATATGTGGGATACACCACCTTGCAAAATACATAACAAATACAATTGCTCAATGAGCGTTCACTCAGGTTTAAGACTGAAGAGTAGCCTATCGAAAGGCTATCAACGGACATGCTTATGTCCAACATTGCAAGCTTCCTGCTTGCTTACCTTTCTTTCACCCGACGCGTAACTGCGCAGGTTTCCTCCCAGGACTCTGCTAGGTTCTTTTCACGTTGGTCTAGATTTGCCAACAATCGGCCTATTCTTCAGGGTCTTTGACAGCTTCACTCAATGTTCAACACACACTTTCATAGCGTCACTCGCTGTTCAACATACACACTTTCATAGCTTCACTCGCTGTGTAACATAAGCTCTATGGAGCTCATCTTTTCAAACACGGCACTACAACCATCCATGCTATAATCTGAAGACAATGAATGATTGCATTGTTTGCATAACATGGAAAACATACACCTTGTAAAACTGAATACAGACAGCAAACAAGAAACAAAACAAATAAAAAACATATCGTAGAAGGCTTTCGCTTGGTCAAAATAGACTCTAGCGGAGACCACGAACTAGCTAGAATGCTTCAATGCCTTCTTCACCACTTCTTCACTTCTACGGAAGCTTGAATTGCACTTTACTTCTGCAAGTCGTCTGTGTAACATGCATTTATCTTGGGCACTCTTCTTTTTCTACTTTTTCTTTTCTTTTTCTCTTGCTGGCTGCGGGTACTTCGAACCTGGATGCCATGATACGTCATGAAGCTCTTCGTGCCCCAATAACATTTTTGTAGCCAACTGAAAGCAAGTTCCTTTCCTTTACAGTTAGCTCAACATCTAACTTGGCAACTTTCTTCATTGACTCCACCATTTCATCATATCGTTTGGCCATGTCCACTTCTGGGTACTTTGATTCATACACCCTGCACTCTAAATTCAGCGTTGCGGCCATAGTTAAAAATAAAAATAAATACGTAAATTGTTGCAAGGTCTCGCAGAAACCCACAAATCGTGAAAAAGTTAATATCAACGCAAAAGTTTAACATGAGCTCTGCTTCGAAACCTATGAAAAAATATAACAACATTTGGTGACCGCTGCATAAACACGCGCTGCTGTTGTGTTCTGCCTTCACGACTTCCTGCGCTCTTCTAACCTTCTGTCAGCTGCACATTGACTGCTGATGCGTCGACCAGGGCCTTCCTTGTTTGCTGCGCGCGTCGACCAGACTCTTCCTTGCTTGCGTTGACTGCTCCTTCCTTGCTGGCAAGGTCTGCGCTTTCAAACTGCTTCTTCCTGACTGCGCTTCTGCTACGCGACTCTGACCTGCTGGATCTTGCGCTCTCTTTTCCCATGGCTCTTTCTAACCTGTGCGCTCTACTGGCTCTTCTAACCAGGGTCCTGCAAGCTGCGCTATTTTCCAATGACTTTGCTACCGCTGTAGCTCGAACTTCAATCTCCACAAGATCATATCCTTAAAGCTCTGATACCAATTGTTAGAATATATTAACATATAAAAACATACAGATTAAAATTCAGATTGCTACAGCAATTCTGGAAACAAGATTTTTAATAATCTTCTTGATCTTCTTGATTTTTTTCTTGATCTTGTTCAAATTACAATACCGCCTCATGGGTCTATTAAATAGATTTGAAAAACTAACAATAATTAGAAAAAACAAACCAAAGACTAATTTTAGTCTTTACATGCAAACTGCAACTCTAACAGTTTAACTCACTGATAGTTAACTGCTGCATGCATGAGGAGTGGAGAAATTAACCCCAGTTTCCAACAATGACCGTTGATTGATCATGACCAGACTGCATCACTGAACTGAATACATCTGCCTGTAGTATACACGCACTTGAGCTTGTTGTTGCAGCTTGTTTTCTTTTCACCTGCAACATCATCACAGTTATACTGCCACACAAAAACACAAAGAAAGTTCAATAATATTATCTTGAGAATGGAGGGCGTAAATAACCATTTGATTCAATTCTATACAGAATGAATTTACCTCAGCCACGATGGCGCCTGCACTTTTGTAAGTTGCACACGATCTCTTGCGAAAAAAATCCTTCGACATAAAAATCTGATTGCTTAGATGAATCGAGGAAGACCTCCGCCAACGTTTTCTTCTTCTTATTTACCCACCAACTGCGCGTCGACCTAGTTATCCTAAAAATTAAATTCTCTTCGCAGAAGGCCTGCCACTGCTTCATAAGGCTGAGTCTCTGTCAATACACATAAAACCACGAAGACTAAGTTGTGGGAACAAAACAACATATTTCTGTTCTCTGTTCACCGATTATCATAAATAAATATAAAATATAGTGACTGCATTGAAATTCAAAAAGAAGAGCAACATGCCTTGCGTTGCAGTACGAGCAGATCATTTCCTCTCGCATCCATCAAAACGATTTCCCTGGTGGGATTGGCAGCGTAATTGTCAACTCTGAAAACAAGGATCCTTGTGGATAATGGATTTGTTCCACACAGTCAATGTTGTAGGTTGAGAAGCTTCCCAAGGAAACCTGCAAATCCCGGTTGAGCGAGGATGAATCTTTGGCATTTTTAGCATACCACCGTCAAAATTAGAATTTGAAAAATTGGATGAATCGATCCACTCTTATTTTCATTCAACAACAACATCGTTTTAAAGGGTTGAATGTGATCCCCATTATTTTATGTGGAGGCCACGTTTGTGTTGCTTACAAAGAAGGTTGGACTACGCTGCATATATCTTTTTTTCATACCAAAAACAGAGCGTATAAACAAGGACAAATATATTAAATTTTGGTTGCCTTTCGCTGGTTGTCCCTTAAGCATGTACAAAAAGAGAATAAAAAGACATTAAATGTGCTTGTTGGAGTAGGAAAGACTTTGCTAGAAAAATGTTGTCAATGTGTCTAATGTGGCAGGGGAGATTAATGCTACAGTGCTGCCCTGTAGTGTTAGAAACTCGAGATGAATTAGAGTTAATTTCTCCACTCTTCATGCATGCAGCTTGAACAATTAGTTATCAAACAGTGAGTTAAACTGTTAAAGAAGTAGTTCACATTCAGTTAGTTAACTGACAGATAGATATCAGTTAGTTTAAGCACTTAACAATCAGTTAGTTAAGCAGATAGATGATTAGTTAATCAATCAGTTATTTTTAGATTCAAATCTATTTAAAGACGCTTTGGGCGCAGCATTGTAAGGAAAATTGAAGATCAATAAAATCTTATTTTCTCAAGAGATTGATGTAGCAATTCAGTTCAGTTCTTATTTATTTGTTTCAATTCTTGTTTTGCATGCTTTCTTGATTCTAACAAATTGGTATCAGACCCTGGTTAGGAAAGCAGCCAGCAAAAAGGCGCCAAGAAGAAAGGAGAGCGAAGCAGTCGCAGTCCAACGCATGAAGGAAAAGTGCAGGAATTGCCAGTAGGCAGCGCAGCGACCGACATTTGCAGTCTAACCGACGTCGGCCGACACCCAGACCGACATCGGCAATAGAACTGACGTCGGCAGTATCACCTGACCGACCTCAGCAGTATAACCAACGTCGACGACTGTGTTCAGAAATAGCAAACCAGAAATCCATTTCAGCGTGAGACATGGCAGCGAATAACAGTATTTCACAGCCTCAAATTCTCGTTTTCAATAGTAAGAATTACGATTTTTGGGCAATTAAGATGCAAACTTTATTTTGCTCACAAAATGTTTGGGATTTGGTAGAGAGTGGTTTTGTAGAATCGCAGGACGAGGCAGCCCATCTAGCATTAAATCGAGTACAAAAAGACGAGCTAAAAGAAAACAAGAAAAAAGATGCAAAAGTTTTATTTCTCATCCAACAGGGATTGGATGAATCTATATTTTCCAGAGTTGCAACAGCAACAAGATCCAGAGAGGCATGGAAAATCTTGGAGACTACCTATAGAGGTAATACAAAAGTAAAAATTGCTAAATTGCAATCTCTTAAGAGAAGTTTTGAAAATTTACAAATGAATGATTCAGATTCAATAGACCAGTTTATGGGTCAAGTGTTGAATATAGTGAATCAAATTAGATCTAATGGAGAATCTATCACCGATCAAAAGATCATAGAAAAAATACTCAGATGTTTATCCAGTAAATTTGATGCAATAGTTGTAGCTATTGAGAAAACCAAGGATTTAGAACAATTATCTGTAGATGAATTAATGGGTTCTTTATTAACACATGAATCTAGAATGAATAGGAATAACAATACTTCACTTGAGAATGCTTTCAAGTCACAGGTATCCTTTGGTAGAGGAAGAGGAAGAGCCAAGTCAAACTTCAGAGGAAGAGGCAGAGACAGATATGGAAGGAACAATTCAGATAAACGTGAGAACAGTAATCAAAACTACAACAATAAAGGACATGGCAACAACCACTTCCAACAAGGTTCATAGAGGTTTGATAAATCTAATGTTCAATGTTATTACTGCAAGAAATATGGTCATTATGCAAGTGACTGTAGAAGTAAACAAGGATATGTGTACAAGCAGAATGCTAATTACACAGGGGAATCTAGTTTCAATCCAGGTGAATCTAGTTCTAATCCTGGAAGCTTATTTCTTACTTGTAATGTTACTCAAGAAAAAGCTAGCGATATTTGGTTCTTAAATAGTGGATGTAGTAATCATATGACAGGGAATAAATTTTTTTTTGCTAGTCTTGATGATTCTGTAAAATCAAAAGTGAAATTAGGAAATGATATCACAGTAGATGTCATGGGTAAAAGTGTCATAAATGTTTTGGCCAAGAATGGTGAAAGAAGGTTTATACCTGATGTTTATTTTGTAACTAGACTAAAACATAATCTTTTGAGTGTTGGTCAGTTAGTGCAGAAAGGTTATAGAATATCTTTTATGGATAATGTTTGCACAATATTGGACAAGTTTCTAAGTGACAGGTTGATAGGAAAAGTAGAGATGACTAAGAATCGGATGTTCCCTCTTCATATTCAGTGCATCCAAGGAGAAGATGAAGCCCACTTCAAAACCATGCATCTAGATCAAAAATGGCTATGGCACTTAAGGTATGGACATTTACATTTTGGAGGTTTAAATTTGTTACAGAAAAAAAATATAGTGAAGGGTTTACCACCAATAGAACAACCAGGAAGTTCATGTGACAGTTGTATTCTGGCAAAATAGTATAGAGAGAGCTTTTCAATAGGAGCCTCATATAGAGCTAAGGTAATATTGGAGCTAGTCCATAGTGATTTATGTGGACCAATGCAAGTTACATCAGTAGGAGGTAGTACTTATTTCCTAATCTTCGTTGATGACTTTAACAAAGAGACTTGGATATACTTTCTCAAAAATAAGTCTGAAGCCTTTGGAAAGTTTAAAGAATTCAACGCAATGGTTGAAAAATAGAGTGGCCATTATATCAAGGTCCTCAGATCAGATAGAGGAGGTGAATATATGTCTAATCAATTTCAAGATTTTTGCAGATATCATGGAATCAAAAGACAATTGACTACAAGGTACACACCACAGTAGAATGGTGTAGCAGAAAGAAAGAATAAAACAATCATGGAAATGGCAAGAAGCATGTTGAAAGCCAAACACTTGTCAAATGAATATTGGGCAAAAGCAGTAGCATGTGCAGTGTATATTTTGAATAGAAGCCCAACAAAGAGTGTTAGAGATCAAATTCCACAAGAAGCGTGGAGTGGTAAGAAATATTGTGTACATCATTTCAAAATTTTTGGTTGTATAGCATATTCTCTAATACCATCTAAATTGAGAAAGAAACTTGATGATAGAAGTGAGAAATGCATTTTTATTGGCTATAGTGAAGAGTCAAAGGCTTATAAGTTGTATAATCCTATTTCAAAGCAAGTGATTATTAGCAGAGATGTTGAATTTAAGGAAGAAGAAGCATGGGATGGTAGCACCATCACAGTTGGAGCACCAATTCCATAGAATGAAGAAGAATCTGAAGAACAAAATTTGCAAGGTGGACAATCCTCTCCACAAGCAAGCACAAGCACTCCAATAAGAACACCAAGGAGGTTTGAACAAGGTGAATCATCTAGTCATGCATGTCACGCTACTCCAAATTCACAAGTGATGAATCAGATCCAACTCTTGCTACTTTAAGATCAAGATTTAAAGGTAAGAAAATGAGAAATTTGAATGAGATTTATAATCAAGAAGAAGAGAAATTAGATTTGGTTTCAAATTTTGCTCTTTTCACTCATGACCCTATGTATTTTGCTCTTTGCAGTTAATGAGGAACATTGGCTAAAAGCAATGGATGAAGACTTGAATGCTATTGAAAGAAATCAAACATGGGATCTAACTATTTTACCTGAAGGTAAGGATTGTATTGGAGTCAAATAGGTATATAAGACTAAATTTGATGCAGATGAAAATGTTGAAAAGCACAAGGCAAGGTTAGTAGCACAATATTTTGCACAAGAACATGGAGTTGATTATAATGAAACATTTGCACCAGTTGCTAGACTGGATACTATTAGAATAGTTTTAGCAATAACTGCTCAAAATAATTGGTATGTATATCAAATGGATGTAAAATCAACTTTTTTGAATGGTTTTCTAGATGAAAAAGTGTGTGAAACAGCCCACAGGTTATGAAGTACAAGGACATATGGAAAAAGTTTACAGATTGAAGAAGGCTCTTTATGGTCTCAAGCAAGCACCAAGAGCATGGTATAGTAGGATTGATTCATATATGTTTAAAAAATGGATTCAGCAGAAGCAATAGTGAGCCTACTTTGTACACAAAAATCAATAAAGAAGGTCAAATTTTTAATTGTGTGTTTATATGTTGACGATTTAATTTTTACTAAAAATTTGTCTGTAGACACTTTAAATCAGCAATGAAGAAAGAATTTGAAATGACAGATTTGGGATTAATGAAGTATTTTTTGGGAATAAAAGTTGAACAATCAAAGAAAAAAAAATTATCTGTCAAACTAAATATGCAAAGGATGTGTTAAAGAGATTTAAGATGCTAAATTGTAAACCAACACCTACACCAGTTGCTACAAGGACTAAACTTAGCAAAGAAGACCAAGGGTCTAATGTTGATTCTACAACATTCAAAAGACTAGTTGGCAGTTTGATGTATCTTACAGCTACTAGACTAGATATCATGTATGGGGTTAGTTTAATCTCAAGATTCATGGAGTCACCGAAAGACTCACATTGACAAGTTGGAAAAAGGATATTGAGATATGTGGCAGGAACTACAAAATATAAAATTTTATATTCCACAACTAACGATTTTAGTTTGATTGGTTTTACAGATAGTGATTTTGCAGGTAGCGTTGATGATAGAAAGAGTACTTCTGGACATGCCTTTATTTTAGGCACATGTGTGGTCACATGGGCATCCAAAAAGCAACCTATAGTGATACTTTCATCAGCTAAAGCAGAGTATGTATCAGCCACATCAGTAGCATGTCAAGCAACTTGGATGAGAAAAATATTGAAAGATTTATTACAAGCACAGAAGGAGTCAACACCAATTTTTTGTGACAACAAATCAGCAATTGCATTATAAAAAAACATGTGTTTCACAAGAGGAGCAAACACATTGATACAAATTTCACTTTATCAGAGAGTTAGTGAACAATGGAGAAATCGATCTAGACTTCTGTAGATCTGAAAATCAATTGGCATATATATTTACAAAGGCATTAGCAAAAGAGACCTTTGATTATTTGAGACTAAATTTAGGCATTGTAAATGCTAAAATTAGAAGTGGTAGAAATTAAGGGGGAGTGTTAGAAACTCAAGATAAATTAGAGTTAATTTCTCCACTCTTCATACATGCAGCTTGAACAATCAGTTAGTGAACAATCAGTTATCAATCAGTTAGTTAAACTGTTAAAGAAGTAATTCACATTCAGTTAGTTAACTGACAGTTAGATATCAGTTAGTTTAAGCACTTAACAATCAGTTAGTTAAGCAGTTAGATGATTAGTTAATCAATCAGTTATTTTTAGATTCAAATTTATTTAAAGACGCCTTGGGCGCAGCATTGTAAGTAAGAAAAATTGAAGATCAATAAAATTTTATTTTCTCAAGAGATTGCTGTAGCAATTGGGTTTAGTTCTTATTTATTTGTTTCAATTCTTGTTTTGCATACTCTCTTGATTCTAACATGTAGTTCCATGTCTGCCAACACTCCCCTTTAATCTTCATTGTCATGTAAATCAATGATGCCTATACTTTCTCGAAGATGCTCAAACATATTCTTTGCAAGCGGCTTTGTAAAAATGTTTGCTAGTTGCTCTTTAGACCTACAAAACTCAAGATATATATCGTCATTGTTAACCAATTCACAAATGAAGTGATATCTAGTATCTATATGTTTGTTGCGTTTATGAAACACATGATTTTTAGACAATGCAATGGCTAAATTCTTATCACAAAATATCTTTTTAGCTTCTTTTTTAGTATGCCTCAAATCTAAAAGTACTTATCTCATCCACATTGCTTGGCATGTTGCTGATGTGGCTGCAACATATTCTGCTTCGACTGATGAAAGTATAACAATTGGTTGCTTCTTTGATGCCCAAGAGATAAGACCCAATCCAAGATGAAAAATATACCCTGAAGTATTTTTTCTATCATCCATGCTACCCCTTCTATCGCTATCCTTGTAACCAATCCATTTGAAATCATTTGAAGGTGTATATGTGATCCCAAAACTCTTTGTTTAAGCTATATATCTCAGAATTTTTTTTCCTTCTTTCCAATGAGACTCTTTTGGATTGTCTATAAATCTTGAAATAAGACTAACTCCATACGTAATGTCCGTTCTTGTGATAGTTAGATACATGAGGCTACCAACTAATCTCTTGAATAAAGTTGCATAAACAATTGAGCTTTTGTCCTCTTTGCTAAGTTTTAAACCCATTGCAACCAGTGTAGGAGCTAAATTAAAATTCAACATCTTAAATATTTTCAACAAATCATTGGAATACTTTGATTGATAATTGAAAATTTCTTGCCTATATTGATTCACCTCTATGCCAAAAATATATCTTGAGTTCCAGATCAATCATCTCAAATTCAGTTTGCATGGCTGCATTAAATGATTCAATTAACAAATTTTCAGTGAAAATGAAGCCATCCACATACAAACATACTATCAAGATTTGTCTTTCATCATTAACTTTGACATACAAAGTTGGTTCATTGCCACATTTGCTAAATCCATTGTTCACAAAATAAGAATCTATTCTGCAATACCAAACTCTAGGAGCTTGCTTCAATCCATATAACACATTTTTCAACTTGTAGACCTTATGCTCTTCTCTTTGAATTTCATAACCAGGTGGTTTTTTTATATAAACTTCCTCTTCCAATATGTCATTCAAGAATGCTAATTTGACATCTATTTAAAAAACTTTTAAATTATTTTGAGCTACAATACATAACACCATTGTTATTTTATCTAATCTTGCTACAGGTGAAAATGTTTCATTGTAGTCTATGCCTAGGTGTTGTGTAAAGCCCTTAGCTACTAGTCATTCTTTATGCTTCTCAACTTTCTCATTTGCATTAAACTTTGTTTTGTTAACTCATTTTACTCCAATCATGTCATTTCCTTTAGGAAGCTCTACAAGACCCAAGTTTGATTCTTTTTAATTGATTGAATTTCTTCATCCTTGGTTGCAATCTAATTGTCATCTTTAATTGCATTCTCAATTTAAATCAGATCAACTTATGTTAAGAATGAAAAATCACAATATAAATCCATATTTTCATCTTCTTGTGACTCATCATAAAATTTTTTTAGACTACGGGTCTTCTTTGAAGTGTTTATAGACCGTGATCTCAATGATGCAAGTGTTGGATTAGATGATCCACTGTTGTTATTACTAATTGGAGTAAATGGATTTAGGGTGTTAGGTGCCTTAAAAGTCGTTGTAGGATCATTTTCTTGTGAAGCTTGAGGAACACTTGTTTGTGTATCATCTTCTACCATCTCATTTTCATGTGATATGTCTACTATAATTGTATTTATTTTTTCAATACTTCTATTCCATGCTTCAAAAAAAAATTTACATCATGGTTGATTATTACCTTATTTATAGCTAAATTATATAGTTTGTATGCCTTGAATTGTTCACTATATCTCACAAAAATACACTTTTTGTCTCTATCATCCAACTTGTTTCTCAACTCTTGTGGTATCAAAGAATATAATACAAATCCAAAGACTCTCAAATGTGAAACACTATGTTTCTTCTTGCTCCAAACTTCTTGTATTATCTTATTTATCACTATTTTTATTAGACACCTATTCAAAATATATACCACACATGCAATCTCTTCAGCGCAATATTTATTTGGTAGATGCTTAGCTTTTATCATGCTTTGTGTCATTTTCATAATTATTATATTATTTTCTTTTGTTCTTCCATTTTGTTGAGGTGTATATCTTGTTGTAATTATTTGTTATTCCATTTTTCTTACAAAAATTCAAAAAATAATTTGATATGTATTCACCACCTCGATCAATCCCTAATATTTTGGTATAGTATCCACTTTCCTTTTCAATTTTTTCTGTGAACTCCTTAAAACTATCAAATACATCTTATTTGTATTTTAAGAAATAGATCCAAGTCTTGCAGCTAAAATAATCAATGAATGTCAAGAAATATAGATTTCCACTTATGGATGGTGTTTGCATCAGTTCACAAAGATATGAATGGACTATTTAAATGTGACGTCTTGCTCTATAAGATTTTTTAATTAAATTTTTTTCTCTATGTTGCTTTGCAAGTATGCAACTCTCACATTTTATTTTAAGTGGCTTTATTGGTGGCAATCCATATACCATTCTTTTTCTATACAACAATTGTAAACCTTTAAAGTTTAGATGTCTAAATCTTAGGTGCCATAACCAAGATTGATATTTCATTGAAATTTTAAATGATGCTTCAATAATTGTTTGCAATCTTTGAGGTTCTAAACATATTTCACTTTGGATGTTGAGAGGAAACATATTTCTCGTCATTTCAACTTTTGCAATTAACTTATTGCTTGGTTTCTTGTCCAAAATCACACATTCACCATTTTCAAAATATATACTATACATTTTTTGCAACAATTGACCAATGCTTATTAAATTGTGTTGCAAATCAGAGACATAGTATACATCAGAGATATGCTTATTTTCACCTTGTTTTGTTCTTATGTTAATTGATCATTTCTCCATCGCTGATATTTTGTGATCATTTCTCAACTTTGCTTCTGATTTTATCAAATCATCTATTGTTGCAAACAGCTCCTTGCTTCCACTCATATGATTGCTACACCTACTATGTAACAACCATACTTCCTTTGAACTCTCTTGTGGGACATTACATGTTATCGACATTGTGTTTCATTCACTAGTGTTGCGTTGATTTTCATTTGTAAAAATTACCTTTTGTTTATTCATAGCATATTCCCTTTTTATACATTCAGAGGCAAAATGCCTAAATATTTTACAATAATGACATTGGATGTTGGATTTCTCATACCTTTCTCGTTGATGATGGCTATGAAAATAGTTGTTGGCTCTTCCTCTTGATGATGTGAAAGATGTATGCGGACTTGATGTTGGTTTGCTTTCAAATTGATGAGATTCTCTAATGTCTATTGGGGAAAAATGACCTCTATCTCTGTTGTAATTCGATCTCCCTCTTGTTTTATTGACTGCAAGCTAAGTTTTGAATTCAGTTTTCAACGAAGATGAACCTGAATGGTTTAGTCTTTGCTTATGTGACAATAAAGACCTCATTAATTCATCAACTGATAACTGAGATAAATCTTTAGATTCTTCAATGGCCATTACGACTTAATCAAATTTTGCAGGCAAGCTTCTGAGTATTTTATCTACAACCTTCTAGTCTTCTATACTCTCACCATGAGTTCTAATTTGATTCATAATGCCCATTATATGTGTAAAAAATGAGTCTATATTTTTTGACTCTTTCATATGGAGATTCTCAAAATATCCTCTGAGTATTTGAAATTTAGCAATTTTAACTTTGTTTGTACCTTGTTATGCTATTTGCAGGGTTTCTTTAACCTTGTAGCAGCGGCAACTCTAAGAAATATTGACTTCTCCATGGCTTGCTGGATGAAAAACAATGCTTTGGCATCTTTCATATTTTCCTTCAATAAATCTTTTTCTGCGTGTGACAATGTTTGATATCCCTGTTGATTTGTTCACTCAGGGAACCCATTTTCAACTAAATCTCAAATATCTGGGGAGCATAACATGGTTTTTATTTTTATGCTCTAAAAATCATAATTTTCCCCATTAAAAATTGATATCTACGGTTGAGAAATATTATCAATCACCACTCTCATGGCTTCTCCAAAAATAATTTCCTACTATTTGCTTTCAGTTGAGATAAATTCTCATTTTTCCCTTTTAAAACTATGTTTCAACAATCTCTGCTCCTTATGCCCAAACTTTAACAACAATGCTTTGAAAGCAAACCCCTTTGAAAATATTTGAGCTCCTGTAGATCTTTGCTAAGATCTGATCCCAGATTGATAGAGAGAACCTCAGAAAAACAGGGGATACAAGAAATTTAAACACAAACACATAAATGCTTAATTTTTCATTAATCTTCTTATGCCAAATGTTACACGGTCTTCAGTTCTCTATGTCTACAGAGCTGCGCTGCTCTATTCTACTACATACATTTTTCTATTACTTACAAAGAAGGCAGGACTACATTGCCTATATCTTTTTTTCATACCAAAAATAGAGCATATAAACAAAAGCAAATATATTAAAATTTGGTTGCTTTTCGCTGGAGGTCTCTCGAAGCATGGATAAAAAGAGATAGAAGACATTAAATATGATCGTTGGAGTAGGAAAGACTTCGCTAGAAAAAGGCTGCCAAGGTGTTTAACGTGGCAGGGGAGATAAATGCTTGGCTGCTGACCTGTAGGTCCACCTCCGGCAATAATTTGATGTGAAAGGCAATAGACTTTTTGGGTTTACTAGTTTCTCCACCACTAAGCACTCTATCCTCGCTCAATTTTATATTTTAAACACAACGATAAGGTGGTTGTTTAGTTTTGGATGTATATGGCAGTTCTTAAAAATTCATCTCAGTCATGAAGTTATGCTTGAAAAGTTGTGGGTGTTTTCATACATAAAAGCAGACCCGTGTGGAAGCCTGCATTTGTTCTAAACATGTCACAAAAGTCAGAACCGTGTGTTTTGGTATTTTTTTATATTATTGCAGTCGATCTCATCTTGTAAACTACAACATAGATATTATAACGGATGGAGACGAAGTGGTTATGCCACTTAATATTATATCCAGGTTATTTACAGCCACACTTTATTTATTGTTTTGATTAATACTGAGGAAAAACTGTTTGTGGAGTGAATTATGTAGAATTTTATCTCTCATCCGTGAAATAGCAATATCATAATATTGAATTTAAAACTATTTGTGGAGTGAATTACGTGGAATTTTTATCTCTGATCCTTGAAATACCAATATCATCTTCATAGGCAAATAACGAAATATCTTCCAAAATAAAATTCCCAACCACCGGTTGCTCAATTCTCAACCCTGGACCTTGCAAGGCATGAATTTGAGTCGTACCATCAATTTATTAAGGCGTGCAATTTGACAAAAAAAATTAAAATGTGAATGTCGCAAATAAAAATTTAAGTTCACAAATTAAAAAAACAGAGAAAGCAAGTGGAATGTAAAATGTAACGTCACAAATTAAAAACTCTTCCCATAGTGACAATCACATTGCAGCATAGTCTTATGAATGCGACTCGGGACACTTTCCCCCTTGGAAATCACATAAAACTCACATACAGAGCTACAGAAAATATAGCAAGAAACTAGAAAATATGCATTATTTTTTTAACATTTTGACATGCCTTATTAGTCCTAAAGGGGTCTCTTGCTTTCATTTTCTTCTATTTTTGTTATTAGTACCTGTTCTTTGAGCAAATCAGATTTCATTATTTTACCTCTTAAAAAATATATGATCAATTTTATATAAATAAGTTGTTGGTTGTTTAACTGGTAATATATAATATTATTTATATTACATATTGATTGGTTAAAAAAATTCTACGTTATTCCCAGCTTCATCTGAATCAAAGCAGTCATAATTGCTATTCTGTCAATGATAGCCAGACATTAACTCGTCGGAACCATTTTAGCAATCAAATTACGGTGATAAGCGTTATGCTATCAGTGACAGCAAGGCAGTAGCTCGTCGAGAATAGAAATTAAACTAAAAAAATCGTTTGTCACCGCTAAAGCAATGAAATCATATCCATGTTCCTGGCACAGCAGACCAGTACACTGCACCCAAAATTCTTTACATTTAACCACCCTTGGTCGCCAATCACAGCTTGCATCCCACGACGCAGTCTGTTGTATCCATAAGAGGAATAATGGTAAGATTTATTCCTCACACAGGTCTGGCTTTTAAGCCCCCAGGATTGAAAGAGATTAAGTATAGAAAAACAGAGGCTTTTCAGTTTAGGCTTTTGCAATGGACAAATGAAGCAAAGCATTCCAATCAGGCCTACAATTGTTAGGGCAGCTTGGTATTATTGAAGGTTGGAATTTAAGGTGAAGATAAATTCTCCTTGCTCCTGCTCAACAAGTGGTGTAGGAAAGAGCAGATCAAAGGAGCGCAATAGAAGGGGATGTTCTGAGCCAGAATTTGTTGGCAGGAGCAAGTCTAATCTCCTTCAGACAACGTTACCAATCGTGAGGATTTTTAAGAATTCCTCTTTTGTCTAAGTTTTGGATTAATGAAATTTTAATTGTTTCAACTGGATGCTGTTTGCTTTATGAGATTAAATTCACTACTACCTTTGAGGTCTTTCTGGACAATTTTGTCTCTAATTATTTCATTTCTTTAATTTTTTATAATAAAAAGTTATTTTTTTGGGGCCAAAAATTAGCACTTTTTTTCTTGGATGAAAACATTAGTGCTTTTTTTTTTGGAATGGAAAGAATAATCAGGTAGAAGTGAAACTACATGCAGTTCTTGCACATTGGTCAGATCACCCTAAAACATTTCTGCATAATATTATGTACCTGACATCCTTTAGTAGATGATTTGTGATTAGAGATTCTACAATAAGTACTCTATTTCTATATTATCGTCTTTATATTTTTTTATTTTTTTAAGATGCATTGAGATAGGGTGCGAAGGCCATGACATAAGCAGTGCACATTTTGGGGAAGGAGCCCTGAAAGGGTTTGCGAGAGGGATTTTTCACAAAGAACTATGATGGAAACCTAGATCAACCCATGCAAAGGTAAAAAAATACGTTGGATGAGGATTCAGGGGAAAATGCCATAATTTTCAACGAATGTACCAATGCCCTGAATTATGGCAGACTTGAGACCATTAAATTCTTCGTCACCAGGGAAGAATGGTATAAGGAAATCTAAATAAAGAAAGAGGCAGAGCATAGGACACCCAGAAGTAGAAAGAATGAAAAGCGCCATGGATGGACAAGAAAACACATGTAAAATGGCATGCGGCAATTTTTTTAATCTTGAAACTCAAACCTAAGCTCTTTTCTATATGTGAATAAATTGCTTGATTCTTTTAAAAAAAACTCCGTCAAATTGTTTCTGTATACAATGAATTGTTTTTGGCCATTTTGACTAAAAAATATGATTTTTTTTTTTGAATCTATTATTAAAACCGTGCTAACTGCTAATGGGTGTTCTTTCTTAATGCATGATCTTTATTTTTGCTAAATCCATTATTAATCAGACCAAACCCTTTTAAATTGTTATGGGTGTTTAAAGAATGTTTGTCTCTGCCCATTTTGTTAAGAGCCTCCTGCAACAGCTGCTCCGATTCAATGTCCAATGCACTAGTGGCCTTGTCAAACAAAAGTATTGCCGTGTTTCTCATTGTAGCTCTAACTATCGATATTCTTTATTTCTGCCCGCCAGAAAGCTAAGCACCTCGCTCCCCCACCCGCGTCTTGTAGCCGTCCAGAAGACAATTAGTTTCTAGAAGCCAAGGTGAAGAAAATTGTGGGCATTGGATATTTTGGCGACGGTTATGATCTCCTCCTCTGATATCATATTTTCATTTCCATAGATCATGTTTTCGCCATTAATAGGAAACAATTAGTTTCTAGAAGTCAAGGTGAAGTATGGAACTTTTCCTCCTAGCTTGTGCCAGCCATTTGAAAAGCACTTGTTTTTAGAGGAGAAATTAGAAAGATTTGAAATGAAAAAGCTCCTAACAGAGGCAGGGGTTTTAGAAGATGACCTTTTGATCATATCAAATGTAGATGGAACACAAAGTGAACTCACCATAAAGTTGTTGTGGATTTCACCCATGCATGGAGCCAAGCATTCCATGATGATGTAACATAATAAGTTGAAGAAACATACTCGATTCTTATGCAAAAGTTAAATTGTTATGGTCAACATGTAGAATGGTTGAATGTGTTTTTCTAGATTGATTGCAGTGAAATTTAACGAGTTGCAAGAGCAATGTAGGTCTGAAGTTCACTTAGAATGAGAAAGAAATATCCTTAGAGAAAGAAAAATAGAGAAGGACAAGCACATAAAATTAATGACAAGTTTTTGAAGCAAGTAAAGTTGTCTGTACCAACGCAAAATAAGAAAATAAAACAAGATATGAGAAATTTAAGCAGGTTTGTATAGATAGCAGAAAAACTGGGATAATAGGGAGAGAAGATTGCTTTTTAGGGTAAGGTGCAAAGAAGGGAAAAATAAAAATTTATGAATTGAGAATATTTTCAGCCAACTCCATGTAATTTTAGAAAGTTACATATAGTTCTTCTAGTGTTACTCAAAACAGAGTAAAAAGTGGCAAAGATGTGGTAAAGGATGGTGGAAGATTCCAAGAATAGCACCATTAAAAAAAAAGATCTATGTAAAGGAGGACACTACATAACATAGATAAAAAGAGAAGGACATCTAAAGAGGCTTAGAAATTACAAGTCATTACAGTTGCGGGGAACAAGTCAACATTGCACAATGGCAAGACCAAATATGCTCAGAGAAGATGAATTTTCCCAGTCATTGGGAATAATAGACTATGGCCTTGTAGACATTGCAATGCTTGTGAATTTTGAAACATTGTGGATATCAAATAACCCAAAGGTTGACTTCCTGTTTTGTTGTACGAGTTTGATAGTGACATGTAATAAAATATTTCAAGCTGGTTATTTTCAAATTTCCTCGGCTAGTTTCAGATTTCCCATAGACTCTCTGATTGTGTGATAAGCATAGTGCAGAGTAGCGGCATCAAGTTTTGCTTCCTTGACTCAAAAGACTCTCGAGACAGACAGAGACTCACAGTGTCTTCTTTGAGTCTAAGGTTTTTGTAGAACCCGCTCGAGACTCGATCAGTCTTGGTCCCACTTAAAAAACCATATAAACATTAAAAACTAGATCAATTTTTTAAATAAAAAACATTTAGAGTTATTTTAAAAATTAAACTTGAAAATTTAAAACCCTCATTTGCAGCACTCATTTATGACCTTAAATTCATGGAATTATGAGCAATTTTTCTAATTCTGTAACTGAGTTATGTAATACAGTGACAATTCATTTAAATTTGAAATTATACAGCTTATGCCATCATTATGAGGGAATTTTCAGCTTCGATTCATGTGCTATTGATTCTATTTTGGGCCTTGGAATGTATAAAATCAATTATATATTAAAAATTTACAGTTTTTTAATTTGCTAAGTCATGTCAAGTTTCTTTTTCTCAGTCTGAGTTTGAATCTCAAAAATATGGTTAGGATTGGTATTATAGTCAAACAAGGGTGCTCTCTTTCATTGAATATTTTGGGAATCTATGTACACAAGTTTGAATAATTTGTTTGACAGCACCTTCTGGTCGAGGATGGTTATATCTTACATCATGGCTTAAATTCTATACTGTTGCTTGCGGATGATGTCCTCCTCTCTTATTCTCGTGAGGGTTTGTAGAGACAATTAGATGTTGTCACTTGGTTTTGTGAGCTTTGGTAGTTAATGGTTAACTTCAGTAAAACTAAAGATTATAATTTTTAGTACCTCCAAAGATGCTCTTTCCAAGCCCATCTTTTTCGAATGTACAATCTATTGCAAATGGATGGTCCCTTGGTGCTTTTTTGAAGGTTAATTTTCTGCCCAACCGCATCTTCTTAAGAGCATATTTAGGGTCATTTTCCATCTCCATAGACTCAAGGCCATGGACAATCTCTCCTTGAGATAGATATGGATATCCCTATGAAGAAGGAACTCTTTGGCACCATCAATAAAACCAATGTTTTCTATGGGTCCAAGATATGGGATATGAATTTAGGGCCTATGGGCTGGGCATGTATTTAGAGAGTGCAGATTATCTTTCTCGAATGCATGGTCTGTTGTAAACAGATGGTCCCTTGGGGAATTGTTGAAGATTAATTTTCTACCCAACCTCCTCTTCTTGACATCATATTTAGAGTCATTTTCCATCTCCATAGACTTAGGGCCATGGACAATCTTTCCTCAAGATAGATATATGTATTTAATTATTTGCGGTTCAAATTAGGGACTCCCCTTGGATGATAATGGTGTTTGTACTCAGAGACTAGCCATCTTCTCGAGTCTATCAACATTTCTATGAACCCACTTCCTCTATTCAAATACTCTTTAAATGCCCTTCATCTCCTTCTAGAAAAGGGGGATGATTAATAAAACTGTTAGGAAGGATATATATTGACAGTATATTCACATCACTTGGATCTCTCCTACACATCCTCTCAGTCCCAACATGGCATTCTGTATTGAGCATTTCTAGCAGTGTTTTGATGGCATCATCATTTATTATGACTATGTTCAACAATGTTGGCTTTTAGAGAACTGATATTTTCAGTCCATATGATAAACAAACAAACTTTTGGAAAAAACTGTGCAATTTTTTAAAATTAATCTTTCGGATCACACTCTATGATTCATCATCATGATGACAACATTGAACTCATCGCCTCTTGGTCAGTTGACAATATGTGCTCACCAGTTACAGATTGAGACTGACCACCATATTCCCCAAGGTGATAGTATTTGTTGCCTTTGCTCTCTCCAGGAGGTGGAGATGAAGGTGCACTTTATTTTTCAGGTGTCCTATCTAATTTCAGATGTGAAGGCTTTGGTACAAATGAAAAAATGGAGAAGCTAATGTTTTGTCTATAGATGTCGCCACTAAGGTTGTTTAGTAACTGATGTTTTTTATTGTTTCCTCTTGCATCCTATGTGGTTCACACACTGAATTACAAATCACATTTCCCTTTCTCAAAAGTGTAATCCAACATGGGTATGCAATTGAAATAGGGATGACATAGGTCATTTACATTTAACTTGAACAAAGCAAATAAGGTCATCATCAAAATTTTGTTTTTGAATTTAATTTTTGTTTGTTTTCACTTGCATCCTTTGTGGCAGACACATTGAATTAAAAACTGCATTTCTTGATACCATAAGAGTACTCCAACATGGGCATTCAATTGAAATAGGGATATCACAGGTCATTTACACTAAACTCAAACAAAACAAATAAGGTTATCATTAACAAATTGTTTTTGAATTCATATTCCTCTTTCTACTATAATTTTTTCACGAGGGTAACATATTCCTCTTTCTACTGTTATTTCTTCATTAATGTACCAAAATGGTATTCCAATTCTAGTCTTATTCTTGAAAGTCAATTTTCCCCCTCAATGAGGGATTCTTAGGTCTTCAATTTTACCTAGAAATCAATATCATTCAACATATATTTAAGGTGTAACTATAAATGCAAGTCCATGAACTAAATCAGACTTCTGTGTTAATATTCTTCACAATGGGTCTTTGCCCCATCATTCATGCATCCAACAAGGATGTTTTATTATAATACAATTTATTTTTATTCGTATTTATGAACCAACTCTCACATCCGAAGGAAGATTTAATGAAAGCCATTCACCTCTTACACTCTCTTTTTATCTTCTTTTGTAATGCTCAAATCGTCTAAAGTTGTTATCTTATCATCTTTGTCTTCAATATCCTCTGCTTCATGCGGCACTTATAATGGTCCTGTTTCGTTGCAACCTTATCTTTTGCTTTTTATCTCTAGCCATTTGTATGTTGATTTTGTCTTACAGCCTTGTCTAGTTTTTAATCTCTTAGTCAATATTTTTCGGCATTGACATAGAATGCTTTCACAATCAGCTTCTTGAGTTACTCCAAAACGTTCCCTTATAGGATATTTTTTTGCATTAATCCTTTTGTGGATCCATATCTACATTGATGTTAATAGGTCATGTCTTTATTTTATTTTCTACCCTTCTAAAATATGCATAGTTTTTCCATGGAAATTTTCCAAACCTATTTGTTATCTCTCACCTCCAAAAAGATCAATTTTACCCATTGCAATCTTACCCAAGACACAATTTTAAACAATGCTAAGAGGATGCCGAAATGTATTAGAGTAGGAAACCTGGATAAAAATACTTTTAATATTTAAGAAAGGTGGAGGAGGTGGTCTCGCTCCATTTTAATTATTATCCATGGCTCTTTTCTTACCCCATATTCATGAATTCGATCAAGGTCTGATAATAGTAGTGTTGGATAGTTTAGTACCCAATTCGAACTGGACAGAAATATGAAAACTGTTTTGGTGGAAGTGTAAAAAGAAATCTAACTAAAAAATGATTATTTATGGTCCTGCTAGACATGGTGGTGGATATTATTATTGTGGTTGATTTTTGTTAAAGCACAAGCTAGTTTATATAATTTTTATTTTTATTTTATTTGGTATAATGTAGACACACAGTATTTTATTGGCAACAGTAGCTCAGATGGCATTATTTCCTTCTTCAAAATTGTCAAATCCAGCTTTAGAATTGCCTATCATTACACCCTTTGAGTATTTAAAATAGAGGAATTTTTATTGAAGAAATTAAAGGACAGACAAACTATGGACAAAAGGTTAATAAAAACATATTTGTAATCTTGATTGATAAAATCAGAAGTAAGGTAAAACAAAGTGAGAAAAAGGAAACACGGAAAGAGGTAAAATCTCGTTTGTTTCATATCCATTAATTGATGCTGCACTTTGCATGGTCTTTGAGAGCCAAAATCTCTTTCACTATTGGTTCAAGATTTAGATTTTAACAGTGTCTCTCATTTTATTGTTAATCTTGTTGTCAATAGGGAAGAAAGTTTTTGATTTGTTCACTCCATCCTTTCAGTGTGTAAATTTGAAAGTAGATTAGGTTTGAAAAGGTAGAGACAGTATTAGCAAACAATGGTAACTGCCATTGAGGACATTCACATTACAGCATCTACCTGCTATGAGCAGAAAAACTTTTGACAATATGTGTTCTTCAAAGATGAGAAACGTTACACGTATAAACTTCAATACCAAATATAGTCAAGAATAAACTAAAGTTTGATAAATCTATAAGTAATATTTCAAGATTAAAATAAACACGTTTGCCTTTCTTCAAAGTTCCAATATATCATTTTGGTATTTTCAAAATGTTTCCAATACACTGTCATGTAAAGCAAATTTTTATTATCAAGGAATCTAATTTCTTAATGCAAATTTTTATTATCAAGGAATCTAATTTCTTGGGACAAGGGAATATTGTTTTTGATAAGATTGTTAACGTATTAGTAATTACAATGCTAGTATGTTTATTTATTTTTAAAAAAATCACTTTAATTTAAAATCTAAATTTTAAGGCATAAACATAGGTGTACATCTTTGGTAAATCTTTTATTGTCTCTTTTGGTCATTGTAAACTCTGAAACTATTTGTTCATGAAGATAGATAAGTTTGGTTAGCTGAGTAACGTTTATTATTTTACAGTACGGTAAGGATGCTTTCTTAGCATCTGATCTTAGGCTTAAGCAAACCAATCACCCAATAAAATTCTTCTGTAAGACCTTGAGTAGCATCTGATCTTAGGCTTAAGCAAACCAATCACCCAATAAAATTCTTCTGTAAGACCTTGAGTGCTACTGATATGTGTACCCATGGTGGCTTCTATGTTCCTCATCGTGCTGCATAGAAAGTTTTTCCTCCGCTTGTATGTTGCTTCTCAAACCTGCCATAAAACAAAATATTTAAATAAATTATATTTTGTTTATATTGTTTGGTAATCTTATGGATATATTCTCTTCACGATTTATTTAGTCTTCTTACTATGATTTAATGTTTCAGGGTTATTCACAACAACCACCAGCAGAAGTGTATGTGACCAGAAATTTGCGTGACAATGTATAGAGTCCTATACATTTCAACATATATATCGTGGTAGGCAATTACTTGGGTAGGTACTTTCGGTTATATGCACATCATTTGGCTTGTAAAAATTGTTGGAACTGGTAGACCTGATGCCAGGCACTTACAATGCCATTAAAACACACAAAGCAAGATTGCCAAACCAGACACAGATCATATAAAGACTAACAACTTATATCATCATTGATAAACTGATTCAACACAATAAATGGATTAGCAGTGAGCTGCCATGCTCAAATAGAGTCCTTTCTTTATGGCCATTTTGAGGCCCATCCACAATGTTTTACCTTTCCTGCCAAAGCTGCGGTGCTATGGCTGCCATTGATGGCTTAACAGTCTTCACTCATTCTGTCTACCAGCTTCAGCTGGGATGCCGCGAGGCATACAGATTAACAATGCAAATACAAGTATTTATAATGTTTAACAGAAGGATCTAGATGGGCATTGCAGAAAACTCTGGGAGTCTAGAAAAGCCACACGAAAGATTAATTGCATTAAAGCATCAGCTGCCCAAGAAATATCTTCCGTAGATACAAAAATTAAATAAAAAGATAAAATATAAATGCTGACTGTTCAGATGACAGCGGATGGTGACAACTACGACATAACTTGCAGATTAAAACAGCAGTTTAGATTATAGGACATCAACAAAAATTGCCCTGGTTGATAAATTTAAACTCACGTTTATTCATATTGTAGGTCTTGCCTCTTGAACAATTTTTCCTTGTCGACGTCAGTGATAATGTTTAAGACTATAAATTTATAGTAACAAATTATAGTTCAAGCTTGGTTTCACTTTTAGTCTTTTAGATGATTTGCAATCTTCTCATTTCTTTCCTCATCACCATGGATTGTTATTGTTGGCGTTAATTATTCTCTTTAAACAATAAGCTAACTAATGAGTTAACTGGATTTGTTCATGCAATGGAACTTTCAGTTGCTCTCTTTTTGACCGCCCTTATTTTCCCTTCATGCAATGTGCTAACTGAGGGTTTCCAGCAGTTCTCTTTGTTTTCACTGCTCTTTCACCGTATATTCTCTTTTTTCTGCGGTTGTTTTAGTTAATGTAATGTAAGTTAACATTCTTAATTTTTCAAGGAAATATACAGAATTAGAAACGGTTCCTGCTCTGTTTCTTTTTCTTTCTACTCTGTTTTTCTTGCTGCTCTGTTTCTTTTTTCTTTCAGGGTGATTTACGCAGCTGTAGCTACAAATTTCACATGGTATCAGAGCAAGGTGCCAGAAAGAAGTACAGTATTTTTTTTACAGATATAGAAGATCAGCGCTGAAAAATAGAATCTTCACCCTCTGCGATTCTCACACCATACAACTATTTTGATTGGACGCCAAAGATTCTACTTCAGCTCAGAAGTAGAGACCTCTATCGGATAGTTATGAATACAGAGGTTGAACCCAATCCAACAGTTGAAAAATCTAAATACTTCAACCGCATGGATGAAGCATTTGGTTTGTTGTGCTTATCCATCTCTCCAGAATTGTTGTTTCATGTTGAGGCATGTACAACTTCAAACCAAGTTTGGAATACATTGGAGACTCTTTTTTCAAAGCAAGATGAAATGCGGGGTCATATCCTTGAAAATGAGCTCAACTCATTAGATCCAAGGAGTTTTGATAATATTCAAGATTTCTTGACAAAGTTCAAGGCTTTATTGCTTCAGCTCAAAGGATGTGGTATTGACAAAACCAAGGAAGAAAGCAAATTAATCCTTGCTATTCTATCAAGTTGGGTCTAGAATATGTAGTATGTCTCTGCTTTCCACACAGTTAGGCTCACAACAGGAGCAACTTGGAAGATGCCCACAGTAAATACCTTCATTGAGTCTCTAGTACATGAGCAGGATAAGCTTATAAAGATGGGCACATTGAAGAATTCCAAAGCTCATGCACTTGTTGTGCATGCAAGTGGGAAGAACAATTCCAAATCCAACCAGCAATTCAAAGGCAAAGGGAAAAAGGATTAATATCCAAGAAAAGAAGGCAATCCCAAACCTCCAGATGGATCTACTGGCTCAAAAGAAAAGGACAAAAAGGGCCAATCAAAGTGCAGCTAATGCAACCGTGGGTACCATCCAGAATCATTATGCATGAAGAAGACCATTAATCTCATGGCTCAGACACTTCAACAACATAATCTTGGTAGCCTTATCCCTAAGAGTGCCAAAAAGAAGCAAGAAAAAAAAGGCCCTGAAATAAGAGACAATGCTCATGCATTGATTGCTATTCATTCTTCTTCAGATGCATGGATCATAGACTCTGGAGCTTCACACCACATGGCAGCCACAAAAGATGCTCTTTCTTCTTTGAAACCATATTCTAGTTCTCCTATTCTCATGGGAGACAGCTCTCCTGTAGAGGCAACTGGAATAGGGAGGGTAGAGGTTGGAATTGGAAGTTTTGAGAATGTCTTACATATTCCAAAGCTTTCTGTTAATCTTCTTTCTATGTATCAAATGACACATACTGGAACCGGTAGGAGAGTTGAATTCATCCCTGATTCGGTGACCATATTTGACATGCAAGACAACTCCAAAATTGTTGTTGGTAAGAGAAATCATCAATCTCATCTGTCCACTTTTTCTGATTTTGTTGCTAAATCAGAGCCTACTTTACTTCTAACACATGCAAATGATGAAAGTACAATTTGGCATGAAAGATTTGGTCATTTAAACTTTAGATACATGCAGTAACTTAACAAATAGGGAATGGTTAGAGGCTTGCCAGCCATAGAATTTTTCGATGGAATTTGTGAAGGATGTGCTCTTGGAAAGCATCCACAAGAAAAGTTTCCAAAGGGGAATGCATGGAGAGCCTCTTCTCCTTTAGAGCTTGTTCATAGTGATCTTATGGGTCTATTCCCTGAACCTTCCATGAGCAAATCCAGATATGTGCTAACATTCATTGATGATTGCACAAGATACACATGGGTGTATTTTCTCAAATTCAAATCTGAGGTGTTTGAGAATCTTAGGATTTTCAAAGCCCATGCAGAGAAGCAGTCTGGGAAAATGATCAAGATCCTCCGCACAGATAATGGAGGGGAGTATGTCAACAATAATGTCCAACATCTTGTGATGAAGAAGGAATACAATTGCAAAACACCGTTCCATACACTCCACAGCAAAATGGGGTAGCTGAGAGGAAGAACCGATCTTTGAAAGAGATGGCCAGTTGCATGTTGCATGCTAGGTCCCTTCCCTCCAAATTGTGGGTTGAAGTAATCAACTGTGCTTCGTACATACAAAACAGATCTCACAAATTTGTCACAAGACAAACACCTTTTGAAGCATGGAGAGGCATGCAACCAGAAGTCACGCATTTCTACATCTTTGGATCCCGTGCTTGGGCACGCATTCTTGCAGACAAGAGGAAGGCTTTGGAGCCTGAAAGCAAAGAATGCATCTTTGTTGGATATCCAGATGGTGTAAAGGGATACAGACTACTAGATCTTTCCACAGAAACACTCTTCATTGAGAGGAGTGTCTACTTTGATGAAGGTCTTCCACATGCATCTCAGGAACAACATGCCACCACCTCTATGCTTCTTCGTCTTACAGATCTCAGAGATACATGCAATCATTCTGATCTTATTTTAGATATTTTTGAATTTGATTCAGAGGAACATGAGCTTGCATATGTTGATCCACAACCAATCCTTGATTTGGATTCTAGTGATGATTCAATATCCCATGTGGAAAATCAAAGAACAAGGAGTTTAGTTGATATATATGAAGTCCCTCATGCACTCTTAGCTATCGAGCCCATCATGCCGATGCATGCCTATGTGGTTCTAGCATTCGACCCTCAGACTTATGCAGAAGCTACAGGGAATCCTCTTTGGGAAGCAACCATGGATGAGGATTACAACTCCCTCATAGCAAACCAAACTTGGGATTTGGTTCCACTTCCTTCCAATCGCAAGCTTGTCAGATGTAAGTGGGTCTATAGGACAAAGAAATCAGCAGATGGACATGTGAGCATATACAAAGCACAGTTGGTCGCCAAAGGTTTTCAACAAGTTCATGGCATTGACTATGATGAGACTTTTGCTCCAGTGGCAAAAATGGACTCCATTCGATTGGCTCTTGCCATTGCAGCATCAAGAAGGTGGGAGGTTCATCACATGGATGTGAAGAATGCATTTCTTCACGGTGATCTCGAGGAGGAGATCTACATGGAGCAGCCACAAGGGTATGTTCAAAATTCCTCATTGGTATGTAGACTCAAGAAGTCACTCTATGGCCTCAAGCAGGCACCTAGAGCTTGGTATGCTAAAATGGATTCTTATCTTTTGTCTCAAAATTTCATACGATGCAAATCTGATCCAAATATTTATATGCTGAGAACATCTGACTCTTTGTTGCTCATAGTACTCTATGTAGATGATCTACTAATAACAGGTGATTCACCCACCGACATTGCTGCAATTAAAACTGTTTTGCATGACAGATTTTTCTATGACAGACATGGGTCTCCTACATTTTTTTTTTTGGCCTTGAAATCAGCCAGAATCAATCAGGAATCACAATTGCTCAATCCATGTATGCACGAGATCTCTTGGTTCGTTTTCATATGACTGACTGCAAGCCAGCTGTCACACCTTTCTTATCGGGGGTCAAGCTTGAAGATGGCAAGGATACACCATTGGTTGATTGCACACACTACCATCAACTTGTGGGGAGTCTTCTTTATCTCACTCACACTCGTCCAGATCTCTCATATGCAGTGGGGGCTGTTTCTAGATGCATGCAAGAGCCGCATGAGCTACATTGGAAGGCTGCCAAGCATATACTTCGCTATGTCCAGGGAACCATTTGCTATGGGATTCATTATTCAGCAGGTTTTGTTTTGGATCTCATTGGCTACACTGATTCTGACTGGGCTGGTGATAACATTGATCGCAAGTCCACTTCAGGATATGTTCTTAGTTTGGGATCAGGCCCCATTTGTTGGTCAAGTAGGAAGCAATCTACCATTGCTTTATCATCAACAGAGGCTGAATATAGAGGTGCAGTCAACATTACCATTCAAGTCATTTGGTTGCAACACTTCCTAACTAAGCTTGGTATCCTTTTTCATCACCCGACTGTCATTTGGTGTGACAATCAGAGTACATTGAAGGTTTGTAGAGATCCCATACAATGGCAGCAGACCAAACACATCAAGACCCACATGCACTTCATTCGTGAATTGATACGTGATGGAGTCATCGACTTGTAGTACTGTGCCACTTTTGAATAGATTGCCAACATCTTCACGAAGACATTCACTGAGCAAAATTTTCATTTTCTACGAGACCTTGGGGTGAAGAACACTGCAACACAGTAGTTGCCATGCACACTTAGTGTACTTTTGAGGGGGGGTTTTGTTCCCACAGGGTTTTCCCTCTTTCCTCTTTTACTTGTCTCCTTAGTTAGACTTAAGGGAGGGTGTTAGCGTTAATTATTCTCTTTAAACAATAAGCTAACTAATGAGTTAACTGGATCTGTTCATGCAATGCAACTTTCAGTTGCTCTCTTTTTGACCGCCCTTATTTTCCCTTCATGCAATGTGCTAACTGAGGGTTTCCAGCAGTTCTCTTAGTTTTCACTGCTCTTTCACCACATATTCTCTTTTTCTGTGGTTGTTTTAGTTAATCTAACATTTGTAAACATTCTTAATTTTTCAAGGAAATATACAGAATTAGAAACTGTTCCTGCTCTGTTTCTTTTTCTTTCTACTCTGTTTTTCTTGCTGCTCTGTGTCTTTTTTCTTTCAGGTTGATTTATGCAGTTGTAGCTACAAATTTCACAGTTACATAGTGAAGCTTTTATATCAATTTAATTCTGCATGCTTTTCTATTTCAGGTCAGCCAAAGAGGCATATTCTAACAACAGGGTGTAACATATTCGTAAGTTGAAAGAGACTTATTGCTGGTGATTGTATCCTATTTATAAGGTACTGGTAATAAACTTAGTCAAACCACTTAAAATTTGCATCATATCAATCTACTTTCTTTGATTATGCAAGTGCAATAGAAGGATGCTTCTATCTATATAGTCTTACTTTCGAAAAGTCTACATTATGTCTTGGATATGTACGTTTTCTAGCTTCCTTCCACCATCACAATTAAAAGAGAAGATAAACAAGATAAGAATCAAGAATTTACTTGGCATCTTTTAATTCTTCTTGAAGCCTGAGAATTTCTTCCATTGATTTTTACTTCACTAACTGAGCTTCTTCCATGGTAGAGTGCTAGGGACATTCAGCATTACGGACTTCAACGTGGAGAGCTTACACCAAATGCCATTGCAAAAAATGTCAAAATAATTGCCATCCAAGTGCATACTCAAAATATGAGATTATTTTAAAACTAGGTTGTCTTTCTTTTTTTCTGTTTTTAAGTTGTAAAATCTGTTTTCAATATATGTGATTTCTCATTAAATCACATAACTCTGTTTTTTGTTTTCCTGGTGTAGTTTAAGTACAAGAATTATGTTTTTTATATCTCAAGAAGGTTAGGAGAAAAAGTCAATTGCAATAAAACACTTTTCATATTAACAATACTCTGCAACTGTGACTGTTGAAAAAGAGAATTTACTACTTTACAAATCCCTTTCAATCTCTTGGGTTTGAATGATTGAATTCTTTTAGAGGATAGAAGCTCCAGAGTACATTTTCCTGCGTTTCACATGTAAGGCCCATAGGGAACCCATCCCAACATAGAAAAATTGTAACCCAAATGTTGGCCTTGTGCAAGTTTAGGGTGAGATGCAAAAGACTTGTCATTTGATCTGAAACACTCTTTGGCTAAATCAGAAGAACTGATCACCAAAACAGGGCAACTGTCGAATTTGAGATGCATGATAGGTCTATAGAGTGTTGAGAGTGAATATATAATCTGGTGAATTGGCTTTGTTTTGTCTGTAAAAAGATGAAAGTGGCCGATTATAGGAATAACTCTGGGTCCTGGAGGAAGTTTATGTTTAGATGTTCCATATGGTTTTACGGTAAGTATTACTGCAAGAAAAATTATGACAGCTCCTACCAGAAGAACATAATCATGTAAGATGGTATCTCCATAACTACATCCATTGATTGGACCTGTTCGTTTTCTGAATGTTTTCTCAAGTTGTATATTTATAGAATTTTGGGCTTGACTTTTTGCACCACCTTGCGAAAAAGATCTAAGATTGGTCTTACCTTGTGCACCAGCTTGCGAACAAAACCTAAGTAAGGGTGTAAACAGAGTTAGAGCAGATTGTCTAGTTGAGCCCCACAATAAAAAATTTACAATTTACTTAAACTATAAATAATGATTAATGCAGAATGAAATAGCTAATCCATTCAAGCACCTTTGGAAGTCCATGATACAGATTTCTTTTCCGAAGCCTTTTAATGTCACATTGCATCTTGCCTTCCAAAAGAAAGAAATAACAGTTAACCGAACATTATATTATAAAACCCATACAAATTGCTTGCACAACCAAGGGTCACTAAACATGGCTACTCTCCAATGAACATGCCTACAAATAATACAAAAGCCAAAGATGTCTAATGAACTTGGAATCAAAATACGCTGAAATTATGTATATTTCATTTGAGTTAAGTAGCCAAAATACAATTGTGAGAATTTGGGACTTCTAAGCCACAGAGGTGGTGGCTTGGGTTCTATGTACTATAACCTCCTAGGATTTGATTAAGGTTTTCCCTAGTTTAGTGGCTTCTGAAAAGCTCGTCTGTCAAAAAGAGTTAATGTAAAGGCAAGCAGGGAATCCAAACTATAATGATAAATTATGCTTTGCATTCAAACTGTCACTGACTAAATTCTAATTATATATCACAGATTCACATTACAGATAATAATTGAAACTGTCATTTTATGTTGTTATAATAATTTATGAATTAACAATCTCGTCTTGGTAGTTGGGAAATTTCTATCTATACACTCATTCTTCATTCGTTTGGGTCAGGAGATGTGACCCAAAACTTTATTTTAATAAACTTTAGACACAGGTTTTCCTTAAAATATGAACTAGAATGCTCGGGAAGTTACCATAAGTTTAGTTATCAGTTACATTTGTACTTTTTTCTTAGAGAATCATAAAAAGGATCAAATGAATTGAAGTGTGAAGATATTGTGAATATTTAATCATCTGCTTTTGATGATACAGTCAACTATAGATAATTATTTCATGAACTCAGTTTAAAAGATATTTGCATATTCTTGGCTTTGTAAGAAATCAATGTCTTGGATCTTTACATATTCTTGGCTTTGAAAGAAAGCAATCTTGATACTGTAGAGGGCAAGAAATTGGCCACCTTCCTCAGCAACACTCATATCACAATTGCAACATCGTCATTGCTCCTTGAAAAACAACTCATTAATGTCTCGATCCCATTGTAGAGGTAGAGTTCAGGGTTTAGAGAAATTCAAAACCAAATCAACAACAGCTTACCCCAACCTCCCCTGCCCCACCCAACCCACTGTGCCAAAATTTCTTCATTCATTTACATTAAAGCATTAATCACTCACTAGTCACCATAGTTACTATTCAAGATCAGAAAGCTAGATGGGGTGTGTGCTGGCAGGGACCCAACAACTCTCATACAAATCATGTGTGAATGTGTGTGCACGAACAGATTTTAATCAACACACAACCCTTAGTTCACAAACCTCGTCAATTAATTACCAGTCACAACTTATCCTCTGTCCTATGAGTTAACAAAAACACAAACATATGAATTATATTAATCCACAGATCAATGCATTAATTGTCATATTGTTAGTTCAAACTTTCAAAGGATATAAAAGCAACCATGAAAAGAATTATCAATGCATAGGTACATATAAAAAGGCCATATTACATTCTCCTTGTAGATCACTAATAACCACGACTCTTGAAGGAGAAAAAAATTTGGATGAAACATAACATCACCATTATGTATATTGAAACTATATACATCGAAATATAATGGTCAATATATACTATGCAGGTCCATTGTTTACATACTGTAAACTTTACAAAAGGGTTACCACCTTATGGGGGAAATTCAACTTTTGATACAAAGTCTGATCATATTAATTTCTTCCTCCTAATCTATTATGATTGTATGAACAGGGCCAACACTATCATCGTTAGAATCAGATATCTCAAACATAGTGTGGTGTGGTAAAGGCACAGAAAAGGCAGTTGCCAAGGTATTGAATCGTCAGGGAATTCAGCTTCGTCCCAAAACTAGTCCTTTTGCGGTTGATTTTTCTATTGGAATCATCCACTGCCACATTACGGTTCACCTAGTATGAATTGCCAATGATGCCAATCATGGTAATAGACACGGTAAGGCAATGTTACCTTATGGCCACAAGGCAAATCCTTCACAGCTCCATCTGTACAAGGTGGATAAATTTCTCTTTGAAGTAGTGTAATCAAAGACATCAATTTTATCCTAAATTGTTCCCCATTCTTTGGGCCTTGTTTTCCCGTCATAAATACTCGACATACCACATAAAGTTCCTGCAAAATATAACTGATTATATTAATTGCTGCTTATAGGTATCCAAAAAATCTAGCTTTCAAGAAATCTTTATTTTAAATGAAAATATACATGGAAAGAAGCTTAGCTATAACCCAAGATCTCTCGAATATTTTATATGACCAGAAATGATAAATGCTTTGGCAAAAGGTGCAGTAAACTTCGAGTTCTTATCCAGTGCAATGGGCATGTAATTCCTCATTTTCCCATAAATTATAATTACAACATATATAATTTGATGGTATATGGGACTAAGATCAAGAGCAAGGATGGATTTGATATATCATACCTAAGTTGCCGATATGGATACGGGTACGGATATGGGTACAAGTATCGGATATGGGGATATGTCGATTTTTTTTGTGGTTTGGATACGGCTAGATACGGCCGTACAAAGAAATATATAAAAAATTAAAAATATAAAAATATAGCCATATAAGCAAAATTAACCACATAATATGCATAGAGGAAACAAAATAACTTCAAATAAGTTATATAACCACAAAATATATATTCATAACTCAATGCCAAATATCATAATATTCAATAGTCGAACTTATATTAGTTTTATAAATTATAACAGGTACATGGTGGAAAATTGGAAATGTTACAATGTCTGGACAAAAATAGAAACAAATCAACGTTTTCATTGTTCATTATATAGTATATGCTTCTTCCCCTACAATGTCTTCATCATCATGTGGTTCATTATAACCACAAGCAGTAGCAGTGCCACTCCCACTAGCTCCACTGTGCAAGTCGTGTGAAGCATTGTCTAACTCCGTGTCAAATAAAGAAAGGTATGTAAGAGAGGCATCTAAATCAACAGTCTTTGGGTTCACATCCCACAACTTTGTTGGCTCTTGTATTGAGGTTGTTTATGTGAGAGAAGACGTAAGTTGGAATGCACATAAACCAAATCCTCCGCTTTTTTTGTGGCCAACCTGTTGCGTTTAATTGAGTGGATAAAGCCATCGCTGCCCCAACTCCGCTCAGCTGAAGAGGAACTTGCAACCTATTGAAGCCACAAAGAGAATTATAATTTATAAAAAATTAAAAATTAAAAGACTGAAAGTTAAAACTTAAAACAAAACATTGAAAAGGTCAAAAGAAGCGTAGAGTAAAAAAATTAAAATCTTACTTGTGAAAGAATTTTTATTGCAAGTGGTTGAAGGTGGGTGGATGTTTGCCCATGGAGGTACCACCAAAAGTGAGCATCCATTTTGTACTTGTCACGGATAGCACCAAGGGAGTGACCCACTGAAGATATGAAATTCACAAACTCTTTTCTAACTTGGTCTTCTACCTCTGGATCTGGAAAATTTTTAGAGAATGCTGCCTTATATCTCTCAACAACTTCAACATCTTTATATGGTGCGACCTTTCTAGGCAAAGAAAGAATCTTTGCACTGTAGTATTTGTGTGTCAAGGCAAAAGCAAGAAGATGTAAAGGGGTGGTCATTTTGTTCCACCTTTCAATGAGATGCGACTGCACTTCTTTGAAGAACTTCTCCGTGGAATCTTGCTCTTTAGCATATATGATGGATTTAATGTTCTCAATCATTGAGTCAATTCCATCATAAATCTCACCCAAACATGGATGATTCATGTCCACATATCTCAACATGTTGACAATGGGTTCAGTAAAACTCAGCAAATACTCCACATGTTCCCATCATGCATCATCAAGAATCCACCATTTCACTTTTGTGGCCCTCTCATTGTTTGTCTGCTTCCATACGCTTTAAAGGTTGTTGATGACCATGCTATTCAATGCCTCACGCACCTTAACAAGTCATCTCAAGACGATGGTGTGTGAGGCAAATCGAGTCTCAGCAACCTAATACAAAATTAAAACAAATTGAAATAATTAATAAACTTAAAAAATTGTTCAAAAATAAAAACACTACAAATTACAAACGTATAAATTATAATATTAAATTAAATTAAGAGTTACCTTCAACAACTGTAATTTTGAGAAGGTCCTAAAGATGGCTTGGGACATGTGATGGTTATGAACATTTGGATCTCATTGGCCTCCTCATAGACTTGTTTGATTTAGTCAATTTTTGTCCTCAATTTTTGCAACATAAGGTTGAGGGAATAAACGGTACAAAGTGTTTAAAATATATGCCCATACCTTGCCTCAACTAATATGTCCGCAGCTTTGTAATTTTTAGCATTGTCCATTACAACTTGAACAACATTTTGAGGCTCCATTGCTTCAATGGACTCTATTATGGTGTTTGCAATGAATTGTGCATCTTTCACTTGCCCCTTACAATCAATGGCATTCAAAAATATTGCCCCTTTAGAACTCATTGCAATCACATTAATCAATGGCCTATTTGCTGTATCTTTCCATCCATCGGAAATGATGGACACCCCTATTTCGATCCATGAATCCCTGATGGGCTTCAATGCATCTTCAATGTGTTTTCTTTTTTTTGTCAATAAGGTGGTGTGCACATTTTCATAACTTGGGGTGACAAACCCATTAGGGGCAACATTGATAGATCTCACCATTTTCTCCTTGTCTGGTGATTTAACAGTATTAAATGACAACTCACATGCGTAGATACAACGCGCGATGCTCTGCTCCGCTATTTCTCTGAAGTTATTTTGGAATGCCCTCTCCAATAAACCTACATCTTTTGTTCTCTTGGGACCAAGAGGTGAATCCTCTTCTTTTTCAGTCGCAACAGGTGTTACAAAAAATGGGTGTGATGGGGTCACCACACTAGCACGTGTTGGATCAACATGTGGTGATCCTTTCTTTCTCAAATGATGCTTCAATCTTTGCCCTACAACAGTATCTGCATCTTCTTGCTCTTTGATGTATGCAACGATTTTTTCCTGTGGCAAGCCCTTTCTCGACCTTCCACCTATGCTTGGCCCACCACAAATTTTGATTCTAATGCCAAAGATCGCACACAAATGAGCTTTCACTCAACTATATGAGCTCTTGAATTTATCGTTACACTCTGAGCAAACCCAATGAAAACCCTCTCCACCAGGGATTTGTTTTAATATTGTCACATACTTCCAAAAGGGCGCTCGTGGATCAGATTTGGGGGTTATCACTTGCCCCACCGAACTAGCACTTGCGCCCTGAGACATTCTAATTTCTGACAAATTCATATAAGCTTATAGCTCCAGCCCTGGTACAAAATAAAAAATTTCTATTAAAATTTAATAGTAAAAACCAAAAAGTTAAAACTAAAAAAAAAAAACAATTACTATTAAATTAAAAAGAAAAATCATTTTATTAAAAAATTAAAAATATAAATATTATTATTAACTATATTATTTATTAATATAGATTATAAATTAAAAAAACTTATAAAAAAGATATTAATATTAACTATATTTTTTTATTAATATATATTATTAATAATTATTATTAACTTAAATGTTAAAATCTATATTAATATATTTATTATTGTTAATTATATATATATATATATATATATATATATATATATATATATCAACTTAAGTCTCTACGGTTCATTAAATGAATATTTAATATTATTTATTAACACTTAAGGCTAAAATCAAAAGAAAAAAAAATTAAACCTATGGCCCACGGGGACCGTGCGACTTACTTGGACTGCGCGAGCTCCTGGATTGCGTGAGCAATGGTGAGGGCAGCAGCGGAGGATGGTAGCAGCAGTGGTGGATGCAGAGTCACAGACGGACAGCGGAAGACAACATTGACAGTTTTAAGGTTACGCTTTTGAGTTTTGACTTTAAAATTTTTTAAAGTGAAAAAGTATCCAACCGTATCCGCAAGGAGCAAGACGTGCCCTGGCCGTATCCCCCGCGGATCGTACCCAGACTGTACTGTATCCGCGTTTTCCCTCGCTCCCAGGGCCTAAGGGATGGACGTATCCAGTCGTATCCGCAAGGGGCAAGACGTTCCCTGGCCATATCCCCCGTGGATTATACTCGGACCGTATCGTATATGCGTTTGAAGGAGAAACTGAGCAGAACAGAAAATAAAAAACAGACTCAAATTGCTACAGCAATCATGAAAAAAATAAGATTTTATTTATTTTCTTGAATCTTGCAGATCTTTTTGATCTTGCTTACAAAGTTGTGCCCATGGGTCTCTTAAATAGATTTGAAAGCAAACAATAATTGAAAAAGCAAACTGAAGACTAATTATAGTCTTTGCATGCAAACTAACTCTCTAACTACTAGAACTAACTATTTGTTAACTGCTGTTGCATGCATGAAGAGGTGGAACTAGGAGTTTTAGAGAAATTAACTCCAGTTGACCTCAGTTTCTAACACTCTCTCTTAATTTCTACCACTAACTACTTCAGCATTTACAATGCCTAAATTTTGTCTTAAATAATCAAAGGTCTCCTTTGCTAATGCCTTTGTGAATATATATGCCAATTGGTCTTCAGATCTGTAGAACTCTAGATGGATTTCTCCATTGTTTACTAACTCTCTGATAAAATAAAATCTTGTATCAATGTGCTTGCTCTTCTTGTGAAAAACATGATTTTTTGATAATGCAATTATTGATTTGTTGTCACAAAAGATTAGTGTTGACTCTTTTTGTACTTGTAATAAATCTGTCAATATTCTCCTCATCCAAGTTGCTTGACATGCTGCTGATATGGCTGCTACATACTCTGTTTCAGCTGATGAAAGTGTCACTATAAGTTGCTTTTTGGATGCCCATGTGACCACACTTGTTCTTAAAAAAAAGGCATGTCCAGAAGTACTCTACCTGTCATCAATGCTACCTGCAAAATCACTATCAGTATAACCAATCAAACAAAAATTATTAGTTGTGAAATATAAAATTTTATATTCTGTTGTTCCTGCCACATATCTCAATATCATTTTTCCAACTTGTCAATGTGAGTCTTTTGGTGACTCCATGAATCTAGAGATTAAACTGACCCCATACATGATATATGGTCTTGTAGCTGTAAGATACATCAAACTACCAACTAGTCTTTTGAATGTTGTAGAATCAACAATAGACCCTTTGTCTTTTTTGCTAATTTTGGTCACTGTAGCAACTGGTGTAGGTGTTGGTTTACAATTCAACATCTTAAATCTCCTTAACACATCTTTTGCATATTTAGTTTGACAGATAAAAATTTCCTTCTCTGATTGTATAATTTCTATGCCCAAAAAGTACTTCATTAATCCCAAATCTGTGATTTCAAATTATTTCTTCACTGCTGATTTAAATGTGTCTACAGACAAATTTTTAGTGAAAATCAAATCAACATACAAACACACAATCAAAATCTGACCTTCTTTGTTGATTTTTGTGTACAATGTAGGCTCACTATTGCTTTTGTTGAATCTATTATTTGTCATGTATGAATCAATCCTGCTATACCATGCTCTTGGTGCTTGCTTGAGACCATAAAGGGCCTTCTTCAATTTGTAGACTTTTTCTTCATGTTTTTGCACTTCATAATCTAGTGGCTATTTTACATACACTTTTTCATCTAGAAAACCATTCAAGAAAGCTGATTTGACATTCATTTGATATACATTTCAATTATTTTGAGCAGCTATTGCTAAAACCATTCTAATAGTATCAAGTCTAGCAACTGCAGCAAATATTTTATTATAATCAATTCCATGTTCTTGTGCAAAACTTTTTGCTACTAACCTTGCCTTGTGCTTTTCAACATTTCCATCTGCATCAAATTTAGTCTTATAAACCCATTTGACTCATATGCAATCCTTACCTTTAAGTAGATTAGTTAGATCTCATGTTTGATTTCTTTCAATGGCATTCATCTCTTCATCCATTGCTTTTATCCAATGTTCCTCATTAACTGCTTCTTCATAATACATAGGCTCATGAGAGAAAAGAGCAAAATTTGAACACAAATATAACTTATCTTCTTCTTGATTATAAATCTCATTCAATTTTCTCATTTTCTTACTTTTAAATCTTGATCTTAAAGTGGCAAGAGTTGGATCTGATTCATCACTTGTGAATTTGGAGTAGGATGACATGCATGACCAGATGATTCACTTTGTGCTAAGTTCCTAGGTGTTCTTATTGGAGTGCTTGTTCTTACTTGTGGAGAGGATTGATCACCTTGCAAATTTTGTTCATCAAAGGCTTCTCAATTTAGATGGTATAAGAGAATATGCAATACAACCAATTTTTTTGAAATGATGTACAGTATGCTTCTTACCACTCCAAGTTTTTTGTGGAATTCAATCTCTAACACTCTTTGTTGGGCTTCTATTCAGAATATATACTGCACATGCGACTGCTTCTGCCCAATATTCATTTGACAAGTGTTTGGCCTTCAACATGCTTCTAGCCATCTCCATGATTATTTTATTCTTTCTTTCTGCTACACCATTCTGTTGTGGTGTGTACCTTGTAGTCAGTTGCCTTTTAATGCCATGATATCTGAAAAAATCTTGAAATTTATTAGACATATTCACCTCCTCTATCTGATCTAAGTACCTTGATGTAAAGGCCACTCTGCTTTTCAACCATAACCTTGAATTCTTTAAACTTTCTAAAGGCTTCAGACTTATTTTTGAGAAAATATATCCACGTCTCTCTGCTAAAGTCATCAATGAAGGTTAGAAAATAAGTACTAACTCCAAATGATGGAATTTGCATTGGTCCACATAAATCACTATGGACTAGCTCCAATATTACCTTTGCTCTATATGAGGCTCCTACTGAAAAGCTCTCTCTATGTTGTTTTGCCAGAATGCAACTTTCACATGAACTTCCTAATTGTTTTATTGGTGGTAATCCCTTCACCATATTTTTCTTTTGTAACACATTCAAACCTCCAAAATGTAAATGTCCATACCTTAAGTGCCATAGCCATAATTGGTCTAGATGCATGGTTTTGAAGTGGGCTTCCTCTTCTCCTTGGATGCACTGAATTCAAAGAGGGAACATTCGATTCTTGGTCATCTCCACTTTTCCTATCAACCTGTCATTTGAAAACTTGTCTAGTATTGTGCAAACATTATCCATAAATGATACTCTATAACTTTTTTGTACTAATTGTCCAACACTCATAAGATTATGCTGTAGTCCAAGTACAAAATAAACATCAGGTATAAACCTTCTTTCACCATTTTTTGCCAAAACATTTATTTCTCCTTTACCCATTACATCCACTTTGTTATCATTTTCTAATTTAACTTCATATTTTACGAAATCATCAAGACTAGCAAAGAATTTTTTATTCCCTGTCATATGATTACTGCATCCATTATTTAAGAACTAAATATCTCTAGCATTTTCTTGAGTAACATGACAAGTGATAAATAAGCTTCTAAGATTAGAACTAGATTCATTTGTGTAATTAGCATTCTGCTTGTCCACATTTTTTTATTTCTTTCTGCATTCACTTGCATAATGTCCATATTTTTTGTAGTAATAACATTGAATGTTAGATTTATTAAACCTCTGTGAACTTTGCTGGAAGTGATTGTTTCCACGTCCTCTATTGTTGTAGTTTTGATTATTGTTTTCACCTTGATTTGGATTGTTCCTTCCATTTCTGCCTCTGCCTCTTCCTCTGAAGTTTGACCTTCCTCTTCCTCTTCCTCTGTCGAATGATACCTGAGACTTGAAAGCATTTTCAAGAGAAGTATTGTTATTCCTATTCATTCTAGATTCATGTGTTAACAAAGAACCTATTAATTCATCTACTGATAACTGTTCTAAATCCTTGGTTTCCTCAATAGCTACAACTATTGCATCAAATTTGTTGGGTAAACTCCTAAGTATTTTTTCTATGATCTTCTGATCTGTTATAGTTTCACCATTAGATCTAATTTAATTCACTATATTCAATACTTGACCCATAAACTGATTTATTGAATCTGAATCATTCATTTGCAAATTTTTAAAACTTCGCCTAAGAGATTGCAATTTAGCAATTTTTACCTTTGTATTACCTTTATAGGTAGTCTCCAAGATTTTCTATGTCGATCTGAATCTCGTTGCTGCTACAACTTTGGAAAAAATAGATTCATCCAATGCCTATTGGATTAGAAATAAAGCTTTTGCATCTTTTTTCTTGTTCTCTTTAAGCTCTTCCTTTTGTGCTCGAGTTAATCGCTGATGGGCAACCTCATCCTGTGGTTCTACAAAACCATTCTCTACCAGATTCTAAACATCTTGTGAGCAAAACAATGTTCTCATTTTAATTGCCCAAAAATCGTAATTCTTACCATTGAAAATGGGTAAAGGCTGAGAAATACTGTTATTCATTGTCATGTCTCACGCTGAAAGACAACAATGAAGAGCGGCTGCAATTTGTCTATATTCTTGCTTGCGGAACAAGATTCAGACTGTTTCTACCTTGTTTATGTCAATTCACAGAAATCCTTACATGATTGAAGAAATCCTTACACAATTGAAAAAAAAATCCTTACACGATTGTAAAACTCGGGTACACTTCTCTGGCTGGGTTATATTTCCAAACACTTTCTTGGCCGCATTGGCTTCCTTTTCCGAAATGTCCACAAGCTCGTTCAAGAGAAAATTCAAGAACTCATGTGGATCCTGTGCATGTGACTACGAAAAGGTTCATTTTGTTTCCTCACCCGTTGCACAAAGCGTTTTGGTGTAATAACACCTGTCTTCTTCTTCTGGGAATAAATCTAGGTAAAGAGGTCAGCGAAGCATGTAAGGAGATTCTCGTCCACTTCTCCCGCAGTCTTTGTGCGATTATAATAATCCAGCAATTGCTCTCTAAACCAATCAACAACTGCTATAGTGCCTAATTCGCAGGAGGTTGACTGTGCTTGCGCTTCTCCTTGATGCTCTCTCAAATATGACCTGATTTGCTATTCCTTGACTGCTGCGCTAGCTCAGACCGGCGTTCTTCCTTCACCGAATTCTCCAAGCAGGCGTCTCCCAGGCAATTGGCTCGCTCTAATACCAGTTTGAAGGAAAAACGGAGCAGAACAGAAAATAAAAAACAAACTCAAATTGCTACAACAATCATGGAAAAAACAAGATTTTATTTATTTTCTTGAATCTTGTAGATCTTCTTGATCTTGCTTACAAAGCTGTGCTCATGGGTCTCTTAAATAGATTTGAAAGCAAACAATAATTGAAAAAGCAAACTAAAGACTAATTATAGTCTTTGCATGCAAACTAACTCTCTAACTGCTTGAACTAACTGTTTGTTAATTGCTACTGCATGCATGAGAAGGAGGTGGAACTGGTAGTTTTGGAGAAATTAACCCCAGTTGACTTCAGTTTCTAACATCCCCGTGCTCCTAGGGCCTAGGGGAGGCGTATCCGGTAATGTAGATTAAAACACATATAATTCGATGGTATATAGACTGAACATATCCAAGAAGGTTGTTGGCCATATGTAGTGTTTAATTAATTGATACAATGGTCCAATAGATATGTCAAATAGGTTTGTGTACCTGGCAGGAGAAGATAAGTTAAATGGCATGTTTTGCAGAAATGCATAGATCAAATTATTTATGGGACCATATGTTGTATGCATAAGCAGTTTCATGTTAGATGAGATGATGATCTGATCATCATGTCAACTTGTTGTGCACGGTGTTCCAGGTGCAGACAAGTGATTCTGACGTTTTATAGAGATCGTAGATAAATATAGAAAGGGGATCATATTTTGATTATATATGCTGCTTAGTATCAATCAAACTACATCGAGAGGTATGCCTGCCACTTTTCAAAAAGATTAGTTATAAAGTTAGTTTCAAGGAAAAGCAAATAGATATATTTTTTGGATTGGGTTTCCATCTTACACTAGGATTTTCCCTTAGCAGGGCAAAATTTGAATGCTCTGAAAAGAATAAAGAACCAAAGCATGAAACCAAATTTCATATCAAATCTGGCTAGTGATTTGAGTTGAGACATGTGAGAAAGTGAATCAAGAATTGCAGGTTTTGTTGTTTGTTACTTTTCTTCTCTAAATTTGCAATACACACCATACTATCAGTCGTCACTCGTATTGAAAGATGTAGGTTTTAGTGTAAGTAAAAAGCTTCATACCCCTTGTATTGTTTGTTATTGGAGAATGGATTTGTTTACAAGCTTATAGTTGGCACTGATTAATAATTCATGCTTGACATATCCTTAATAAAAATTCCATTTTGAGGCCATTGTTCTACAAACTGGAATACATCAGCTGTAGCCATTGCTATATACTTTTGTGAATGGAAGTGATGCTTGGACGATAGAAACGATTAACCATGAACTATTTGAAACTGCAGGACCAACTGTGATCATCGATTCATGTTGTTTGATAACTGTTGTGCATGCATGAGAAGGAGTGGAGAAATTATCTCCAGTCTCTAACACTCCCCCTTAATTTCTACCACTAACTACTTCAGCATTTACAATGGCTAAATTATGTCAATACATTGCCTCTCATGCAGAATACACTGCTTTGCGAAATACATCGCCTTATATGTGGAATACACCACCTTGCGAAATACATCGCCTTATATGTGGATTACACCACCTTGTGAAATATATCGCCTTATATGTGGATTACACCACCTTGCGAAATACATTGCCTTATATGTGGAATACACCACCTTGTGAAATACATCGCCTTATATGTGGATTACTCCCCCTGATATAGCCTAGATTGAGGCTACGAACAAATACAATTGCTCAATGAGTGTTCACTCAGCGTTTAAGACTGAGGAGTGGCTTGTCGAAAGACTATCAATGAACATGCTTATGTCCAACACTGCAAGCTTCCTGCTTGCTTACCTTTCTTTTACCTGATGCTTAATTGTTCACGTTTCCTCCAAGGACTCTGCTGGGTTCTTACCACGTTAGTCTAAATTTGCCAACGATCAGCCTGATCTTCAGACACTTTGACAGCGTCACTCGTTGTTCAACACACACACTTTCATAGCTTCACTTGCTGTGTAACACAAGCTCTACGGAGCTCATCTTTTCAAACATGGCACTGTGGCCATCAATGCTATACTCTAAAGACAATGAATGATTGCAATGCTTGCATAACACGGAAAACATATGCCTTGTAAAACTGAATACAGACAGCAAATAAGAAACAAAACAATAAACAAATAAAAATAGAAATATAAAATGGGATGCTTCGGCATTCATCTTGGAAGCATCTAAGCACTTTCTTCAGAGCAATCTATCCACACTCCTCTTCTTCTTCACTGCTGGCTTTGGCAATCTTCTGCGATCTAGTCTGAATAAGGCTGCGGCCTTTTTTCTTTTTGACTACTGTGATCTCTCCTTTGGCAGTAGCTTCTCTTACAATCTAACTGCGCCTAATAGCTCACGCTCTTCTCCTCCGATCTGGCTAAATTCCAACATTTTTCTTAGCTTGGCTGGAGTCACTATTTTGATCAATTTCTTCTTAAACCGGCTATTTAGACTTTTGTCTTATATGTTGCTCCTTGCACGATGCTTCTCCAGAAGTTTGGAGTATCTTCACGGATGGATTGTATGCAGACTGAAGCTGTGTACTCTTGTCCTTGCTGTAATTTGTTCCTGACAGCAACAACATGCCATTATCTCCTTCTCAACTGTCCCTTACTCCTGCTTGGCTGTTATCCAACAACTCACCTCTCTCTCCAACTTTCTCCTGCTGGCTGCGGGTACTTCGGACCTGGATGCTCTTCTCCACGCTGAACTGCCGCTGCTACGACTGTTGTGCGCTCCTCCCAAGCTGACTCAACTTTTCCACGATCTGCGCACTCCTCACGCCAAACTGCAGCTACTGCGTCCACACTGGATCATTGGCTGCAGGTTCTTTTTGCGCACTTTGTGGATTCTGCTGCACTCCAGCGCTTCCAACCCCAAGCTTGAGTGGGGCTTTTCAGGATCATATCCTTACAGCTCTCCTTGGCACAAGACCTCTTTTATTCCTTTCTTCTCCCTAGATCTTCTCTCCAAGGCTCTGATACCAATTTGTAGAAAATAAAAGAGCAGAAATATAACAGACAAAACTCAGATTGCTATAGCAATTCTAGAAAACAAGAATTTTATTCACTTTTTTGATTCTTGCAGATCTTCTTGATCTTGTGCAATTACAAAGCTATGCCCATGGGTTTCTTAAATAGAATTGAGAACATACAATGATTAGAAAAATAAACTGAAGACTAATTTTAGTCTTTGCATGCAAACTTAAACTAAAACAAATTCTCTAACTATTGTTTAACTAACTGAATATTAACTACTGCTGCATGCATGAGAAGTGGAGAAATTAACTCCAGTCTCTAACAATTCGAGATGCAATGTTTTGTCAGTCAGATTGGCTAGCATTGAGCAATAATAATGGAATGACCTGGTATTGGAAAGTAGTTATATCCACTTTGTCTGTGGCTTCGACATTGATAGCGAAGAAAGAGGTCTGTATTTTGAGATTTGTTCTGAGTCTACATACTAAAGACTTGCTAGAAACTTTAACGTTTGTATATTACAGGTATATGAAAGTTAAATGTTTAGTTCCTGTGACATATTCAAGTATTTTTACTCCATACTCCATGTTGAGTTGTTATCTTCCTCAAATCATATGCAACCTATCTGTCTGTGCACAAGTAAAATGATGCTTAAAATTTTGGCTAATTAATAAATGCATATTTTCACACAATTAGTCATTTTCAAGACGACCAAAATCTAATTTTAAACATATAGAAAATATTAACTACTAAAATTACTCATGGCTTCAATGGGAATAAGTTATGGGTTTTACAGTGGCCACACTAAATATTTTAAATGTTTGTTGCAGTTTTGGTAATCAATAGAGGATATTATCCTCAATGACTTTCATAAGTGGACATGGCATGATCCTTAAGTGGATTATATATTCTAACAGATTAACGTCCTTGAGAAACATCCATGGAATTCAATGCAAATTTCATGGGATTCAATAGCCTCAAAAAATCTCCATAGAGTTCATGGAGTTCAGCGACCTCAAGAAAACCCCACAGAGTTCATGGTGGCCATAGTGTCCAACGAAGTTCATGAGAGTCCGTGAGGGTGACAAGTTTAAAAATTCTAGCCTATTCTAAAAAATTCAGAAGTCATGGTGCAGGCCACAAAAGTAACAAACACATGTCTGATTATCAAATGGATTTCATAATCCCATGGATCTATGCATACATGGGTATCATAGTTCAAAAGATTATATGTTTACATGCCTATCACATGGACTTAATAACTCCACTTACTCATGATTTTTTGGGATACCACAAAGGCAATGACAAGTCCATTGTATAGAGGATCCAAATTATGACGTGTTAAAACATCATCGATTCACAACTATTATTTTTCACAAATATTTCAATTCACAAAGGAATTGACATGATAAGTTTTGAACGACTATGGCCATATCTTCCACTTGAGATAACCAAATAAGAAATTTTTGGTCTTATTAGAAAGATCTTGATGAGAGATTTTGATTGGTAGTGGTCATGGGGATTTCAACCACATGTGATGGTGAATTCACATATGAAGATCCAATAACCATTTTACTAGGGACAGTTTAATTATATCCAAGATGGATGGTTATGGGAAGTTGAAGTGCCAAGGAAAAATAAATGAAAATGGATCTCTACAATGAAAATGGGGATCCTGCCATTGGAAGAGATGGATATAACATGAATAAAAGGACATGCCACATAACATAAACAGAAGAGGTAAAAGATCAAGATGAAGTTAACAAGTCTATAACCAAGAGTTTGGAGACTATAAGACCCTGAAGAGAGAGAGAGAGAGAGAGAGAGAGAGAGAGAGAGAGAGAGAGAGAGAGAGAGAGAGAGAGAGAGAGAGAGAGAGAGAGAGAGAGAGAGGTTTCATAGTTTGAATGTATATTATTGCTTGAGGTATTATTTCAATATGCTTGTATATGAACCTCTTAAAATAAGTCTTACTACTATTGATTATATGATTCCTATAGGATGTGGTCAATGAGAATCAATTATTGGGCATAGATAGACTGATAAGATATAATGAGGTGTCAATAGGTCTTGAGAATTAATATTAAATATAGATTTCTTATCTATATTATGACTTTAGTTACTTGGACATAAGCATTCACTCATTGGGACCCCTTATTGTGACTACATCAATTGGCATCAAAGCAAACCAAATAAGGCTTATTGTAAAGATGAGATAATTATTGCAGATATAGATAAGATTTGTGATACTTTTGTTGATTTAGAATCAAGTTATGAAAGATGATCTTGCATTTGTTGTAGATGTGAGAGAAATATTGTAAGTGAAAATAATGTGTGAGAGGCTCTTGTTTGAGTCTATTACATGTGTTGAAAGATAGGCCTTTCTGCGGAGAAGATAAATTACATAAAATAGGAATAGCGTCATGAGTATAAGACCTAGAAAAGATGTTAAAGGAAATCTAAAAGCATATGGATAGCTTGTAAATATGCCATGATAAAAGTGTTAACCCAATGATGATAAAAGAGAAGTGTGGATCACATGTAATACAAAGCAATAAGCTAGTTGTAAAAAATACTTAGTCTTGAAAATTTGAAAGCTCGATTGCAGGAAAAATGTTGGCTGTGAGGCACCCAACACATAAGGAAGATGAAGAACTTGTTCTCCATCAATTGCTAGGAAGTAGTGAGAAACATCAAAAGAGAAGACACAACAAAGGGTCTAAAGGAGTGGCTTGAATTCACCCCACATACAGATAAAATAAATGATGATGATTATGGTGTCAAGGATGGATGCCATATAGATAAGAGTTTCCAACATAGTACAAAGACCAACCGAGGTAAAAATGTAAGAAAATGATAAGTTTATTGAGCATACCAATGTATTTCCAGTTAGAGAAAATATTAAAGAGTTTTTGAATTAGGAGTTAGAAAGTATTTTTGAAAAAGAGAATATTGTAGATCCAAGAAGGGTGAAGGTTGTACACACTAGAATGTGTGGTAATGAAACTGTGTTGGAGAGCTCTCCATGAGAGGAGACTAGAAGATGGGAAGAAGAAAATGAGAAATTGGGAACATGTGGTATCTACATTGTTAAGGTATATTATTCATATTGGAATGCATAGATAATGGTGGGAAGAGGTTAAAAATATGAGGCTTAAGAAAAAAATGAGAAAAATATGTTAAGAGACAATAAAGAAGTAATATAGTTTCTCACAATAAGGAAGTAATACCGTTTCTTAGTGAGAAACAAAAAATTGTTTTGAAAATAAATAAGAAGCAGGAGAGAGCAAAAGAGGTTCTCCTATATGAAGGTATGGTGAAAATATCAACACTAGGGGATAGAGAAGTAGAGTTTTCTATATGGCAACCCAAGATTGTTCTGGAGAACATAGAGAGTGCAAGAGGTTGCCAAACGTCCTTAGAGAGAAGGATAGGGCATTTTAATCCTATAAAGCATGATCCCTTCTTGAAGAAGAATATGGGAGAAAAGATTGCGTCCATGGAGTTGAAAACAATTGAAGATACAACAACCAAAGAGGAAAAGAATGAGAATGGTAATATTGAACACCTTATTTTGTCTAACATTTATTTGTGTCTAGGATCCAAAGAACATGAGGGAGAGGGAAAAGGTGAATAATGTCATTCATGTGGCATAGAAGCAAAGGAGGACATAAATCAGCTAGGTTAGAGGTTGTGAGAAAAATGTAATATAGATAAATGTATTTCAATCAAATTGCATCAAAAATATCCATAAACATTAACTAGGCCTAAAATGATATAAACAAACAAACTAAAACTTAAATGTATCTTGAATATTGGAAGATCTAGAGATAATTGTCAAATATTGATAATGTAAATCATGGTTTCATGGCGAGATAATGGGAACCCTGAAATCTCATAAAAAATGGACTTTTTCTAAATCATTAAGTTTCACATCTGGGCAATGTTTCTAGGTGTACCATAACCATAGCGAGTACAGTTTTGGGAAGTGTCAAGGAGGAGAAATTATTTTTAATAATTGTGTTTTGCATATCCATGGCTCCAAAAACTTTCCTCTAATCATTAAGAAAATGCATTTTTTCTCCTTGCCCTAATTGGGTAGCTAGATCTAAAAATAATAAAGAAACAATATGTTTTGATGCATGTGTTACACTAGGGAATAGTTTAGTTTCTTTAATATTTGTCAAGCTCCTCAAGAGTTTAAAATATTGAAAATGACACTCTAATAATTGCAATAATTCAACGATGAGGAAAATCAATACAATGCAAGTGTCACTAATATGAAATTTAATGTTGGGATGGATGTAATCTATGTTTTTGCTTGCTTTTTCTATAATGCTTCTAGATGCTTACTAGATTCCCATGAAAAATAAATGATAAATATTTTTTCAAATAATCTCCATATGACTAAATGCACTAAAATGTATGTGTATTTATAGATGATTTGAATTCAAATTAGAACACTCTTGGTATGCAAACTAACATTAAATTATAGAAAGCGGAGAAAGATAGCACCCCAAAGCACAGGGGACAACACAAAATTTTAGAACTAAATTAAATACGTTTCTGGGAAAACCATCACATTATCATAAAATCAAAAGGAGAGAGAAAAAATGATATAAAAAAAAAAACATAATAATAAATCACAAAATATATCAATAATACTTAATTTAGACAAATAACGACAAATATATAACAACTTGAAAATAATACAATTTAAGGACTAATAAATTCCTGGGGTTTATATGCATGGCGGCCACATTATTTGTTGTCTTTTTAGGTCTATTTGTTGTCTTTTTAGGTCTAAATTCTATCGCTCATACCTTAAGTTTTTTTTTAAAATATTTATTTTAACATATCAAAACACAATAAAATTTGTTCGTGCTTTACATTGCTGGCCAGAAGCCCGCTGGGAATGCCTTCCCACCATAATAATGGTAGCTGAAACGCTCTGAAGTCCGGCTTAGATGTGTAATTCGAATCATACAAATTGTACAGCTGAATAATTCACAAAGTGGCGGGGTTAGTGCAAATTTGACCCCGAGTACCCTCGATTCTAACATTATTTTAAACCTTATTCTGAATGACCTGGCTGCTGGGCTGGACTTTGATTGTCTGCAATCTTAGACCATGCTCGAGCGCGACTACAACTTGCAGTCATGGTGGAGCAGCTCGCTTATTTAATATCGTGTTTAAAAAGTTGGTTTGTTGATGAGACTGTCAAGAGTAATTATGAATCCCATGACTGTTGATGGATCATATCCAGGCTGCACCACTAGACTGAATACATCTGCCTGTAGAATACACGCACTTGAGCTTGTTGTTGCAGTTTGTTTCCTTTTCACCTGCAACATCATCACAGTTATATTGCCACACAAAAACACAAATAAAACTAAAATGTGACGATGGAAGAACATACCGACACTGGATAATATGCAGCCAGCCTAACTATGAAGAGCTGCAAGGACATAAGAAGCATGTAAAGGTACAAATTTAATAAAGTAAGCTCACGGTCGGTCTTACTAATAAAGAAACAAAACCCCATTATTCTTATTTTATGTTCACACGGTCAATCTAGAAATGTTGTTTTGTTCCCTAAAATACTGAATTTAATCTTCACAACTAATGATCAGCATAAATTGGAAAATTAATTATCCATAATATCATGAACAATTTATACAAACTGTTGCTAAGTTTATCTTTTAAAATAGTTATTGTCCATATATTTACATATATCTAAAAATTTTGGAATAAAATATGGAACTGTTTTAACCTGAACTTTTTGGATTATAAATTCTCATAAGTTTATTTTCCCTGATGATAGGTTACCATTGATGATTTAAAATATTAAAATAAAAATAAGTATAAAATTTGTTTTAAAAGTTGTAGTATATTTTATATATTATAAAAAGGTAAAATCTTTAATATATTTATAATTTAATAATTTTTTTTTTTTTAATAAAATTTAAAAATTTCTCTTTTCCCTAAAATTCAGTTAGAATGAGAGAGACACCTGAAATACAAGATTCAAACTACAAATCTATAACTAGAAAACAGTCAAATGATGCCAATAATTGTACTAACCACATACAACTTGATAATAATATTTTAGAAAGCTTTAAATTCGAATATATATATATAAATCATATATCTCAAACTAAATTTAAGTGCACCTAATATATTTTTTTGTTTTATTTTTTCAGTTCACTATTAATATTGCTAACTCATCTTGCTTTTTACTATTAACCATGATTATTATCCAAGAAAACTATTTCCTTGCTTTCACAAAAGTTTATCAAACATCAAATGGGTGCACCACTTGACATAGTGACTGAAAAAATAGGTTTTTCTATTACACACTCAAAATCTCCATAATGAGATGCAATAACAAAAAGAGCCTATTGACAAATAGGATAATAGAATATGGGAAGTGGAGAGAATATCTCCCAGAGGACTAAGGGCCCCATCAACCCTTTGGATTTATTAATATTAAAGATTAGGTGTTAATTATTTGTTGCACTTATCAGAGCAAGTAAGTTGAAAATATTTAATGTATGATGGTTTAAGTAATTTGATATGAGTTATACAGTTAGTAAAAATGAAATTACTATCGTTGATTATTGATTCAATTTTTTAGAGAAATGAATTTACCTCTACCATGATGGTGTTGGTAGAAAATACAAAATGTGTAGGTTTAGGTGGATAGCAACCAACAACACAGAATGAAATAAAAAATTGGTACTACTAGGATAGTCTAGAAATGCAATTATAGTGTTGAAAATGCACTAAAAAAACATGCTAATAATAACAAAACAGAGGTGAAAGTGTATGCTAAAAATAAAATATGTTTGCATATATTAAATGAATCTATCAATTGATTACATCAACTAAAAAACATATAGCTACAAATTTTTATAAACAACTCACAAAAACTTCTATTTTTCTTCCTCTATCTTGTTACTATAGTCATACTTTGACTACTGTCAAGAAATATTTTTTGCCTTGTATATTCTACCCCTTCTCCTTCCTTTATGTCCACTACAGTCTACTACTGCTTTGCTATTTTCTCATCCAAACTTCTTCTCTAGGCTTCCCCTGAATGTTGTTGTTATGTAGAAAATCTTCTATTTGTTGTTGCTCTATTTTCTGCCTTGTCTTCTTTACTTGTTGTTGCACTAAAATTCTATTGCACACATTCTCCTGACTCTTGCTGCATCACTTTTTAGCTTTCTAACTTGTATTTTTATTTGTATTCTTTCCTTTTGTCCACATCTGATTGCTCTTCCATCTACCATCATTATTCCCTCCAAAACATTCAAATGACTCACAAATTTCAAATTTGAAATGCTAAAATAAATTATGTTTGGTGGTTGAAATTGTTGAGTAGAGCGGGGTAGGGTTAGGTGAAGGTAAAAATATGATTTTAATACTACTCCTTTTTCTTGACCTTCCTACCATGGTCTACAAAACTTTTTTTCAGCCTTCAAAACATTCTTATAACTTCTCTTTATTTGCCCAAATACTTATGCACCTCTTTTGTGCATGTTCAAAGCTTTGTTACTGAAGTTCATAGCTATGCTAATAGAGACCATAGTTAGACTATCAAATTTCATATCTATGCTTCGAAATCGATTGGTAGAGTCCGTAGCTAGATTGACAGAGTTCATAGTTGGACGAGCATAGTCGATAACTGGGCTATGAACTCAACTAGTAAAGTCCATAGCTACCATGTGAAAATTCATAGCTACTTTGTGGAAATATATAGCTAACCTATTGGATTCCAGAGCTAGCATTTAGGAGTTCAGTGCTACCCTGTAAGAGTTTGCAGCTAGCTTGTTAGAGTCCAGAGCTAGATTGTAAGAGTTTGGGGTTGGACTATAGGAGACCATAGCTTTATTGTAGGACTCTAGAGCTAACATGAAAAAAATTGAGCTCAATTTTATTGTACTAATGACCCCTAATCTTCCTCTTAATTACATGAAAATATCTCTAGACAACGTCTTAATAAAAATATTAGCTAACTGCTAATCTAACTTGCAAAAACTAAGATTTATCACATGAACCTCAACTAACTCTTGAATGAAGTGATGTTTGATTGCAATGTGCTTTCTCCTACCTTGAAATATGGGGTTCTTTGACAACACTATGCAGGTTATATTGTCACAAAAACCTATAGAATCTCCTTGCTACTCATGTAAATATGAAAGTATCCTTCTCAACCATATAGCTTGGCATGTTGTATTCCCTGATATGTACTCTATTTTAACTATAGAAAATGATATTATAGGTTGTTTTTTTGAAGCCCAAGATATGGCTCTTGACCTAAGATGAAATACATAACCCAAAGTGTTCTTTTGATCATCAAGGTTACCAGTTCAATCACTATCTGTATAACCCACTAGCTAAAACTCATTTGCCACTACATATAAAACTCCATAATATCTTGTTCCATTCACGTACCTCAATATCCTCTTATCTGCTTACTAATGTGTCTCTTTGGACATCTTCATGAATCTAGATATGAGACTGATTACATACATGATGTTTGACCTAGTTGAAGTTAAACATATTAGGCTTCCCACTAAGTTCTTATACTATGTGGGGTCTATATTGTTGTTAGAATCATCCTTTCACAACTTAAGACTTGTCTCATCTGGTGTAGATATTGGCTTGCTATACAACATCTTAAACTTCTCCAAAATATGTTTTGCATACTTATATTGACATATGGATATACCTTCATCCATTCGCATGACTTTTATCCACATAAAATATTTCAAAAAGTCTAAATCAGTCATCTTAAACTCTTTTTCATAGCTATTTTAAACTCTTCTATTGACTGATTTATATTTTTGGTGAATATTCGATCATCCACATACAAACCCATGATCAAATATCACATTTACTCACTTTGATGTAGAATGTAGACTCACTTGCACTTCTACTAAAGCCATTTCTCAATAAGTAAGAGTCTATACCACTGTACCATGCTCTTGGATCTTGCTTGAGCCCATGTAACACATTTTTTAGTTTATACACTTTATTTTCATACCTAAAAATCTCATATCTAGGTGGCTATCCGACATAAACCTCTTCTTATAGCACTCCATTCAAGAAGACTAACTTAACATCCATTTGATGCACCTTTCACTTGTGTTAAACAATAATGGCTATGATTATCCTTACCATTTCTATCCTTGTTATAGGTGCAAACATCTCATTATAGTCATATCTAAGCCTTTGCTTATAGCCCTTCACCACTAGTCTTGCTTTATGCCTCTCTATCTTGCCTTCAGGAGTGGTTTTTGTCTTCTACACCCACTTGACTCCTATGGCCTCTTTTCCTTTTGGTAGGTCAACTAACTCTGAAGTCTAATTGCTCTTTATGAAATGCATTTCTTTGTCCATTGCCTCATACCACCTGCTATCCATGATTGCTTCTTCAGATTAGATAGAATCAAATGATAAAAAGAGAGCATAATTCATAGTTTCATCTTTATTTTGTTCATCTTACAAGCTTCTTGTCCTTGCTAGGTGTTGACTTGAGTTTGAGGAGGATGAAATTAAATCTTGAACAACTCTTTGACCTCCTTGATCACTCCTATAACTAGATGAATTAACTGTTTGTGAAATAGGGGTTCAACTTGGTACATGAGTGGATGTACTATCTAATGGTTCAAATTCAATAAGGGGTCCACTAGCCTTTGTTTGTGTTCATTCTTCTTTTTGTCTCTCTTGCCAAGCTTCATGCTTAATGAATTGAACATCTTAGCTAATTATGATTTCTTTGGTGATGTAATTGTATAATCAATAATCCTTTGATTGATCACTATACCCTATTAAAAAATATTTTTCACCTTTGTCATCCTATTTTATTCTTCTTTGCTTAGATACATGTGCATATGCTACATATCCAAACACTCTAAAGTGTTCAACACTTGGCTTCTAGCTACTTCATGCTTCTTGAGGGATCATTTTTCTAATACTTTTCATTCGACAAATATTCAATAAGTATATAGCTACTGCTACAAGCTCAGCCAAAAAAATCATTAGGCAAACCCTTTACCTTTGGCATGCTCCTTGCCATCTCTTGGATAGTCTTAGTCTTTCTCTTAGCCACACCATTTTATTGTGGTGTATACCTGGCTGAAAATTGATTCTTGTTGCCATGATCTTTGAAAAAAATTATGAACTCATTAGATATATACCTCTCCATCTATCTGTCTTCAAAATATTGTAGTGTCCACTTTGCTTTTTTGCCATGGCCTTAAATTTCTTGAAGGTCTCAAATGCATATGATATGTTCTTCAAAAAATACACCCATATCTTCTAGCTGAAATCATATACGAATATCATGAAGTAGACATTCTTGGATAGGGAGGGGGTCCCCATTGGACCACATATGTATGAATAGATTAGATCTAAAGGAGCTTTTGATCTTCAAGCTTACCCATAGGAAATGCACTTCTATGTTGCTTCACCAATACACATCCTTCACACACTTTGTTTAGTTATTCTATAAGGGGTAACCCTATCTCCATTTACTTATTATGAAGAAGGTTCAACCCTCTAAAAATCAAATTCTCATATCTTAGGTGCTAAAGAGTAGACTCATCTACTATCACTATTTTGAACGTTGTTGCAAGCTCACTTGGCATTATTAATGGAAGCATTTGATTGCTTGTCAACTTGAATACTGTAATCTTCCTATTGCAACCTCTCTTATCAAAGATGATGCATTATCCATTATCAAATATGATCTTGTAAACCTTTTGGACAAGCTACACAATACTAATAAGGTTGAGCTTCAACATGAGCATATAGTAAACATCTTGAATTTGTCTTTTATGACCTTGTTTGGTGTGGATATAAATGCTTCCTTGATCCATGACATGAACCTTCTCATTATTTTTCATCTTTGCCTCTGATTTGATTGACTCATCAATATGGTTGAACATCTCTTTGTTCCCACTCATGTGGTTGCTATTGTACCACTATCTAAATACTATGTTTATTTACCACTTTGCTCTGCAATATTGCATGTTATGAATAGGTTTACACCTTTCTCATTCCTATAAGGTTATTCCTCTTATGTTTTGGAGAAGTTTGACTTATACCTATTCATATCATACTCCTTTCTATACTCACTAGCATAGTGTCCATACCTCTTGTAATAATAGCATTGGACGCTAGACTTATCATACCTTTGTGTAGATCTTCCTCTAGAAATGTTGTTGCTCTTTTCTCTTCCTCTTCTATGTGACTTTTGATGGTTATGCCTCCCACCTTCTTGACTTCTACAAGTTTTTATTCTTCCTCTATTGTTTGATCCTCTCCCTCTCCCTTTCACATTCACATTTGTTTTAAATTCTTGCTCATGGGAAGAGGTGGTTGACCTATTCAAACTTTGTTCAAGGGTTTACAACGAACCTATTAGCTCATCCACCGTTATTTGCCTCAAATATTTTAACTCTTCAATTTCAACTACTATAGAGTCAAATTTAATTAGAAGGCTCCTCAACACCTTGTCTATGATCTTATGATCTTCAAGGGTATCACCACATGTCTTCATTTGATTGACAATATTCATTGTCCTTATGAAAAAGTCATTGATAGACTCATTTTACTTTATTTGTAGGGTCTCAAAGTCCCTTCTTAAGAGTTACAACTTGACAAGCTTCACCTTATCACTCTTTTGATAGACATTTTATAAATATCTCATGTTTGTTTAGAATAGACAGTTGTTGCTATCCTAGGAAGAATTGAATCAACTAGTATCATTTGTATGTAGCTAAGTGCCTTAGCATCTTTTCTTCTATTTTTCTTCAACACATATATATTATAACGGATGTAAACGAAGTGGTTACGCCACTTGATATTATTTCCATGTTATTTACAGCCACACTTTATTTGTTGTTTTGATTAATATTGACGAAAAATTGCTTGTCTGTGAAATTGCAATATCATAATATAAGTAATAAATATTGTTTGAGGAGTGGATTATGTGGAATTCTCTCTGATCGTTTTAAATATCAATATCATCTTCGCAGGCAGACCATAACGAAATATATTTTAAAATAAAATTCCCGAACAGCGATTGGTCAGATTCTGCAACCCTGGACCTCGCAAAGGCGTGAAATTGAGTCGTACGATCAATTTATTAAGGCGTGAAATTCGAAAAAGGAATTTGAAATGTGAATGTCGCAAATTAAAAATTCAAATTTAAAATAAATAAATACATTCGAAAAAAAACTAAGGTCACATAATTAAAAAACAGAGAAAGCAAGTGAATGGAAAATGCCAACTTCACAAATTAAAACCACTTCCCATAGTGACAATTACATTGCAGCATAGTCTCGTGAATGCGACTACGCTTTCTCCCCTTGGAAGATAAGACTGTATAGAAGGAATCCAAGAGCGAAAAAGCCTCTCTAATAAAACGAGGAGAAATGGCTAACCAATGCGTTAGGAAAATTTTCTTTCCAAACGATGAATTATTAGTACATATTGTAGCATAGTTTCATGAATGCGACTTGTTACGCTTTTTCCCCTTAGAAGATAAGACTGTATAGAAGGAATCCAAGAGCGAAAAAGCCTCTCTAATAAAATGAGGAGAAATGGCTAACCAATGCGTTTGGAAAATTTTATTTCCAAACGACGAATTATTAGTACACATTAGAAACAAAGGAAATATTATATTTTAATATTCAAATCAATGAGAAGCAAATAATTTTTTATATTTTTGTATTTTAAAATTTCATAAAAATTATATATAACTAACTTAAGAAATTAGTATATTTATTTATTTTAAGTTCAATTTTAAGATAAATTAATAATATAAGATGAAAACAATATTATTATTGCTTTCGGTACATGTTAATAAATTTTCATTATTTTCTATTTTCTCATCACTTGTTCTCTCTTTTTGCATGCTTACATTGAAATCATTATTCATGTTTAACAAAATTGCTTAATCGAAGTGTCATGTATGCCACCAACCTAAGCTCTTCAAATACTTATTCTGGTATTATTTGTGTGCCCAGTTTGCTTGGAAATGGATCCATAGCCTATTCCAGCGTTATCACCCTAAGTCATTTTCTTGGTGGCTTGCTCTTTTGGGGGAATCAACGAATTGACCAACTTCTATAATTTTTCCATGAATTTTTTTCGGTGCCATCATTCTTTTCCAATTATGGAAGGTCAAAAATAATGTTATTTACAACAGTGATGCTTGCTCTTGTGAATTTAACCGTAACGATAATGCCTTTATTATATCTTTTGCTTATATGCATATTCAAGTCTAAACAAATTAGGTTGCGATGGAGGTCCGCAACCTATAGGCTATGTTAGATCACTAGGGAGCACCTCTTGCACTATCAGTCATGTGCAACTAGATGGGCCACCTAAGGGACCACCACTGCTACCTCCCAAAAAGTACATAATCCATTCACACAATCGTAGCCACTTCTCTCCTTGCTTTCATCTAGGAGGATGGGGTTCGCTACTGCCATATGGAAAATTTGACATAGCTCCTTCCTGCAGAGTTTCTCTTATAGGAACTGGTTCTTAGATGCAACTTACTAATGGTTGAGCTATTGATATGACCACGTATCCCCTGGACGGTTGGGTGGCACTAGATCCTTCTTTCACAAAACCTTTTGCTTGGGTGACTTTTCCTCCTAAAGATTATCCTTTGTCCCCTCCCTCAGGGGCTATTGCTTGTGCTTAATGTTGGTGTTTTTCGTTGAGTGTCGTGTTTAATCCAACTTTATTTTTTAATCCCATTTATGTTTTGAGCTAGATCTTTTTATTCAGCATAGAGTGTGAGCCACAAATTCCAACCGACTACCTTACTTCTTGACTTTATGATGAAAAGTGTCCTTAATAAACAGTCCCTAAATTGCTCTTAAACCAAAATGATGCACTGGTCTCAGATACACTGCAAACAGGGTAAATTTATTTATCTCTTTATCAAGTCCTGGTCTATGGCACATTTGCTAGGGGCAACCTCATTGTTATCATAAACATACTTCCCACTGATTCATTCAAAATCATACAAACAATGACGACCTTGACCTTGCAGCTCCCACTGATTCATTCAACATCATACAAAATCAAAACAAACAAAACCCTGCAGAGTCCGTAGCTTTTCCTTTGCCTGCAGTGTCCGTAGTTTTGGCACCTGCAGAGTCCGTAGCTTCAACCCTACAGAGTCCGTAGATTCAACCCTGCAGAGTCCGTAGATTCTAGCCTGCAGAGTCCGTAGATTCTAGAAAGCTCTGAGAAATGGAGAATTTGAATGTTCTGATACCAAAATTTATGGATACCCACACCGAAAACCTTGCTTCCCTCTACTCTTATGCTGAGGCTTAGCAATATTGGCTTTAATCTTAATATCCCCTTCACCGAGCTCGTTGTTATTTATACTAATCCATTCTCTTTGAACTGGACATGTTACGAGACAATTGAACTTTCGCAATTTCTCCATATTTCTTGAGCTCCTCTTTTACACGCTCTTCATCCCAAGATTTTGGCAATGAATCAAGAAATACAGTCTTCACCTATAACATGGCCTCCTCATCGGCCCTGATGGAAGTCTTTGCAAATGCAACTTTTGCACTCCTTTCACAACCAAATATAGCATCTCATTTTTGAAGACGCCTGAAAGCATTCACAACATCTAGATGAGTAAACTCCACATTTATTCTCTTTCACTTCTGCCTCCTTCAGTTCAGTTAAGGCCTTCTTTGCTTGCGCAATAGTTGCATACCGTATAAATGCAAAACTCTTGTTCTTCTGAGTTGAAGGGTTCCTTGACATTTGGAACTCCAAAATTTCACCAACTGCACCAAATCGTTTCTTCAAATCCTCTTCATTGGAATCTTTATGAAGCCCACCTACAAAGATTTCTAACTCCTCTTGTTTTTGTCTATCTTTTAGAGGTGTAGGAATATCACTAACCTGACGAGCATCCTCATCAAGTTCATGTTCATTACCATCTTGGTCACCTTTAGATTTCACTATTACGGAATAGACAGTAGATTCCATGGCAGGCTTGACGTCAACATTTTGCTTTTCCATAGTAGTCGTCTTGGGCTCTTTCCTTTGCCTCCAACTTAACAGTGACGGCTGTCTCGTCAACCTTCACCAGCTGCTTTGTCTATTACTCCACCGTGATCCATTACTCTTGATCTCGCTCTCTCAAGACTCGGCGTCCTTAATATTCTGCAACCCAAAACTTAGTTTTCTGTCACCACAGTCAAAATAGTACAATACAGGCCGAATGGCCTTCGTGATTCCTCTTCTCCCTCCTAGAGATCCTCCTTCTCTTTTCTTCTTCTTTTTCTCTTCGTCCTTCTACGTCCTGCTCTCTCTCTTAATGGCCTTGGCCAACGTCCTAGCCGCCTTCCTTCCTTCTCCTTGGATCCTTCAATGGCTGGAAAGCTATATATATAGAAAAATGAAAGGCACAGCCCTTTTTCATTCAGGCCTGCATAAAATTTGAGCTCTGTCATTGAGCTACCATTATACAGTCATTTATAAAAATAGGGAGTCCTTTCTAACCTCTACGCCAACTTGGACTCAAACAGTTTTTAATTTGTAACAACATACTAATTTGGAGAAGAATAATATTTTACGGTTGAAAGATTTCAACCACTCCCCTTATTTCCTCAACAAACTTAACAATTACCTTTTTACCTTTTACTTTTTACATTTACGCCTTAGTAACATCATATTAGAGGGAAATTACAATAAATTGAATTTGAATTTAATCATGACTATGTCTTGCCAAGACGTATGTAGATGCTCCTACATCATACTCTCCCTCTAGAAAGGATTTGAACCTTAGTTCAAATGAAATACTCCTCCATGCATTAGCCTTCATTCTATGCCTGGATCCCAAGGTCTTGTTGCCAATACCAATGCTTGTCTTTGGTAGTCTTTGTCCTTCATCTTGCTTTTCTTCCTCTTCTGGTATGTTCTTCTTCTCATTTCTTTCTCAGCTGCCATCTCCTGCTTCCATGTTTCATCTTCATATGTGTCTCCAAAGTTTTCATCTTCCATACCTGCATTCAAAACATCAAAAACAACCTTAGTAGAAAAACATTGAGGCCATGAAGCCTCTTGGCTGCCTCCACTTTTCTGCTCTTTGGCCACAACTGCCTTTGCCTCTTTACTCTTTTGATCTTGTCTTGTTCCACTCTTCCCAATGGTGTATTCACCATGGCTTGTAACTTCATTCATCTTTCTTGAATGACCAAACAGCTCCTCCAACATTCTCAGCTCTTCCTTTATTGAGATCTCATCTATCTCACCATTCTCTTCATCAAACTTGGGCTTGTCAACTTGAAAGATTGCTTGTCCTTTATTAGCCTCACTCTTCATCTCATCTTTTCTTAGCTTGTCTTCACATAAACCAACTTCTTCAATATACTTATCAAAAACAATTGAAACACCATTACCTTGTGTCTCCTTACTATCTTCAATTGCTGCCTGAAGCCATCTTGTTTGTTCTTGCCTCAATTCATTTTCCATCCTCTTGGAACTCTCTCCTTGCTACATATTAGTCCATACAACCACTTTCCATCTTTACTTTCTCATGAAAATATCATTGAAGGATTCAAAAACATCATCACAAACAATTTGTTTACATTTCATCTTGGCATCCTCATGCTCTACCTCATTATTCTTTGAGAAATATTCATTCTCTTGGCTGCTGGAATCACGTTCAGTCATCTCTTTTCTCTTTGCCTTCTTAGGCACCCACATTTGATTCTTCTTCTTATCGTTTGACTTCACAAGCCATTTATGCATCCTATAACCATGCTCTTGTACCAGCACTTCCTCTTGCTTGAGAGTTTGCTTCTTCCACCATTTAGGCATCACATATCCATGCTTAAATTCTCTTTTTGAGGGCTCTATCCTCTTCCTTAACTCTTGCACCTGTACATTAGCAGCTTCATGCTCATAATAACAATCAAAATCAGGTCTTAACACTTCATTTACCTCTTTGGTAGCTAGTTCCACAGAGCAATCTTTCTCTCCTTTTATGCTTGGCTACTCTCTTTCTTCTTCTTGGCCTTCAATGGCATCATGGAATTCAGCTTCCTCTTCTACCTCTTCTCTTACTTGTATGGGTTCTTCAACACTTCCTTTATGCATTAACCAATGCATCTCTTCTTCTTCCTTATCAACAGCAACAAACTTACTTCTCTCTTCTCTTACACATTCACTTGTGCATTTGGTGTCTTCTCTTGCGCCAATCTCTTCACTCCTCAAGGCCTTTCTCTTTACCTTCATGAGGTTGCTCATACCTGCATTTACCCATGCAAAAACAACATTAGATACAAAAACAAGAGACCATAATGTCTCCATGAGTGCTCTCTTCATCAACACTCTCATCTTTTCAAGTGCTCTTCCTGGCACTTCCTCTTTTCTTTCTTCTCTCCTCTTGTCTTCCATAATGAGAACCTTCTTCACAACTTCTTCCTCTTGCTGCTCACTTGGCAACCTTCTTATTTTCTTCAAGCCTCTATGGGCTTCTCTCTTCATGGCAATCTTCTTTTGCCTTCTTATCCTCTTCACTAGGAGATCTATTGGCCACTTCAACCTCTTCCTCATTGGCCATACCCATGCTTTCCTATTCAACTGCATCCAAGACTCATATTCATCTTTAATCTTAGCTAATTCTCTCTTCAAACTAGCAATTTCTTTATCAATTACAAAACTGTCCATACCTTTTATTCTTGCTTTCCTCTTGGTGCCCTTATATACCTTGCTGTTTTGCAGTGCCTTCAACAACACTTCCATCTCTAAGATCTTCACCCAATTCTTTTCCACCTTGGTCTCTTGATCCCTTTGTCTCACCCAAGCCTTTCTCCTTGATTGGTCTTTTGACAATCCCCTTGATCTCACCTAGGCCTTTTGCATCCTAGTCTTTTGATCTTTTTCTCAATCCTGCAGCAATTCTTTGTACAACATTTCATCAAACACAAATCACAAATCCAAGCTTACCTTGCTTTGGATCTTGCTCTTGAGCATTCACTTACTCCCTTACTTTTGAGCTCTCCAAGCTTCAAACTCCATCCTTTACCTCACCTAAGTCTATCCAAGCTTCTTCTTGGATCTTCACTAAGCCTTCCTTGGCTTCTTCTCCTCTTAAGCCTTAATGGCTTTAAACCTTCCTCTTTACCTATTTACTTCTCAATAAACTTAAAACAAATATCAAAGATTATACATACCTTTTCTCAACAAATCCCAAGAGCTTCAAGTTCTGATACCAAATGATGAAAAGTGTCCTTAATAAACAGTCCCTAAACTGCTCTTAAACCAAAATGATGCATTAATCTCAGATACGCTGCAAACAGGGTAAATTTATTTATCTCTTTATCATGTCCTGGTCTGTGGCACATTTGATAGGGGCAACCTCATTGTTATCATAAACATACTTCCCACTGATTCATTCAAAATCATATAAACAATGACGAGCCTGACCCTGCAGCTCCCATTGATTCATTCAACATCATACAAAATCAAAACAAACAAAACCCTGCAGAGTTCGTAGCTTTTCCTTTGCCTGCAGAGTCTGTAGTTTTGGCACCTGTAGAGTCCGTAGCTTCAACCCTGCAGAGTCCATAGATTCAACCCTGCAGAGTCCGTAGATTCTAGCCTGCAGAGTCCATAGATTCTAGAAAGCTCTGAGAAATGGCAAATTTGAATGTTCTGATACCAAAATTTATGGATACCCACACCGAAAACCTTGCTTCCCTCTACTCTTATGCTGAGGCTTAGCAATATTGGCTTTAATCTTAATATCCCCTTCACCGAGCTTGTTGTTATTTATACTAATCCATTCTCTTTGAACTGGACATGTTACGAGACAATTGAACTTTCACAATTTCTGCATATTTATTGAGCTCCTCTTTTACACGCTCTTCATCCCAAGATTCTAGTAATGAATCAAGAAATACAGTCTTCACCTGTAACATGGCCTCCTCATCGGCCCTGATGGAAGTCTCTGCAAATGCAACTTTTGCACTCCTTTCACAACCAAATACAACATCTCATTTTTGAAGATGCCTGAAAGCATTCACAACATCTAGATGAGTAAACTCCACATTTATTCTCTTTCACTTCTGCCTCCTTCAGTTCAGTTAAGGCCTTCTTTGCTTGCGCAACAGTGCATATCGTATAAATGCAAAACTCTTGTTCTTCTGAGTTGAAGGGTTCCTTGACATTCGAAACTCCAAAATTTCACCAATTGCACCAAATAGTTTCTTCAAATCCTCTTCATTAGCATCTTTATGAAGCCCACCTACAAAGATTTCTAACTCCTCTTGTTTTTGTCTATCTTTTAGAGGTGTAGGAATATCACTAACCTGATGAGCATCCTCATCAAGTTCATGTTCATTACCATCTTGGTCACCTTCAGATTTCACTATTACGAAATCGACTGTAGACTCCACGGCAGGCTTGACGTCAACATTTTGCTCTTCTATAGTAGTAGTCTTGGGCTCTTTCCTTCGCCTCCAACTTCACAGCGACGACTGTCTCATCAACCTTCACCGGCTGCTTTGTCTATTACTCCACCATGATCCATTACTCTTGATCTCGCTCTCTCAAGACTCAGCGTCCTTAATATTTTGCAACCCAAAACTTAGTTTTCTATCACCACAGTCAAAACAGTACAATACAGGCCGAATGGCCTTCGTGATTCCTCTTCTCCCTCCTAGAGATTCTCCTTCTCTTTTCTTCTTTTTTTCTCTTTGTCCTTCTACGTCCTACTCTCTCTCTTAATGGCCTTGGCCAATGTCCTGGCCGCCTTCCTTCCTTCTCCTTGGATCCTTCAATGGCTGAAAAGCTATATAAATATAGAAAAATGAAAGGCCCAACCCTTTTTCATTTGGGCCTGCATAAAATTCAAGATCTGTGATTGAGCTACCATTATATAGTCATTTCTAAAAACAGGGAGTCCTTTCTAACCTTTACGCCAACTTGGACTCAAACAGTTTTTAATTTGTAACAACATACTAATTTGGAGAAGAATAATATCTTACGGTTGAAAGATTTCAACCACTCCCCTTATTTCCTCAACAAACTCAACAATTACCTTTTTACCTTTTAGTTAGATCCCATGTTTGATTTCTTTCAATGGCATTCATCTCTTCATCCATTGCTTTTATCCAATGTTCCTCATTAACTGCTTCTTCATAATACATAGGATCATGAGAGAAAAGAGCAAAATTTGAACACAAATATAACTTCTCTTCTTTTTGATTATAAATCTCATTCAAGTTTCTCATTTTTTTACCTTTAAATCTTGATCTTAAAGTGGCAAGAGTTAGATCTGATTCATCACTTACTTGTGAATTTGGAGTAGGATGACATGCATGACTAGATGATTCACCTTGTGCTAAGCTCCTAGGTGTTCTTATTTGAGTGCTTGTTCTTGCTTGTGGAGAGGATTGATCACCTTGCAAATTTTTTTCTTCATGTTCTTATTTATTTTGTGGAATTGGTGCTCTAATTGTGATGGTGCTACCATCCCATGCTTCTTCTTCCTTAAATTCAACATCTCTGCTAATAATCACTTGCTTTGAAATATGGTTATACAACTTATAAGCCTTTGATTCTTCACTATAGCCAATAAAAATGCATTTTTCACCTCTATCATCAAGTTTTTTTCTCAATTTAGATGGTATAAGAGAATATGCAATACAACCAAATTTTCTTAAATGATGTACACTATGCTTCTTACCACTCCAAGCTTCTTGTGGAATTCGATCTCTAACACTCTTTGTTGGGCTTCTATTCAGAATATATACTACACATTCTACTACTTCTGCCCAATATTCATTTAAAAAATGTTTGGCCTTCAACATGCTTCTAGCCATCTCCATGATTGTTCTATTCCGTTTTTCTACTACACCATTCTGCTGTGGTGTGTACCTTGTAGTCAGTTGCCTTTTAATGCCATGATATCTTCAGAAATCTTAAAATTCATTAGATATATATTCACCTCCTCTATTAGATCTAAGTACCTTAATGTAAAGGCCACTCTGCTTTTCAACCATAACCTTGAATTCTTTAAACTTTCCAAAGGCTTTAGACTTATTTTTGAGAAAATATATCCACATCTTTCTGCTAAAGTCATTAATGAAGGTTAGAAAATAAGAACTACCTCCAAATGATGGAATTTGCATTGGTCCACATAAATCACTATGGACTAGCTCCAATATTACCTTTGCTCTCTATGAAGTTCCTACTGGAAATCTCTCTCTATGCTGTTTTGCTAGAATGCAACTTTCACATGAACTTCCTGACTGTTCTATTGGTGGTAATCCCTTCACCATATTTTTCTTTTGTAACAAATTCAAACCTCAAAAATGTAAATGTTCATACCTTAAGTGCCATAGCCATGATTGGTCTAGATGCATGGTTTTGAAGTGGGCTTCCTCTTCTCCTTGGATGCACTGAATTCGAAGAGGAAACATCCGATTCTTGGTCATCTCCACTTTTCCTATCAACCTGTCACTTGGAAACTTGTCTAGTATTGTGAAAACATTATCCATAAAGGATACTCTGTAACCTTTCTGTACTAACTATCCAACACTCATAAGATTATGCTTTAGTTCAGGTACAAAATAAATATCAGGTATAAACCTTCTTTCACCATTTTTTGCCAAAACATTTATTACTCCTTTACCCATTACATCCACTTTATTATCATTTCTTAATTTCACTTCAGATTTAATGGAATCATCAAGACTAGCAAAAAATTCTTTATTTCCTGTCATATGATTACTACATCCACTATCTAAGAACCAAATATCTCTAGCATTTTCTTGAGTAACATGACAAGTGAGAAATAAGCTTCTAGGATTAGAACTAGATTCATTTGTATAATTAGCATTCTGCTTGTCCACATTTCCTTATTTTTTTCTGCATTTACTTGCATAATGTCCATATTTTTTGCAGTAATAACATTGAATGTTAGATTTATCAAACCTCTATGAACTTTGTTGGAAGTGATTATTGCCACGTCCTCTATTGTTGTAGTTTTGATTATTGTTTTCACCTTGATCTGGATTGTTCCTTCCAGTTCTGTCTCTTCCTCTGAAGTTTGACCTTCCTCTTCCTCTTCCTCTACCGAATGATACCTGAGACTTGAAAGCATTCTCAAGAGAAGTATTGTTATTCCTATTCATTCTGAATTCATGTGTTAACAAAGAACCCATTAATTCATCTACTGCTAACTGTTCCAAATCCTTGGTTTCCTCAATAGCTACAACTATTGCATCAAATTTGCTGGGTAAACTCTTAAGTATTTTTTTGTGATCTTTTGATCTGTTATTATTTCTCCATTAGATCTAATTTGATTAACTATATTCAATACTTGACCCATAAATTAGTTTATTGAATCTGAATCATTCATTTGCAAATTTTCAAAACTTCTCCTAAGAGATTGCAATTAGCAAATTTTACCTTTATATTACCTTTATAGGTAGTCTCCAAGATTTTCATGCCGATCTAGATCTTGTTGCTGTTGTAACTCTGGAAAAAATAGATTCATCCAATGCCTGTTGGATTAGAAATAGAGCTTTTGCATCTTTTTTCTTGTTCTCTTTAAGCTCTTCCTTTTGTGCTCGAGTTAATTCTTGATGGGCAACCTCATCCTGCGGTTCTATAAAACCATTCTCTACCAAATCCCAAACATCTTGTGAGCAAAATAATTTTTTTATTTTAATTGCCCAAAAATCATAATTCTTACCATTAAAAATGGGAATTTGAGGATGAGAAATATTGTTATTTGTTGCCATGTCTCACGTGGAAGTGACTAAATCCTCCTTACACCAAAGCTTTTCTTTGACTGCGCTTGGCAAATCTTAGCTTTCAAGTGTTTGGCTGCTATTCTTCCTTGAGCGGTCTGCGACCTTCAACATAGGTAGCTTTCTTCTTGTAAACAATGATCTACCTTCGCTCCCTTATACCATAATATTTTTTGAGTCTTTAACACCTTTTGAAGCAGTTGTAAATTATTATTATTATTATTTTTGGACTGGATAGACTTTGCTTGTCCATGATGGCCTATTTTCTCCCTAATAGCAATGATCTAATTTTGTCTTATCTGCTGGCTGCTATGTTTGCAGGGAGGAATCTTCAGCTGAACAAATTAGTGCTTCAGATCTTTGACTCGTTTCAGCGGGAAAATAATATCAAGCTAGAAGAAAATTGCAAATTCAACCAAGATACTTTCAAGAACACGGATAGATTTTCATGGGTTGATAGGCCCCGACTAACATAATGGAGTTCTTGTTCTCCGCAAACCTTCTTAGACTCTGAGGAAGAAGATGAAGAAAGTTCTTACAATTCCCAACCACACAGGGGACTCGAACGTGGCTCTATTGCCGTCCTGTTTCAATGATTCTTTTCACCACATGCTGTTGCGTTGACTTAGGTTGGAACACTTTTTCTTTACAGCTACCACATCCCTGCACTTCACTCTTGTGCTCTCACACCTTGCTCCTCCTTCATCGCTTCTTTCCCACAGTCTCTTGCCTAGGCTCTGATACCAATTTGTCAGAGATAGAAGACAAATAAGAATAGAAAAAATAAATAATAGAAACCCTCAGATTGCTACGACAATCATAAAAATAAGAATTTTATTAATTTTCTTGATCTTCTTGATCTGTGTGTTACAATATTGTGCCCATGAGTCCTTTAAATAGATTTGAAAGCAAAAATAATTGAAAAAGCAAACTAAAGACTAATTATAGTCTTTGCATGCAAATTGAAACTAAACTGCAAAAGCAAACTAAAGACTAATTATAGTTTTTGCATGCAAACTGAAACTAAATTGCTTGAACTAACTGTTTGTTAACTGTTGTGCATGAGAAGGAGGTGGCACTGGTAGTTTTGGAGAAATTAACTCTAGTTGACTTCAGTTTCTAACAATTTCAAAATATTTAAATATATTTTATGGTCTATAAAAACATAAAATTTTTAATATATTTACTATTTAATAAAATTATTTTTTTTTGATAATATTTAAAAATTTCTCCTTCAAAAAATTTAATTGGAATGAAAAAAACCAAAAATACAAAATTCAAACTACAAACTTCTAACTAGAAAACAATCAATTGATACCTATCATTATACTAACCCCACACAACTTAATAATACTATATTTTGGAAAAAATGAAAAAATATACAAATAAAATATTTCAAATCAAATTTAGGTGCACGTAATATATTTTTTTAGTTAATTTTTTCAGTTCACTATTAATATTGCCAACTCATCTTGTTTTTTTACTATTAACCATGATTATTATGCAAGAAAACCATTTCCTTGCTTTCACAAAAATCTCTCAAACATCAAATGGGTGTACCACTCGACATAGTGACTTAAAAAATAGCTTTTACTATTACACACTCAAAATCTCCATGATGAGATGCAATAAAAAAATAGGATAATAGTGTATGGGAAGTGGAGAGATTATCTCCTAGATGACTAAGGGCTCGTCAAGCCTCTGAATTGATTAACATTGAAGATCAGGTGTTAATTATTTGTTGCACCTTTCAGAGCAAGTAAGCTGAAACTATTGAGGGTATGGTCTTTTAAGTAATTTGATATGAGTTATAATCAATAAAAATAAGATTACTGTCATTGATGTTGATTCAATTCTATACATAATGAATTTACCTCAGCCACGACGGTGCTTGCACTGTCGTAAATTGCACACGATCTCTTGCAAAAAGATCCTTCAACATGAAAATTATTAGAAACTCAAGCTTAACTGGAGATAATTTCTCCATCTCCAACTTAACTACCAAGTCCACCTCAGTTCTCATGCATGTAGGAGTTCACATTCAGTTAGTTAACTGACAGTTAGGAATCAGTTAGTTTAAGTAGTTAATAGTCAATTCTTTCAAGTAGTTAGAGGATTAGTTAAACAATCAGTTATTTTTGCTTTCAAATCTATTTATAGATGCCTTGGGCGCAACATTGTAAGAAAGAAAAAAAGAAGATCAATAAAAAATTCTTTTTCAAGAATTGCTGTAGCAATTTATTTCAGTCCCTATTTTCTATGTTATTTGCTTTGTTTTCTAACTATCAAATTGGTATCAGAGCCTGATAAGGAAAGGAACTAGCAGTTTGAAGCATAGCAGAAGAAAATCCAGTAAGGAGAAGCACCAAGAAGAGGCGTCTATCAAGAAAGGAGGCTGTTAGATGTAGCAGAAGTGTGCAACAGTCAACGCCCAACAAGAAGGAAGACTAAGGTGCAACACACATGTCAGCAGTCAAAGAAGAAAATGTAGCAAAAGGTGAAAAGGCATTGACTTGGTAAAGAATCGCGCAGGTTAAAGGAGCATGCAGATCATATGGCGTAGTAGTCAACAAAAAAAAAGGAAAAGCGCGACTTGTTTTAAAAGTGCTGCTTTTTATGTTTTTAATTTTATTCTTTTTTTCTTGGCTGGAAAGCCATGAAGCATAGCCAAGGAGCTATTATTCGCAACAAAGTTTGCAACCCCACTAAAGCTGATTAATTAGTTTTCAGTCTGTTTTATTGAAGGCTGCTATTTGTGTTTGTGTTGAATTGCTACAAGTTGATATAATTTTTTCCATTTGTGAGTTTTAAAAAAAACACAGAAGCCCTTTTTATCACTCGAGCAGATATTTCTACAAGGCTCCTTCACAGAGAAGTCGTAGCCGTTTACAGCTAAGAAGAAGCACAGCGAAGATGTTCACTTCAATACTCCTTGCAACCACTATTGATTTAATCATTTTAGCGTGAGACATGGCAACAGACAACAATATTTCTCAGCCTCAAATTCCTCTTTTCAATGGTAAGAATTATGATTTTTGAGAAATTAAGATGAGAACTTTGTTTTGCTCACAAGATGTTTGGGATCTAGTAGAGAGTGGTTTTGTAGAACCGTAGGATGAGGCAGCCCATCTGGCATTAACTTGAGCACAAAAAGAAGAGCTTAAAGAAAATATGAAAAAGATGCAAAAGCCTTATTTCTAATCCAGTAGGCATTGGATGAATCTATTTTTTTCAGAGTTGCAATAGCAATGAGATCTAGATCAGCATGGAAAATCGTGGAGACTACCTATAAAGGTAATACAAAAGTAAAAATTGCTAAATTGAAATCTCTTAGGAGAAGTTTTGAAAATTTGTAAATGAATGATTCAGATTCAATAGACCAGTTTATGGGTCAAGTTTTGAATATAGTGAATCAAATTAGATCTAATGGAGAAACAATCATGGATCAGAAGATCATAGAAAAAATACTTAGGTGTTTACCTAGTAAATTTGATGCAATATTTGTAGCTATTAAGGAAACCAAGGATTTGGAACAGTTATCTATAGATGAATTAATGGGTTCTTTGTTAACACATGAATCTAAAATGAATAGGAATAAAAAAACTTCTCTTGAGAATGCCTTCAAGTCACAAGTATCATTTGGTAGAGGAAGAGGAAGAGCAAGGTCAAACTTCAGAAGAAGAGGCAGAGGCAGATATGGAAGGAACAATCCAGATCAAGGTGAAAATAGTAATCAAAACTACAGCAATAGAGGATGTGGCAACAATCACTTCCAACACAGTTTACAGAGGTTTGATAAATCTAATATTCAATGTTATTACTGCAAAAAATATGGACATTATGCAAGTGACTGCAGAAGGAAATAAGGATATGTGGACAAGCAGAATGCTAATTACACAGCTGAATCTATTTCTAATCTAGGTGAATCTAGTTCTAAACCTGGAAGTTTATTTCTCACTTGTCATGTTTCTCAAGAAAAGGCTAGAGATATTTGGTTCTTAGATAGTGGATGCAGTAATCATATGATAGGGAATAATTTTTTTTTTGCTAGTCTTGATGATTCTGTAAGATTTGAAGTGAAATTAGGTAATGATATCAAAGTGGATGTAATGGGTAAAGGTGTAATAAATATTTTGGCAAAAAATGGTGAAAGAAGGTTTATACCTGATGTTTATTTTGTACCTAGACTAAAGCATAATCTTATGAGTGTTGGACAGTTAGTACAGAAAGGTTACAGAGTATCTTTTATGGATAATGTTTGCACAATACTGGACAAGTTTCCAAGTGATAGGTTGATAGGAAAAGTGGAGATGACCAAGAATCGGATGTTCCCTCTTCATATTCAGTGCATCTAAGGAGAAGAGGAAGCCCACTTCAAAACCATGCATCTAGACCAATCATGGCTATGACACTTAAGGTATGGATATTTACATTTTGGAGGTTTGAATTTGTTACAGAAGAAAAATATGGTGAAGGGATTACCACCAATAGAATAGCTAGGAAGTTCATGTGACAGTTGTATTCTGGCAAAAGAGCATAGAGAGAGCTTTCCAGTAGGAGCCTCATATAGAGCTAAGGTAATATTGGAGCTAGTTCATAGTGATTTATGTTGACCAATGCAAATTCCATCACTTGGAGGTAGTACTTATTTTCTAACCTTCATTGATGACTTTAGTAGAAAGACATGGATTTATTTTCTCAAAAATAATTCTGAAGCCTTTAGAAAGTTTAAAGAATTCAAGGCTATGGTTGAAAATTAGAGTGGCCGTTACATCAAGGTACTTAGATCAGATAGAGGAGGTGAATATATGTCTAATGAATTTCAAGATTTTTGCAGATATCATGGCATTAAAAGGCAATTGACTACAAGGTACACACCACAATAGAATGGTGTAGCAGAAAGAAAGAATAAAACAATCATGGAAATGGCTAGAAGCATGTTGAAGGCCAAACACTTATCAAGTGAATATTGGGTAGAAGCAGTAGCATGTGAAGTATATATTCTGAATAGAAGCCCAATAAAGAGTGTCAGAGATCGAATTCCACAAGAAGCGTGGAGTGGTAAGAAGTATTGTGTACATCATTTCAAAATTTTTGGTTGTATAGCATATTCTCTTATACCATCTAAATTGAGAAGAAAACTTGATGATAGAGGTGAAAAATGCATTCTTATTGGCTATAGTGAAGAATCAAAGGCTTATAAGTTGTATAACCCCATTTCAAAGCAAGTGATCATTAGCAGAGATGTTGAATTTAAAGAAGAAGAAGCATGGGATGGTAGCACCATCATAATTGGAGCACCAATTCCACAGAATGAAGAAGAATTTGAAGAAAAAAAATTGCAAGGAGATCAATCACCTCCACAAGCAGGAACAAGCACTCCAATAAGAACACCTAGGAGATATGAACAAGGTGAATCATCTGGTCATACATGTCACACTACTCCAAATTCACAAGTAAGTGATGAATCAAATCCAACTCTTGCTACTTTAAGATCAAGATTTAAAGGTAAAAAAATGAGAAACTTGAATGAGATTTATAATCAAGAAGAAGAGAAATTAGATTTGTGTTCAAATTTTATTTTTTTCACTCATGATCCTATGTATTATGAAGAAGCAGTTAATGAGAGACATTGGATAAAAGCAATGGATGAAGAGATAAATGCCATTAAAATAAATCAAACATGGGATCTAACTAATCTACCTGAAGGTAAGGATTGTATAGGAGTCAAATGGGTTTATAAGACTAAATTTGATGCAGATGGAAATGTTGAAAAGCACAAGGCAAGGTTAGTAGCAAAAAGTTTTGCACAAGAACATGGAGTTGATTATAATGAAACATTTGCTCCAGTTGCTAGACTAGATACTGTTAGAATGGTTTTATCAATAGCTACTCAAAATAATTGGTATGTATATCAAATAGATGTAAAATCAGCTTTCTTGAATGGTTTCCTAGATGAAGAAGTGTATGCAAAATAACCACCAGGTTATGAAGTGCAAGGACATGAATAAAAAATCTACAAATTGAAGAAGGCCCTTTATGGTCTCAAGCAAGCACCAAGAGCATGGTATATCAAGATTGATTCATATATGACAAACAATGGATTCAGTAGAAGCAATAATGAGCCTACTTTGTACACAAAAATCAATAAAGAAGGTCAGATTTTGATTGTATGTTTGTATGTTGATGATTTGATTTTCACTGGAAATTTGTCTGTAGACACATTTAAATTAGCAATGAAGAAAAAATTTGAAATGATAGATTTGGGATTAATGAAGTATTTTCTATGCATAGAAGTTGTATAATTAGAGAAAGAAATTTTTATCTATCAAACTAAATATGTAAAGGATGTGTTAAGGAGATTTAAGATGCTAAATTGTAAACCAGTACCTACACTAGTTACTACAGGGACCAAACTTAGCAAAGAAGACCAAGAGTCTAATGTTGATTCTACAACATTCAAAAGACTAGTTGGCAGTTTGATGTATCTTACAGCTACAAGACTAGACATCATGTATGGAGTTAGTTTAATCTCTAGATTCATGGAGTCACTGAAAGACTCACATTGGCAAGTTGGAAAGAGGATATTGAGATATGTGGCAGGAACTATTTAATATGGAATTTTATATTCTATAACTAATAATTTTAGTTTGATTGGTTTTACTAATAGTGATTTTGTAGGTAGCATTGATGACAGGAAGAGTACTTCTGGACATGCCTTTCTTTTAGGCACATGTGTGGTCATAAGGGCATCCAAAAAGCAACATATAGTGACACTTTCATCAGCTGAAGCAGAGTATGTAGCAGCCACATCAGCAGCATGTCAAGCAACTTGGATGAGAAGAATATTGAAAGATTTATTACAAACACAGAAGGAGTCAACAACAATCTTTTGTGACAACAAATCAACAATCTCATTATCAAAAAATCATGTTTTTCACAAGAGAAGAAAGCACATTGATACAAGATTTAACTTTAATAGAGAGTTAGTGAACAATGGAGAAATCCATCTAGAATTCTGTAGATCTGAAGATCAATTGGTGGATATATTCACAAAGGCATTAGCAAAGGAGACCTTTGATTATCTGAGACAAAATTTAGGCATTGTAAACGCTGAAGTTGTTAGTGATAGAAATTAAGGGGGAGTGTTAGAAACTCAAGCTTAATTGGAGATAATTTCTCCATTTCCAACTTAACTACCAAGTCCACCTTAGTTCTCATGCATGTAGGAGTTCACATTCAGTTAGTTAACTGACAGTTAGGATTCAGTTAGTTTAAGTAGTTAACAGTCAGTTCTTTCAAATAGTTAGAGGATTAGTTAAACAATCAATTATTTTTGCTTTCAAATCTATTTATAGATGCCTTGGGTGTAGCATTGTAAGAAAGGAAAAAAAAGATCGATAAAAAATTCTTTTTCAAGAATTGCTATAGCAATTTGTTTCAGTTCTTGTTTTCTATGTTATTTGCTTTGTTTTCTGACTATCAAATTTTGAGCACTTAGATGAATCCAGGAAGACCTCAGCCAACATTTTCTTCTTCTAATTTTCCCACCAATTGCATGTCTATCTTGTTATTCTAATAGTCAAACTCTCCTCGCAGAAGCCCTGCCACTATTTCTGAAGGCTGAGTCTCTGTAAATAAACATAAAATTGAGTCTCTATTAAAACATATAAAACCACAAAGACTAAGTTGCGAGAATCAAACAACATATTTCTGTTGACTATACAAGTATATAAAAATCAAAATAATATTTGATATACAAATAATTTAACCATTGAGCCCATGGAAGTACTAGCAAGTTATTGTCTAATATATGATAAAGAAGTCTGGACTCTTCATTGAGATTGGAGAAGAAGAGAAACATGCCTTGCATTGCAGTATGAGCAGATCATTTCCTGTGGCATCCAACAAAATGATTTCCCTGGTGGGATTGGCCGCTGTTAGAAACTGGAGCTATTTTCTCCAACTCTCTATTTGTCTCCATCATGCACGTAGTCTACATGTTTAATTGCTTTAGTCTTCTCAGCTTGCATTCACAACTTCAGTTAAAGATTAGTTTATTTATAGTTTTTTATTTTTTCTTAATTCTATTTATGTTGTTCATGATCGCAGATTTTAATAGATAATCAAGAAGATTAAAAAATCCTTTTTATGATTGCTGTAGCAATCTGAGTCTACCTATTTCTATTTTCTATTTATTTTTTATTTTTTATTTTTTATTTCTTTCTCTCTCCCACAAACTGGTATCAGAGCGTATGATCTTGCAGTAGAAGTTGAAGCATAACATACAACCCACCAACCTCTTTCAAGGGAAGCTGCAAAAAAGAGCTGGCAAGAAGAGAAGAAATAATTCCAGTAAGAGAAGTTGATGGTTTGAGGAGCTGCATGGATGAATCTTGAAAGATCTTTGCGTCACGAATCCCTTCTTTGTTAACTAGCCAGGTTGCAAAGAGAAAGCGACAAAGCCTGGGAGAGCAATCCAATGCATGAGAAAAGCTGACTGACTGGTCGATGCCAAAGAAAATTGTAGCAATAAGACAATTTGGAAGGGCATTGAAGTCTGAGAAAGTCTCAATGCACAACAAAAGTGCAATCTGTAAGAGAAAGTGTAGTGACTGTAGAAGTGAACACAGCACAGCCTGAGCAACAAACCCATGGAAGTCCATGACCTGCAGACAATCACAGTAAAAACATTTGGAAGAGGCTATTAGAACTGAGAGCTTGGGTTGATGCAATAGCAAGGAGTGCCAAGAAAGAGCCGAAGCATAGTCATAGCATCAAAAGTTTGATGAAGTGGGTGAACGACCCAACCAACAAGAGCATGGGAAGTGAGTGAGCATAAGAACTTGGTGCAACACCACTTATCATAGCTAACGTAGTAGTCTCAGCGTGAAGATTAGATCCACAGCACTGGAAACAAGATCCAGGGAGGAGAATGGCTACAGCAACAGTAGAATCTTGCAAGTCTTGAGACATGGCAACAAACAACATTTCTCAGCTCTAGATTCCCATTTTTAATGGTAAGAATTATGATTTTTAGGCAATTAAAATGAGAACATTATTTTGCTCATAAGATGTTTGGGATTTGGTAGAAAATGACTTTGTAGAACCATAGGATGAGGCTGCCCATCAGGCATTAACTCGAGCACAAAAGGAAGAGCTTAAAGAAAATAAGAAAAATGATGCAAAAGCTCTATTTTTAATCCAACAGGCAATGGATGAATCCATTTTTTTAGAGTTGCAATAGCAATGAAATCCAAGTCAGCATGAAAAATCTTAGAGACCATCTATAAAGGTAATACAAAAGTGAAAGTCACTAAATTGCAATCTCTTAAGAGAAAATTTGTAAATGAATGATTCAGCGTCTATAGATCAGTTTATGGGTCAAGTATTGAATATTGTGAATCAAATTAGATCTAGTGGAGAAATAATAACAGATCAGTAGATCATAGAAAAAATACTCAAGAGTTTACCCAACAATTTTGATGCAATAGTTGTAGCTATTGAGAAAACCAATGATTTGGAACAGTTATCAGTAGATGAATTAAAGGGATCTTTGTTAGCACATGAATCCATAATGAATAGGAATAACAATACTTCTTTTGAGAATGCTTTTAAGTCTTAGGTATCATTTGGTAGAGGAAGAGGAAGAGGAAGAGGAAGAGGAAGAGGAAGAGGAAGGTCAAACTTCAGAGGAAGGTCAAACTTTAGAGGAAGAGGCAGAGGAAGAAATGGAAGGAACAATCTAGATCAAGATGAAAACAATAATCAAAACTATAGAGGACGTGGCAACAATCGCTTCCAATAAAATTTATAGAGGTTTGATAAATCTAACATTTAATGTTATTATTGTAAAAAATATGGACATTATGCAAGTGAATGCAGAAAAAAACAATGAGATGTGGACAAGCAGAATGCTAATTACACAAATGAGTCTAATTATAAGTCTGAAAGCTTATTCCTCACTTGTCATGTTGCTCAAGAAAATTCTAGAGATATTTGGTTTTTAGATAGTGGATGCAGTAACCATATGACAGGGAATAAAGAATTGTTTGCTAGTCTTGATGATTTCGTAAAATCTGAAGTGAAATTAGAAAATGATAATAAAGTGGATGTAATGGGTAAAGGAGTAATAAATGTTTTGGTAAAAAATGGTGAAAAAAGATTTATTCTTGATATTTATTTTGGACCTGGACTAAAGCATAATCTTATGAGTGTTGGACACTTAGTATAGAATGGTTACAAAGTATCTTTTATGGATAATGTTTGCACAATACTAGAAATTTTTTTAAATGACAAGTTGATAGAAAAAGTGGAGATGACCAAGAATCAGATGTTCTCTCTTCGAATTCAATGTATCCAAGGAGAAGAGGAAGCCCACTTCAAAACCATGCATTTAGACCAATCATGGCTATGGGATTTAAGGTATGGACATTTACATTTTGGAGGTTTGAATTTGTTACAAAAGAAAAATATGGTGAAGGGATTACCACCAATAGAATAGCCAAAAAGTTCATGTGAGAGTTGCATTCTGGCAAAACAACATAGAGAGAGCTTTCCAGTAGGAGCTTCATATAGAGCAAGGGTAATATTGGAGCTAGTCCATAGTGATTTATGTGGACCAATGTAAACTTCATCATTTGGAGGTAGTTCTTACTTTCTAATTTTCATTGATGATTTTAGCAGAAAGACTTGGATATATTTTCTCAAAGATAAGTCTCAAGCCTTTGGAAAATTTAAAGAATTCAAGGCTATGGTTGAAAAATAGAGTGGCCTTTACATCAAGGTACTTAGATCAGATAGAGGAGGTGAATATATGTCTAATAAATTTCAAGATTTTTGCAAATATAATGGCATTAAAAGGCAACTGACTATAAGGTACACACCATAGTAGAATGGTGTAGTAGAAAGGAAGAATAGAACAATCATGGAGATGGCTAGAAGCATATTGAAGGCCAAACATTTGTCAAATGAATAATGGGTAGAAGTAGTAGCATGTGCAGTATATATTATGAATAGAAGCCTAACAAGGAGTGTTAAGGATCGAATTCCACAAGAAGCTTGGAGTGGTAAGAAGCTTAGTGTGCATCATTTCAAAAAATTTGGTTGTATTGCACATTCTCTTATACCATCTAAATTGAGAAGAAAAATTGATGATAGAGGTGAGAAATGCATTTTTATTGGCTATAGTGAAGAATCAAAGACTTATAAGTTGTATAACCCCATTTCAAAGAAAGTGATTATTAGTAGAGATGTGAAATTTAAGAAAGAAAAAGCATGGGATGGAAGCATTGATAAAACCATCACAATTGGAGCACCAATTCTCCAAAATGAAGAAGAATCTGAAGAACAAAATTTGCAAGGTGATCAATCCTCTCCACAAGCAAGAACAAGCACTCCAATAAGATCATCTAGGAGCTTAGGACAAGGTGAATCATCTGGTCATGCATGTCATCCTACTCCCAATTCACAAGTAAGTGATGAATCGGATCCAACTCTTGTCACTTTAAGATCAAAATTTAAAGGTAAGAAAATGAGAAACTTGAATGAGATTTATAATCAAGAAGAAGAGAAGTTAGATTTGTGTTCAAATTTTGCTTTTTTCTCTCATGATCTTGTCTATTATGAAGAAGTAGCTAATGAGGAACATTGGATAAAAGTAATGGATGAAGAGATAAATGCCATTGAGAGAAATCAAACATGGGATCTAATTAATCTACCTGAAGGTAAGGATTGCATATGAGTCAAATGAGTTTATAAGCCCAAATTTGATGTAGAAAGAAAGGTTGAAAAGCACAAGGCAAGGTTAGTAGTAAAAGGTTTTGCAAAAGAACATGGAATTGATTATAATGAAACATTTGCTTCAGTTGCTAGACTTGATACTATTAGAATGGTTTTAACAATAGTTGCACAAAATAATTGAAAAGTATATCAAATAGATGTAAAATCAGCGTTCTTGAATGGTTTCTTAGATGAAGAAGTGTATGTGAAACAACCACTAGGTCTACAGATTGAAGAAAGCCCTCTATGGTCTCAAGCAAACACAAAGAGCATGGTATAGCAAGATTGATTCATACATGACAAACAATGGATTCAACAAAAGCAATAGTGAGTCTACATTGTCCACAAAAATCAATAAAGAAGGTCAGATTTTGATTGTGTGTTTGTCTGTTGATGATTTAATTTTCACTAAAAATTTGTCTATAGACACATTTAAATCAGCAATGAAGAAAGAATTTGAGATGATAGATTTGAGATTAATGAAGTATTTTTTGGGCATTGAAGTTGTATAATTTGAGAAGAGAATTTTTATTTGTCAAATTAAATATGCAAAGGATGTGTTAAGGAGGTTTAAGATATTGAATTGTAAATCAACACCTACATTAGTTGCTACAGGGACCAAAATTAACAAAGAAGACAAAAGGTCTAATGTTGATTCTACAACATTCAAAAGACTAATTGGTAGTTTGATGTATCTTACAGCTACAAGATCAGATATCATGTATGGGGTCAGCTTAATCTCTAGATTCATGGAGTCGCCAAAAGACTCACATTGGCAAGTTGGAAAGAAGATATTGAGATATGTGGCAAGAACAACAAAATATGAAATTTTATATTCCACAACTAATGATTTTGGTTTGATTGGTTATATTGATAGTGATTTCGCAGGTAGCATTGATGACATGAAGAGTACTTCTGGACATGCCTTTTTTTTTGGAACAAGTGTGGTCACATGGGCATCTAAAAAGCAACCTATAGTGACACTTTCATCAACTGAAACAGAGTATGTAGCAGTCACATCAGTAGCATGTCAAGCAACTTGGATGAGGAGATTATTGACAGATTTATTACAAGCATAGAAGGAGTCAACACCAATCTTTTGTGACAACAAATCAACAATTGCATTGTCAAAAAATCATGTTTTTCACTAGAGGAGCAAGCACATTAATACAAGATTTCATTTTATCAGAGAGTTAGTGAATAATGGAGAAATCTATTTAGAGTTCTGCAGATCTGAAGACCAATTGGCAGATATATTCACAAAGGCATTAGCAAAAGAGAGTTTTGATTATCTAAGACAAAATTTAGGCATTGTAAATGTTGAAGTAGTTAGTAGTAGAAATTAAGGGAGAGTGTTAGAAAATGGAGCTAATTTCTCCAACTCTCTGTGTGTCTCCATCATGCACGCACTCTGCATGTTTAATTGCTTCATTCTTCTCAACTTGCATGCACAACTTCAGTTAAAGATAGTTTATTTACAGTTTTTTATTTGTTCTTAATTCTATTTATGTTGTTCATGATCACAGATTTTAATAGAGAATCAAGAAAATTAAAAAATCCTTTTTATGATTGCTGTAGCAATATGAGTCCGCCTATTTCTATTTTCTGTTTATTTTTTGTTTTTTCTTTCTTGCTCTCTCCCACAGCAGCGTAATTGTCAACTCTGAAAACAAGGTTTCCCGTGGAGTCATACACAGTAAATCCCTTACAGTTGAAGATAAGGGATTTGTTCCACACCGTCAAAGTTGTAGGTTGAGATGCCTCCCAAGTACACATGCGGATCCCGGCTGAACGAGGATGAATCTTTGGCATTTTCTAGTATTTGCAATTGAGTGAATGATCTACTCTTATTTTCTTACTAACAACAACACCGTTTTAAAGAGAGAAAAAAGTGATACCCTTTTGACGTAAGCATTAGTTGCTGATCGAAGCCACGTGTTGAGGTGAAGGGAAGATACCTTTTTTGGTTTACTATTTCTCCACCACTAATCACTCAATCGTCGCCCATTTTTATATTTTAAACGCAACGACAACAGGGTTGTTTTGTTTTGGACGCAGAGCCCAGGCTGAGGTTGGAGTTGTGCATACGGCATTACTTAAAAATTCATCTCAGTCGTCAAGTTAAGCTTGAAAAGCTGTGGATGCTTTCATACAGAGTGGAAGCCTGCATTAATTTTCCACATGTCAAACAAGTCTGGTGTGTTTTGGAGTTTTTTATATAATGTCTCCATCCTCTGATATGATATATTATTGGAGTCCATCTCATCCTGTAAGCTACACCATATATATCATAACCACACTCACTTTGCTGTCTTAATTAATATTGAGTAAAAATTGTTTCTGGAGTGGAGTGGAGTATGTGTAATTCTATCTCTGATTTGTGAAATACCAATATCATGTCTGTTGCTCTTTTAATTAATATTATTGAGTAATAATTGCTTGTGGAGTGGATTATGCGGAATTCCATATCTGATCCTTTTAAATACCAATATTGTTTAAAGGTTGGAAAAGTAAAAAAAAGGAGATAATGAAATATAATCTAAAATAAAATTCCCGAACACCGATGTTTAGAATCTCCGACTCTGGACTTCTGGAGGCATGAATTTGACTCGTACGATCGATTTATTAAGGCGCGAAATAAGAAATAGAATTTAAAATGTCAATGTCGCAAATACAAAATTCAAATAAAAATTGAAGCTCACAAATTAAAAAATAGCAAAGAAAGAAAGTGGAATGTCGAATGTCGACGTCACAAATAAAAAACTCTGCACAGAGTGACAATCGTGTTAGTAGTGATGCCATTGCAGCATTGAATGCGACTTACTACGCTTTTTCCCCTTGGAAGATAAGACTGTACACAAGGAATCCAAAGACCGAAAAAGTCCGTCTAATAAAACATGAGAAATGGCTAAACAATGCGACTAAATTTTCTTTCCAAACGTCTATTTATGGGTACACATTACAAACAAAGCAAATATTATTTTGGAAATAATAATTCTAAAGGTAGAAGTTTAGCAAAAAGCATGTAAAATATGGTAGATACTTGCTTGCATTCTTTAGGAAAAAAAGAAAGAAAGAGAGAGGAACAATTATTAATTGGAAAGTATTTTTATTAATAATATAAATTATATAAAATTATTTTTATTTAAAAAAAAATAGTTATTAAAATAGTAGTTATTAAAAAAATATGAAAAATATAAAAATAAATATTCTAATTTTTTATATAAAAAAGGAGTGAGAAAAATTAAATTATCTTTAAAATATTTTTATTTCATAATAAATATTAAATTATTATTAATAATATTATTTATTATGTGTTAAACTTAAGTTTATATAAAACTAAAATAAATATAATAATAATAATTTTGATTTATTTAATTATTTATTTAAAAATATTTAAAGTTGAACAATTTTCTACAAATATTTGAAAAGATGTTAATACTTAAATAATATTTACTTTTAAATTAATAATTTTATAAATAAAAATTCATAACTTAAAAAAGAATTGGAGATTTACTTTTATAAATAACATTTGAAACAGAATTACATCTTTTATTATCATCTAACGACGATCACAATTTAAAAAACTAACACATTAAATGCTTCCTTTTTTTTACCCCTTAGTTATGAATATAACAGGGAACTTTTTACTTATTTTTTAATTTTTCGTTTTTAAAATTACCTATTTATCAAGGAAAATAGTTACATTATTAAATTTGAACTAATAATAAGTGAATATTTTTTAATTAAAATGATACGTATACCTTTTTTTAACTAAAAAGGGGTAAAAATATTATTAAATACGAGAAAGTTACACAGCATTATCACGGTCAACAAGCTGACCGAACATCTGAGAATACTCAGGGGATAGCATCCCGTGATCTGAAACATTCCAAAGTGGCCCCTGCTCGGAGGCCCATTTGGCCAGACAGTTAGCAACCCCGTTCCATTCCCGGGGTATATATAGAAAAGTAACAGATTCCAGAGAAGTACAGCGCTGAAGTATTTTTTGCACCACTCCAGTCAATAGGTAGGGACGTTGGACGCCCCCTGAGGCTGGGGTTATCAAGGTAAACACTGACGGATCTTCGTTAGGAAATCCTGGCCCAGCTGGAGTTGGCGGGGTTGGAAGGGACAGCTCCAAAAAAGTGCAGTTTTTATTCTCCATTCACAAGGGCTTTCATACGAACAACATCATGGAAGCTCTTTCGATCCTGATCGCCATCCAACAGTGCTATTCTTCTGGCTGGGAACGAATTATTTGTGAGTCTGACTCGCAGGTGGTAGTGAATCTTTTGAATAAACAGATTTTCGAGACAATTGATATGTATACCTTTTTTAAGAAGATAGTTTGATTTCTTTTAATTTTAAGTAAACTGATAGTATAAAAGTATTATTATATATATATATATATATATATATATATATATATATATATTAAAAATATTGATAAATATTTTTATAGAATTTAGAGTTATTTATTATGTTTTAAAAAATTGATAAATATTTTTATAGAAATTAAAGTTATTTATTATGTTTTAAAAAAATTGGTAAATATTTTTATAGAAATTGAAGTTATAAATTGGAACATTTTTGATTGGAGTTATGAATTATTCTGTAATACAAAAAAGAGATATAGATCTCCCTTACAATCAATACCAATGACCACAACTAATTTAACATACCATCAAGATTTGAATATGAATGAGGTTGGACACAACCAAACCACCTTAACCATTTCACTTGCATCTCATTAATACAAGTACTAATAAATTTTCATTATCTTATATTCTATCATTACTCTTTTTCTCTTTTCACATACTTGCATGTAAATGATTACTCATGTCAAGAAAAATTTTAACTATACAAATGAGATGAAATAAGTATACAATAAAAAATAAAATACCTCAACACAAAAAAATTTCTCCATATTTTAAATTTATCTCATAAAAGATTTTATTTTAATCACTTTCATGTCTTGCAAGTTACAAAAAATATCAAATAAAGAGAAGAATAAAACATACAACCTATTAGATATCATATCACTATTGAAAGAAACTAAGATCCCCTTATCAAACCAAGGCAAAGGAAAAAAATTCATATGTTATAAATATATTTTAATAATGTTCGTAAAATATAAATGTCAAAAAAAATATATTGCTCTATGTTAAAAAATCAATTGGAAATAGCTATTAAAAAAATTTATTCAAAATACGGTGAAAAATAAGCTTTATTTTTAATTGATTCAGTTCTTAAATATATTACTAGACTCATAATCAATATATATTCTCAAGAAGATCATGTCCTAGAGCCTTAATATTCCCACTATCATCTAATTCAGTTATGAGAGCAAGAGGATAAATCATGGTTACTCTCAAAGCTAAGAAAATTACATTCACACATGCTCAAAGGTGTTTAAGTTGAAATTTCATCTCCTTAAGATTATCTCATGTATTTCCATGGTTGATTGTTATAGTTTTTTTTGGCATGCCCCACAACATTTCTATTCATTATAAAATAGTTGTTTGAGATTTAGATACCAATGTAGTGACAAAGTGCTTATGATTAATGCCATAAATATTCTACCTACTTATTTTTTTGCTCATGCTCTTGCATGATAAGAGCCACTACCACATCTATATTCAATTCTCCACCATGAGGTCAATATCCATCACTATTAGAATAAAACTATTTATCCAAGATCTTACAATCAGGTTCCTTATAAGGACATGTAATTAATTAATTCTTCCTATAGGTTAGTTGCATTGAGCACTCTATTAAACCCTTCTTTTCTATCACTTGAAAATCAATAATATATTTTTATGTCACAATATCTTTTTGAATTTAGACATTTGAAAAAAAAAAGGATATTCTATTAGGAGAGAAGTTATCACATCTTTTTACGTCACAATATCCTTTCGAATTTAAACCTTTGAAGAATCTTTAAGATATTATATTGGGAGAGAGGTTGCCATAGCCTTCCCACTATTTTCATGAGTCAAAGAATCCTTAAATAACCTACATAACATAAGGAAAATATTAAGTATTCAAACTGAAATGAGGAAGAAAAGCCTTAACAAAATATTCATAAACCTTTCACATGCAGCAAAATAAAAAATTGTAATGAGAATTCTCTCTACACTCACTCTATTTATATTATTTTCAATCTCACTATCGTTCAAGATATTAATGTAAAATAAAGGGAATCTAATTTTTTAAAACTATATTACTAACAAAACCATATTAACAAAACCACATTATGTGTACTTTGGAATACATAAAAATGACCATCAAAGAGAACTTGGATAATTTACATAGTGCTTTTGAGGTTTTATGGAGGATAAGATATTGTAACTGTTCAAACAATATGGATATATTAAAACAAAGTTGAAGAATTGTAAAATATTTAATGTAATATAAAAAAGATGTGGAACAACTATTACATATTTGAATTCACAAATATTACTATAATAATGATACTAATATTCATTTGAAGGAATAATATATAGTGCATATACATATAATACATAATAAGGTAGAATGAGAATTCTTAGGATCAAAAAGTAGAAAAACACATGGTAATTAATTTGTCTAGATTGTGCAGGACCAAAATGGATAGGAATGACTGGTTCTCATTATTAGAAGGGGGCCACACATCCTAATTGATCTACCCTATCTAGGAGATGTTCTTAAAATTATCCATAAATGTTAGATACTTAGTGCATGTTAACATATGAGAGAGACGACCATATGAAACAAGATAATCCATGCATGCAAGTATTCAACATGTTGTGGACATAACAAACTAAGAAAGGAGACATGGTCATCATTTCTATCAAATTCTTTACAAGATATATCATTAAAAGAATTAAGTCACAAGATATAACGACTATAAAAGAGAAGGGTTATAATAATAGTTCATATTTTCCCTGAGTGGCAGTTCAAATTCTTGTAGGTGTGTCATTTGAAATTCATGCATGTGGTATAATAAAAAATATTCTGAAAAGGCATGAGCTTGAGATGTTTTCTATGGATTGGTTTGATGTGGCAGGGAGTGCCCACATGGCTGGTGAGTCATCTGTAGATTCTAATTATTGCATGATATACATATTTAACATTTGAAAGTGTTCAAGTATTTTATAGGGTTTGCATAGGTGATATGCATTATTTTAGTGTTACATATGTGCTGTGTGGCAACACATGAAATACACAACATGCCTCTTGGTTCTATTGTTTTGCTTTTTCTCAGTCTTCCTTAGCCTCGCTTATGCTAGATTGTGTACAAAAATAAGATGACACTGACACTTTCAATGCTAACATATCACTCAAGCCTAAAGACTTAAGCACTCACCCAAGGTGAAATAAGACAATACCGAGGACCCCATTAATTCCAAGAGAAACATGAATAAAATAATCATGCATAAAGAAAGACTCATTCAAATGCTTGGAAACACTTAAGGAAAGTAAAAAACACCTTATCTTATGTTAACACTTCTTATTTCATTAACCATCAAACTATTTACATGCATTATACACATTCCATGTACATTAAATCAATTAAAATAATTTTTGAAAGCATTTAAACTACAAAGTGTAAACAAATATTGTAAAATCCTTCCATGGTTCTCTACTTCTATAAAACCTAAGCTTAATCTCCAATACTTCTTAGATATGAAAAATGTATAACATTATAATATTATATCAAATGATAGGTTGAGGGCCATAGTTATAGGTTTCTTATATGCCCTTAGCCCTTGTCATCTATCACTGACTCAACTTCCAACTATCCATATTACCAAATGTTTGTGCATATTCCCAAAATGTTCTTTCCACCAAGCTCAATCTAGACCTATTTGTGTGATCATTTCCTTAGTGATTAACACCAGTCGAATTTGTGTTTCTTTGTGGTCCGTAGTTTATTTCTTTATTGCCTATAAATGTGTCCTTAAAACTATGTTTTATCTAAACCATGCATCATGGGTCATATTTCATGTGAGTCACACTTATTAAGTGCACCATTTCTTTAAATACGTTGCAAGATTTCCTAGTATAAATAAGTATGTCTCATGCACACTTCATAGTTATCCTTATTTTGGGTTTCTTTTAGTATCCAAAATATAGAATCAACATTCCTTCATACTTACATGTTGTTTTTACTTATGCAACTATTTCTAACTCTTCCAGGGTTGTCGTTGTGAAGATTTTAGGAATTACTTCCTTCATTTTCTTCCCAAACTCATCCCATTCAATCATTTCCTTACCAACATATTTATTGAATTAATGCGCATTACCCTTCATATCATCTACTTCTATAATGTCACCCCATTTTTTGAGTATGATTTCTCAAATTTTTTTACTTGTTTATTTTAATTATGTGGCAAGATCCCTCATGTTGTGCTCTTTAGTTAGTGTTTCACCAAATAAATCATTAAATTTTCCATCCCACTTCACTTACTACTTCTTTATAGTGGTTTTCCAAGCATTTAAATCACTCATTTTCCTTTGTTTTTGTTAAATATATTTATTCTACCATAAGATAATTTAAGTTCTTAGTCTTGTCATCTTCAATCACATATCAATTCAGTTAGATAATGCTTGATAATTGCTACTCTTTTCATTGATTATTTAAGCACTTATTTTAACTATTCAACCTATCTCCCACAATGTCTTGGTCTCTTACAATTTTTTCCCCTTCATCTATTCCTATTAAGGCCGCACAACTATAACTACTAGAGTATCTTATAGCAAAAAATACATAGCTATGATAAGTTTGTCAATTGTTTCCATCTTTTCCTATAGATAAATTTCCTCAAAGTTGTGAATTATTTATTTTTTAATGGTGGATTATCTCATAAAATTTTCAAATTTTCCCTCCATGCATGCACTCTCATTCCTCTATTTAATTTCTTTCTTTGAATCTTCAATTAGTCTATTTCTAAATTCTTTAATTTCCTCCTCCATCTCCAAACTATGTTATGCCACATCTACAACCAATTACACCAACAAAAAACATAATTGTTTGGAATTAATCGTATGTCTATCATAAGTGGCACTCTCTAATGAATATTTGAGTTTTCTATTCATGGTTATGCCATTTTTATAATTTGGATTTTTTTATTTCCACTATGTGCATCCAACAAGGTTTGCATTTTTTATTCTATTTTGTATTTCCCACCACCCAATTGATCACATCTGGATTAGATGGATCTAACTCTATATTTTGTCATGTATCTTACTCCTCTCCTTATAATTCACCTACTTATATGCATATTTATTACCCCTTATTTTTATTATATTCCTCTAAGATGGGTTATAAGTTTTCCTTAAAAAATAATTTTTCTTCTTCTTTATGATATGATTTCTCTTCATTTAATTTGGGGTTTGTGTGGTATCTTTATGCAATGAGAAATGCAATAGATCTATAAATCAATCCCAACTCAGAGAAAATAAATACTACTTACACTTTCGATTGGGGATATATTAGAAAATTGGGGTTATGACCAAGATGAATCTGTTAGACCTAGCTAAGGTATCTCTTACCACAATAAATTCACTAGGGAGGGTTCCAAAGCCTTCAATCAAACAAAACTATGCAATAACCCTAATTAAGTCCTATGTTTTCATATTCACTATACCAGTAACAAGTAAAGTAAAGTTTGATCTAGTGCTCACCAAATCTTGTGGCATAAAGTGGGAGTAATAAATGTGAGTTAAAAAACTAATGTATGGAGACAACAATATTATTCAAAATCTGTTACTTATGCTACTTCTATCTATTAAAGAGAGGAGAAAATTTAGAGATACTTACCTTGAAGATGAACCTGTCGAGACTCAATCTCTTCCTTGGCCAAAGGTGACTTAAAAGAGGTTTTTATGGTTTGTATGGATCACTAATAAAGGCCAAAGCATCTAAGATTATTTTGCAAGACAAGATTTTTCTCCAAGTGGAAACCCTAAGATAAGACTCCACAAGTAGAATGGTGGAAGAGCAAATTGTAAAGAAGTGCAAATGAAGAATTAAATCTTGGTGTCTCTCTAATAATTTTGAATTGAATGTGTTTATATAGGTATATTTAACCCTAAACCCATTCTAAAGTTTAGGCTGACAAGGTCAACCTAGTCACCCTAGTATCGTAGTTGACAAAGATAAACTAGGTCATGGACTAGGTCAGTCAAGGGATAACTTATACCGTAATGAGCTTTGTCAATAGGAATACAAGGTTAATAAGGTTTATTATATAATGTAGACTATAAAAAATGGGTTTTATTATTATAGAAGGGATAATGAAGGTGGTAAAAGACTAGAGAAGGGTGTAAAATAGGAGGCAAAGCTTAAGGAAATGGATTTAGGATATAAGTGTGTGTATATCAAGTGTCAAAAAGGGAAAACAATCTTACAAAGCACAAATAGTTTGCCCACCCCTTTCTCGATGCACCCCTTAGGGCATGCACTCAAAGATATTGAGACTGGACAGGGTCTTGCAAGATACAAAACATCAATAATTGATAAAGATTAAAAATATTATGTGTATACATATACCCCATTTGAAGTTTATCATGTGTTACACAAGTGCAATAGGGGATGGTTCTTTAAGAAAGAATATAGTAACACACAATGGTGAAGCTAAAAATAATTACATTATTTAAAGGCATAAAATAATTGAAAGTAAATGCTGGAAAGGGAAATAATTGAAAAAGTAAATGTATTCATACATTGAATTACCTTTATCATTAGATGGTTGTCTATTGTGCTGGTAGTTTTGATCATGGAGGTCATGGATACTGCTTTCAACAAACCCAAGGATACAAAACTAAAGAGCAAAAACAATCAAATATAAAAAACCCAAGATCTATGGATGGAACATACTTGGAAACTTGGCAAGATGGGGTGACAAGTGTTATGTTAGACCAAGTGACCAAGTCAAATGTTAGATTAAATAAGGTAATAAAAAATCCAAGGCTAATAGAGACTAAAAAACTCAAACAAGTAAACCTTAAGTAAGAAAGGCAAACTCACCAAGTCAAACCAAAGATACATGTCAAAAAGGATTGTAACTAAACATCGATGTTAAATCAGTAACAATCCTTACATAAACAAAGATGAAAAAGTAAAATGGTAAAATAACATTGAGGAGTGAGTAAAAGAAATCCTTACTTAATCATCAATGGAAATGAAAATGCATAAGAGAAAACAACATTGGTGAGTGAGGAGTAACAAGCCAACCTCACTCAATAATGGAAAAATAACATGAAAGTAGAAATAGACTTAGGTGTCTATAAAAAGGGTTGTACATCAATGACAAATGGTAAAAGAAAGAAAGACACATCGAGAAATGTAGATCCATGGTGTAAAGAAAAGAATCCATAGTTTCTCAACCATATTTTTTTGTTCTAAGGATAGATAAAATTGAAATAAAGTAATACTCTCGTGTTTTTAGGATGTGAAGAAGAGGGAATATAGAAGAAGGTAAAACAAATTTAGAATCATACGTACTTGTCAAGGCTAAAAATGAAATGGGTGTAGGGGAGAATAAAAATAAAAACCAATGTAGAGGAATTCTTTATCGAAGTCAAGACAATCAAATTAGGCAAAACAAGAGGACTTATGACTTTAAGGACTCTGAAGAACTTTTCCTAGCCACACAAGTCTTAGGATAACAAATGAATTACGTAGATCATCCCATGAATGTGATATCGATGAAAAGTGAAATGGACCTACCTTCTCACAATGTGTTCCTTGTTCCTTACGACCTCTTACAAAGTCTTCGGTCTACTTTGAAGATTGGGTACTTGCATGAGAAAATAGGTAACACGATAAAGTTTGTTGAATTCTCCTATTCCAATCTACTAGCCTACCACACCCCAATGAATGTCGGCTCTATCATGAGGTGAATTTTGGAGTTTGAACTTCGATTAGAGATAGGAGATGTGCTTGGAATCATGTCTTTTGTTGTGATTTTGACTTTTGAAATTTGTATGTTGTCTTTTGTATATTATTATCTTTTGTTTAAAATGATTTGGCTTTTAACTTTCTTGATGGCTCTTTCTATTCCTCCTCCATATGGATTCAAAAAATAGAACATGAATAGTGAAGATGACTTTCATTTGAATACATAAAACTGAGTCTCTGTTAATACACATAAAATTGCAAAGACTAAGTTGCAAGAATTAGACAACATATTTCTGATGGGTGTTCACAGTTACCATAAATAAAAATAATATTAAATATACAAGCAATTTAAACATTGACCCCATGGAAGTACCAGCAAGATATTATCTAATATATGATAAAGAAGTCTGTGTTGAGATTGAGAAAGAAGAGCAACATGGCTTGCACTGCAGTACGAGTAGATCATTTCCTGTGGCATCCATCAAAATGATTTCCCTGGTGGGATTGGTAGCGTAATTATCAACTCTAAAAACAAGGTTTCCCATGGAGTCATACACAGTAAATCCCTTACAGTTGAAGATAAGGGATTTGTTCCACACCGTCAAAGTTGTAGGTTGAGAAGCTTCCCAACAGGCACTGGGGATTAATCTTTGGCATTTTTAACACACCACTATTAAAATTAGAATTCTTTTTTCTAGCATGTGCAATTGGATGAATGATCACCATTAGTTTGTGTGGGGGAAGATAGCCTTTTTGAGTTTACTAGCTTCTCCACCCCTAAGCATTCAGTCCTTGGTCATTTTTATATTTTAAACACAATGACAAGTTGGTTGGTTTGTTTTGGCTGCATTACTTAAAATTACATAAAAGTAGACCCTTGTGAAAGCCTGTATTTGTTCTCACAGAAGTCAGACCCGTGTTTTGGTATTTTTTTATATATTCTCTTTATCCTGTAAACTACAACATATATATTATAACGGACGTATTACCTCTATAGGTAGTTTCCAAGATTTTCCATGCCTCTCTGGATCTTGATGCTGCTACAACTCTAGAAAATATAGATTCATCCAATGCCTGTTGGATGAAAAATAAAGCTTTTGCATCTTTCTTCTTGTTCTCTTTAAGCTCATCTTTCTGTGCTTGATTTAATGCCAAATGGGCTGCCTCATCCTACGGTTCTACAAAACCACTCTCTACCAAATCCCATGCATCTTGTGAGCAAAATAAAGTTCTCATCTTAATTGCCCAGAAATCATAATTCTTACCATCAAAAATGGGAATTTGAGGCTGTGAAATACTGTTGTTCACTGCCATTTCTCATGCTTAAAATGATTTTTTGGTCATTGTTTCAAAAACACAGTCACTGATGTCAGTTACACTGCTGCAGTCGGTCGATAATACTGCCAATGTCAGTTTCCACTACCGATGTCAGTCTCTGAGTTGCTAATGTCAGTCTCTGCGCTGCCTATTGGCAATTCCTACACCCGACTGCTTCGCTCTCCTTTCTTCTTGTCGTCTCCTTGCTGGCTACTTTCCTAATCGTGCTCTGATACCAATTTGTTATAATCAAGAGAGCATACAAAACAAGAACTAAAACTAATAAATAAGAATTAAACAATTGCTACAGCAATCTATTGAAAGAAAAAAGATTTTATTGATCTTCAATTTTTTTCCTTTCTTAAAATGTGCGCCCTTAGGGTATTTAAATAGAATTGAATACAAACAATAATTAAAAAATAAACTTAAGACTAATTTTAGTCTTTTCATGCAAACTAACTCTCTAACAAATTCTCTAACAGTTTAACTAACTATTTGTTAACTAACTGATTGCTCAACTGTCAGTTTACTAACTAATTGCTTAACTGCAGCTAACTGCTTGCATGCATGAGTGGAGAAATTAACTCCAATTCAACTTGAGTCTCTAACACACACTTTACTTATTGTTTTGATTAATATTGAGGAAAAACTATTTGTGGAGTGAATTATGTGGAATTTTATCTCTCATCTGTGAAATAGCAATATCATAATATTGAATTTAAAACTATCTGTGGAGTGGACTATGTGGAATTCTCTCTCTGATCCTTGAAATACCAATATCATCTTCACAGGCAGATAACAAAATATCTTTTAAAATAAACTTCTCGATGATCGATTGGTCAGATTTTGCAACCTTGGATCTTGCAAGGCACAAATTTGAGTCATACAATCAATTTATTAAGGCATGAAATTCAAAAAAATAATTTAAAATGTGAATGTCACAAATTAAAAATTCAAATAAAAATGTAAGTTCACAAATTGAAAAAAAATAGGGAAAGCAAGTGGAACATAAAATATCAACGTCATTAAAAACTCTTTCGAGAGTGACAATCACATTGCAACATAGTCTTATGAATGTGACTTGGTACACTTTTCCCTCTTGGAAATCACATAAAACTCAGAGTTACAAAAAATATAGAAAGCAACTAGAAAATATGTATAGAAAATATAAATTTCTTAAAAATACTAGTTTGAGTGGAGTATACTTATTTGACCATTTATAAGTTATTTGATAGCCCCAAATTATTGTGTAGACTTGATCATCCAAATCCTTGCACCCTATGCCATAAATCTTCATCATGGTCATGCCAAGAATCTTAGTAAAAGTATATACTATCCCATTTCTTTAAGGGTTGTATGGCATAGTCTTATGATGTGCCACTATTAACTCAGTTAATAAACTGCGCATCATCCCATTCATAAAGTGTGCATCCTAATCACTTGTAAGGCTCAATAGGCATTTTTACTTGATTATAAAATTCTTCCAAGAGAAACAATTTGTTGTCACTACAGTATAGTTATTCATTAGGGCTACCTCTTCCCAACTCATAAGACATTCCATAGCTGTTATGATGTATCCATGTCAGTCCTTTATGCGGTAGGGGAGATGGGTCCAATGAAGATGATGACCCACTTCTTGAATAGTTCTTCTAAAATGATAGGAAAAGGGTGAAGAATGTCACTCATGTGGCATAGAGGCAAAGAGAACTATGGAGATGATGGACATGGTTCTAATATTTAAGGATGAAAATGGTGTGGCACCTGTGGGAGTAGACCACATATAATTTTGAAGAAAGATTATTACTAGTAAAGGATTGCTTAATTTTAAAATAGGAAAAGGAAGTGCAAGTTCATTTAAAAATGGAATACCTATGAATTCAAAGGAGGATAAGGAAGAAGAAAAATAAGAAAAGGAATACAAAGAAGAGTTGTCACAAGGGCTCTTGAGCACTGTTATGAGGATCGCACAAAGTGAAAGATACATTAAGAAGACCAAGCTTTGTGGGATAATAGTGTGAAGATGGAGGAAGGACCTATAGGGACTATTGAGTCCAATGTTTTAAAACTAATTTGTGACTGTAGTTAGTATGTCAGTGCAAAGACAGAAAAAAGAGGACATTTAAAGAGGCCTTTTAATGTGAATAAAGTGAGTTGTTTGTGTTCACAATATATGAAAAAGAAGATGAAAAATAAGGGTCTTTTATGACTTTTATAAATAAAAAAGACATAATAAAGATGGGGGTGGAAAGGAGAAGAGAAGTAGAAGGGATGGTGGCCATGATAAAATAGGATCCCCAATTACAGAAGAGTGAAAGGTTTAAATATCCAATAGTAGGTTGGACAATAAGTGAACAAAGCCACAAAGGATTTTGGTGGAGGTAGATAGACAATAGTGGCTTTAATCCCATAGTAGGACATAAGGCAGAAGAAAGAGCATCCTAATGGTGGTGGTTAGAAAGAGGTGGGTATAAATCTAACATGAAGATGGAAAAGGAAAGAGAGAACCATTTGGTGAAGGTTGATGGGTTATGGTGGGTCACAACCCAAAACAAGAAAAAGGAAAAAGAGTAAAAAACATGACAATCAACTAAGATATATGGTGTTAGAGGGGGACTCCATAGTACCTCTTAATCCATTCATGTGAGTAGGAGATCACAATTTATTTACATTGGGTGTGTCATGAAGGAGCATACAAGTTGAATGGGAAACCTTGCATCAATAAAAAAAATTTAGGAATTTTGGTTAGAGTTATATGGATAATATTTGAGCTTTATTGAGTCATAGATGACAAATGATATGTCAAAAGAGTTTGTAGCTTCATGTTACAGGTTTAATGATGATCATAGTGTTCACAATCCTCAATCAAGGATACTTTTAATAATGCATGCATAAAAATTTCTAATATCCTAGAGAATCATAGATAAGGGGCATAATTCCATTGGATAATATTAAGAAATTTTTGGAAATAAATCCCAAAAATATATGGAAATTGCTTATCAGAGTGAAAATACGAATAATTATAGAGCCCACAACATGAATAATTGTTACATACCATAATTTTTTTTTTTCAAATACCTGTGTATACCCAGACTAAAAAAGGCAAACTTATGAATGTAAGTCAATATTCAATTTTTAATAGGTTGCAAGATGGAAAAAATATTTTATTGCCTAAAATAGTATGATTATGCACTACTCATCATTTACATTAAGCAACATAAGTATAAGTATACCATCAAAGCCATCAATGACATGAAACCAGTTACCATGTTGGGATTAACTAATTATGCATTCAAAGAGACATTATTTTCAATCATAATTATTATATAAGAATTAAGCATTGGAGGGATGCTACACATCGATATTTTATATTTAAATCTATGGTTGGGGTCCTTGCATCCTAATGCTCCTTCCCTAAGCAATTAGGAATCAACCCATGCTTAATCAAAAGGCACAATGAAAACTTCATCTGTTAATTCCTTGTAACCAATAAAGTAAGTCCTTTAATAAATAATCGTTTATTACATAATCAATATACCTCTCATATGTATAGGAAAAGTGAGTTATTTATAGGTATGGAGAATAGTGCTACTTGCTAGAATTAGATAGCCTAATTCTTAGCTTAGGGTCTTGACACTCCCTTACCATTTTTCATCATTAGCCAATTATTATAAATTCATAAAAATTAGTGTAGGTTCATAATCATATTGAATAATAAATTTAGATTCTACATGCTAACTTAATCATAGACCAACTTATAAATTTATTCCCTTTTATAGACAACCATCATCATAATTCTAAAGAATAGTCAAACAATATTCTACAAAACAACCATCAAGGTGTCTCTAATGAATACCAATCAACAATATTTGGCTCAAAAGGTAGAAAGATAACATATATACATAAATTGGGAACATCCTTATTATATTTATGATTAATACTAGTATTGTAGCCAATCGGTTTGGGTGTTACCTACCAAGATTTATAATCTAAAGTTTTGGCTTGGGTTCAAACACACTACTGCTCTACATTTAATATTAAAAAACTTTTCACAATTTTAGTCAATTAGAAGATAACAAATCTTTAAATCTACTCTTATTTCATTGGTAGTTAACAAATATAGTTCAATAGGACCGGTTAGGATTCATTCGCAATTTGCAATTAGTTGCCTTACTAGTTTCTCATATAGGAATAGATATGAGATTTTTCACATATACCTAGAAGGCAAGATTATTCAAGGAAAACAACCCAACAAGGTCTAACAACATTTATTAACAAAGAATTGAAATACTAAAACTTAATTGATTTATTTAAGAATGACAAGCTATAATAATCAACAACATGAATTTGTAACTTATCCAAAAATCCAATCCACTCATCTACCACTACCCAACGTGAGGTCTTATACTAATTTTTCCTTAAAATAAGTCATGATGAAGACAACTTAAGTCGCAATGCCCTTTTTAACTAGTCCATTCTAAATTTTTATAGTTGTAATTTTGTTGTCCATATTTCTATAATCAACACAAGTAATTCCATCCACTAACCAGTTCAGGTTAAGAACGTTTGAGTTACCTAACATATGCATAAAATAGTTTATTTACCTATAATTTTTTCATGTAATTAAATGCATGTAAAAGTATGAATAGGAATTGGTAAATTTAGACATTGATGATCTTAGTGCCAATACAAAGAGTATCAAGATAACAATAAGGAGATTAACATTTGCATGAATATAACTAGTCATTAATTCTATCAATGGGCCAAGTAGGTTTTAGTTATGCCCAAGATCATTTGTACATTAAATTTCCAACATTCAAGAATTACTTATGGAAAGGAAGATGTCTATGCTTAGAATGAATGGACACAACTAATGAAAGATAATCCAACTTGCACATTATAAAAGAATTATTTATTATCATTCAACCCAAAAAATGAATCTAACACTAATAACGATCACCCATGTATAGCATATAAATCTTATTAATGCACACTTAAGAAAATCACCCATTCACATATTTTGGAATAATAACTCATAAAAATGTATAACAATTTCCTCTTTTTTCATAATCATAATAAATCATATAAGTCAAGATGAACTCACAGTTATAATATAGCTTGAATCAAGCAATAATTCCCCACAATATCATAATCACACTAAGCATGCTATTATTTTTGCTTGAAACTTTTAATGAAACACTTTCAAACTTCACAACTGAAGTAAGAAGAGAGTAATAATCATTATAATATAGTTTCAACTAAAAAATAAAAGACCCTATTGAGGAAATGTAAGCACTACATACATTTCCAAAATAAACCATGCTATGAAGATCCAATGGAAGGAGAAACATTCATACAACAAGGGTAAAACCATGTGCCCATTCAAATTAGCCCAATGAATTGGTGGCCCTGACCACCCCAACCATCAGTTGGGTGGTAGATTCTGGCCTCTAGGATTTTATGGGGAGGATGAGCATGAGATATTTAATCCATGGTTACTAAACAATAGTATAAAACATAATAAGAACCAATCAACAAAACAAGAAACTTTGCATACACTAATGTACACCAATAGGGGTAAACTCAAGTCAAATAAAAAACATCCACAAAAAGGGGTATATCAAGCTAGAAACCTATAGATATTATTATTATTATTATTGGGGTTCGTTGACATTGATTTAAAACTAAATTAGAACTAATTAATTCCATATTGTCTAGCTTGGATAAAATACAACTAATTGTCTCAAACTGTGAGTATATCAACAATACTAAGGATGCTCCTATGCATGAAATCTAATAGTTCATTGAAGGGGAAAAAATCCAACAATTAAAAGACCATGAACAAAAAATAATGAACATATAAACTCCAATCAGTTCATAATATTGTAGAACATGAGAGAAGCACAAATATAGAAAATGGAAACCCCATCAAAGTTATAGTCAACATACGAACTTAAGAAAGGTAGTACTACAATATTCCAAGGAAGCTCAATTATTTATTAAAATAAGCTTCGATTCACACCCACATTCGAATGACAAGCCTAAATTGTAGATTCCAAGAGAAAAGTTAATAAAAAACCCAAAATTAAAGCATGCTAAAAAATGGAATGAAGGATCAAATGGAATATTAAGGATAAGATGTTTCATTTAAGATAGGGTTAATAAGAAAGACCAACTATGTCGAATCAAGAAAAAATATAGATTTAAAAATTTAAAATAAATAAATCATTCCAGAAATATTTTTTTCATAACCTAACTAGGTTTTCAAACAAAAACATCTTGTTCTTAAATCAAAATAAGATTCACATCACACTATTTTAACAAAATACAAACAAACCCGTTATAATTCAAATTGAGGCATGATCATTTATCCCTCAATATAGACCTTTGTAAACTTCATGAGTATAAACAACAGTAATAAACAAAATTATTCTATCTATATTAAGTCAACAAGAAACAAAAAACAAAATTTTCCATAGAAATATATCACAATTGAGCCTAAGAAACCTCCCATGTAAAACATATTCAAATGGCTCAAGATTAAATCACCATTATCAAAATAGGGGTCAATTTTAACAACTGGGCAAAATGTTAACAAAAGGAACTAGTTCCATATATTTATAATAATTGAAACCATCAAGATGCATACTAAAACCAATCAATGGAACATGGCTTTACCCAACTAGGGTTTATATGAGAGTATCTGAATACCTTGCTCCACAAGGTTTTTAAACATCATATTTTTCACCAAAACCCTAATCAGATTTTAAAAAAATAGAGATTCAATAATGAAGATGTAACACCAATATACTCATTGATTCACCCTTGCCCACTATGATTTTAGAAATGATCCCAAAACATAGAACCAGGTCTTATAAATCTGCTTTAGAATAAAACCCTGCATCATTCAAATCACATAAAAATTTAGAAATAAAAATAACCCAACAATATTTCAAACACCAATGCAGAGATTTAAAAAAATGATCAGTCATGCAAATGGAGTAAATTGACTTAAAATAAATATGTCTGCATTAAAGGTCCATGATGAAGTCTCCCAGCTTCATCATAGACCTGTAACAATTCTATTTTTCATTTGCATTAGAACCCAAAAACTTGCCTAGATAAAAAAATCCATATGAAAGACATCATGCATAGAAAAAACCAAAAGTCACTTACCCAACTAGAATGTCATCCATTGTGGGAAAAGGGAAGGGGTATTTTGGTTTCAAGATGCCATCATCATCCTACCTTGACCATTCTCACTAAGAATGAGTCCCACACTCTACCTCCCCACTGTGGACCCCATCCCTCCTCCCAATTGTTGCCAAAGGCCACCATAACAGTTTTGGGCTTCCCACACACTTCACCCAATGAAAAATACAATGTGAACCAAGCCTGAAACCTCCATGCTGACCACTTAGCCAACCCCATTAAACTTTCTCAACTTCCATACCTACTCACCCTAGGGTTTGTCCTAGGCAGTGAGCTCAATGCCATGTTCTGAACTTTCCAAAATAGAATGATGAAAATGACAACATTGGGGAGTCAACCAAAATTAATAACAATAACCACCAACAATGTTTTCTAAAAGCATAATGACCCTTCATGAAACTTCAACCAATATCACCATAATGTCACCTTACCAAGTCAAAGCCCATCATACAAGCCAACTCATCATGACTAATGGGCCAAACACTTCAACAAAATAACATCCATCACAAGTCTATAGAAATCAAAGGACCAATGATGTGGTCTATTCATTCTAAAGGAAACTAACCTCATCATTATTCCATTGACAAGGTCAAATGGCCAAACATAAACATGCAATGGGGACCAATTCCAACCTTTTTGGGTCCAAGCCACTTAGATCCTAGTCACCAAGCCTAGCAATACAACCACCATGCCACATGGCGACTTGACTAAAACATCATGTAGGGGCAAAATAAAGATGAATCTGAGAGACTAGGGATCACATAATAAGATGGAATGAGATCAAATCATTAAATCCTAGAAAGGATAAAAATATCACATTGATGCACACATGCAAAGACAACATAATCCAAAACCCACACAACACTATATTAAGATAAATAAAGATAAAACAAAAAGGAAGAAAAAAAGAATCAAGATGAATAATGAATTTTAAAGCTATGTCACATCTCATTTTTCCTATCAATATCAATCTTGACTGCTCATAAACCTTTCCCATTGCTATCCCAATTACCAAAATCCACCCTTGAGCCTAGCCCATATACCCTATTCTAGAACCACAAAAGTTAGGCATCAATAGTATCTAGATATATATCAATATACCAAGAACAATAATAATATAATCTGAATTCTAAAAAAAATAAATCATGTCGTAACTAAATCAATCATAAGCATCCACTGTAGTGTTAAACCAGAGTCACAATAATGAACCATGATGACTAAAGAAAAGATCAAAATTGGAATTATATCTGTAACGTGGGGTTGAAATACCAATCAAAATTAAAGAAATCAAGCTAAAAATCCTAGAAATAAGCATTTACAATGTCCCATAAGGGCGGGTCATGACATCCTCCCCTCCTTACCGAGGAGCCGTCCCGATGACTTATCAAATAGCCAAGAACAACATTACCTATAATATATTCTATTTACTAGGTATCATTTTATCATAACAATATCAATTTTCAAAAGTGGTAATGCTCAACCTTACCTTGTTTGAATTTTAATTATGGTTATTATGATATCCATTTATTTCTTTAATTCAGTCTAAATGTAATTGCTTTCTTAAGTCACATGTCCTTTGTGACATTGGGATGGGAAAAATAGGGGTACATTATGCATCCTTTTTCAGTATAATACTTCATAAGTATCCTAACTTGGTTACAATTTTTTTATTACCTACCTTACAATGTCATATGTTTCAATATAATTCATCTAAACTAATTATAGATAGGTTTACCCACCAAACCTATTTTTATTTAACATTAAAATTTCATGACAAGAGTTGTTATTTACAACATAGTGCTTCTAAAAATGACTATTTCTATCCACCCACATGGATATACAACTGAAAATATTCTAAGAATATAGTGTTCTAATTGCAATAGATTAAAAATACCTTGTCATGCTTTCCAACAAGAGTGTTAACACAAGTAGGAATTATAGTCATTAGTTTATGCAAGGGTAGTAGTTTTAAATATAAAATAGGTTTAGGGTCATTAATTTTGTTTTTTTCAAGGATGTATTATCACACAAACCTAAAACTTTAGGTTAATACTTACAAGAGTATAATCCAAATGGATATGCAACTAGATTTATAGGTTCAAAGTTGAATCTTAAACTATAAGCATTATGTATTGCACATAAATTTAATGACATTCATTACAAAATGTCATCACAAGTTAATAAGCCACATTATATGATTACTTATTTCTCAATACTCACTATTCATGGGTTAGTGCAACATCTCGTACCAACCACATTAAACATCAGAGAAGCCATTTTTGGTATCACATGCAACCCTAAGGATTACAACATTTTTTATATTACCTATAAGCTCACATGATGGTATAGAAATCCTAATCCCACCATCCTTTAATCCACCAATAGAGGTTGGTCACCCAAATTTTATCTCTCCTTCAAGGATTTAAGTGGATACCTAAGATTTTTAAATCATATGATTAGGGATTTACATCATTTTTTTTGAGACATTAGCATATATTTAAATCATGCTCAATAAGAAATGTATATAGGATGATCTTGTATTAGGCTGATAGGGAAAAATATAAGGCATGAAGCCTATGAATGTGATATAAATATGACATTGTGGCACAGATAGTCGAATGTGTGCTAAAAACTAGGCCTCTTTTGGCCATTTTGAAAGATGGAGACTAGGCTTGTATGAAAGCCACTCTAAAACTAATATACTAGGCTTATATGAAAGCCAACTTGAGAACTTAGGTACTTAGAAAGCTAAACTTATCTTATATTTTAACTTGAATGTGATGATAACCACCTATAGATAGAGTAAGGCACACAACTACTGAGAATGCTTGGAATAAAATGAACTCAAAAATAAAAGAAGATCAATGTGTCTCACATATTGCCCCTAATCACTTAGGTCTAGAACATAGATTCTGATCTAGAAGTTATGCAAACTACCCAATATACACTAAAAGTGAGAATCATCATGTCATGCATGATTACCCGCTATTTTTAACAAAATTGTGTCAAAACTACTGAATCTGAAGGATCTAAAAGTGCAAAAAATATCCCTAAACTAAAATTTTTGCTTATTTTTGGAAACCCTAAGTGTTTTTCTAACTAGATAGGAGCACCAAACTATGGACACCCCTATTTTTGGTGATTCTATCCATTTTTGGTGCTACTATCCATTTATGGTGCTACTGTCTGGTGTGAAAATTGATTGCTTATTTGAGACTGTTCCTTTTTTTTGCTCTGAATTGATTGGTATGACTTCTGGATTATGTGCTGACTATTTTGAATTCTATTATTTCAATTGCTAGGATGTTTTATCTCTGTGACAAAGACCCTATTTGATTCTCACTCTTCTGAGGGTAGGAATGATAAACCTGTAATGACTACCCTCAGAAGAAAAGAGTCATGCAAGTGTGTTAATTGGAATATATATATATATATATATATATATATATATATATATATATATATATATATATATATATATATATATATATATATGTATGTATGTATGTATGTATGATATATAATTTGATGTTTGAAGATATATTTCAAGATATAGAAATGTTTGTATTGATAGATATTGTTAGATCAATAAGGGTATGCCTAGATAGATATAACAATGTGAAAGCATGCATAAATTACTGAACTGGAACTGGAAATGTTAATTGTTAGTTGTTAGTTGGAGGGATGGAGCAAGATGTCCATCATGACATCCAAGAAAGAAAAGAAAATGCATGATATGGATCATGGAATTGTACACATTTGAGAAGTAACAAACAAATGAGCAACAAAAAAGAAGTAAGAAGCATACTAGATGGGCCAAGGAGCCATGCAAACAAGGGACATGAGCACATGTCACTCAAACTGGAAACAAGCATCGAAGGCATGTTCAAATGCCACATACATATACAAGTGAAATAAGCAAATTTGGAAGATATGCCATATGAACATAGAGGAGTAAAAAAAAAGACATTAGCAAATGTCTTAAAGCACACACATGAAAGTGAAGAAAAGGACATTGGAAAATGTCCTAAGGCACAAGCAGGAGATAAGCTAGAATTGAAAATGCAATCACATAAGATACGCTAAGAAAGAATATAAAGCATGTAATAACTGAAAAGAGACAAACACATCTAACTAGTCAAATGAAATATGATAGTATGCAAAACATGTGTAGTACAAATCTAGGTATATGCTAAGAAATACACAAGTGCTAGATACTAGTGAGATGTAAATATAGTATTCTATGTAAGCTATAAAGTAATGTATGTCAACATGATAAATTAGAATGTGTGGTATAGAACTGGCGTAACCTAGATGTTGTAGTTATCTAGAAGATGCACCCAATGGGTTGTATAAAAATGTACATCTCAAATGTAGAAGTAGGAATGCCCCCTCTATGGGTAGAATGAAGCAATCAAATAGTTGGATGTCACTGCACATACTCAAAGAAGATCAAGTGAAGCATGGTATAGTAGAAAATTGACATACAATAGCATGAAATAACAAATGTAAGATCTAACATGATAGTAGTAATGTAAAGATGGATGATGCATACAATCAAAAAATGTTTTTGGTGTTTTTGCAAATTTTTAAAAAAATTATTATTTTTTTGAAGATATTTGAACTATGTATAGGAAGAACTAAGAAGAATTTATGCATAATCAATGCTGAAAAGAAATGATACTAATCGATGAGTCTTGGATGAGACCCCCTATTTTGGTGTCTTGTATTGAATAATGAAATTGTACATGATTATGAAGCATGATTGAATGGTTGAGAATACGACTTCATATATTTGGATTTATCATCAATATATTGAAAATCATAATAAATTATATTGTTCCACTCATCATTATCATCTTGATTTTGAACCAATGGAATGTTAGGTTGACTATTGTTGTATCTAGATATTTTCCTTTGATAAATTGTGTCCATGAATGATTTTCCTTAGGACATTCAATAAATCCCAAACCTTGGTGACAAACATTATCATCTACTAGAATATGAGTATTAATGCCTTGAGAATGCTTTCCTAACCCTTGACCTTGATAATTAAACTGTTGTAGATATCTTTGACATAACCCATACTGCTTTAATAGTTAAGCCTCATTTTGGAGAGGTAGATTTGCATATTTTTCATACTTGACCTATGTTTATGGTACTATTTGTTGCTCTGATTTTGCTTGTTGATCCTTTTGTTGTTTTGAGTTATGATTTGGTAACCACTTTTGTACTATTTTTGAATTTGACACTTTGTGAATGTAAATATAGTATTCTATGTAAGCTATAAAGTAATGAACATCAACGTGATAAATTAGAATGTGTGGTATAGAAATGACATAACCTGGATGTTGTAGTTATCTAGAAGATGCCCCAAATGGGTGTGTATAAAAATGTATGTCTCAAATGTAGAAGTAGGAATGCCCCCTCTATGGGTAGAATGAAGCAATCAAATTGTTGGATGTCACTGCACATACTCAAAGAAGATCAAGTGAAGCATGGTAATGTAGAAAATTGACATACAATAGCATGAAATAACAAATGTAAGATCTAACATCATAGTAGTAATGTAAACATGGATGATGCATACAATCAAAAAATGTTTTTGGTGTTTTTGCATTTTTTTAAAATTTTAAATATTTTTTTGAAAATATTTGAACTATGTATATGAAGAACTAAAAAGAATTTATGTACAATCAATGCTGAAAAAAATGATACTAATCGATGAGTCTTGGATGAGACCCCCTATTTTGGTGTCTTGTATTGAATAATGAAATTGTGCATGATTATGAAGCATGATTGAATGGTTGAGAATACGACTTCATATATTTGGATTTATCATCGATATATTGAAAATCATAATAACTTATATTGTTCCACTCATCATTATCATATTGATTTTGAACCAATGGAATGCTAGTGTTGATGATTGTTGTATCTGGATATTTTTCCTTTGATAAATTGCATCCATGAATGATTTTCCTTAGGAAATTCAATAAATCCCAAACCTTGGTGACAAACATTATCATCTGCTAGAATATGAGTAGTAATGCCTTGAGAATGCTTTCCTAAACCTTGACCTTCATAATTAAACTGTTGTAGATATCTTTGACATAACCCATACTACTTTAATAGTTGAGCCTCATTTTGGAGAGGTAGATTTGCATATTTTTCATACTTGACTTATGCTTATGGTACTATTTGTTGCTCTGATTTTGCTTGTTGATCCTTTTGTTGTTTTGAGTTCTGATTTGGTAACCACTTTTGTACTATTTTTGAATTTGACCCTTTGTGAATGTGTTCCTGTGTTGTTATGGATTGCTTGAATGATTTACCTTGTATAAGGTCCTCATTAACAATTATCTATTGTATATGCTTTTTCAATGCCAAACATGTATCTTTATGATGCCCATGAATTCCATTATATGTACAATAATATCTGGATCTTGTCACTAGATGTAGAGGAGGTAATTTGATCATGTTAGATTTAATCATTTCTCATTAGTATCTCACTTGAACTCATATTTGATCTTTGAATTCTTTTTGAATAACTAGTTGTAGAGTTACTTTGTTGTGATTTGTTGTTTTGATATGTAACATTGCCTGCAACCAATTGACTAGGTGAAGGTGCATATACATGATTGACACTAGGGTATATTTGAATCTTTTATATTGTAATATAATTCTCTAATGTTGTTATTTTTCATGTAATAGTTGATTCTAAATTTGTAAATCTAAAATTATGTTTCTCATACTATTGATTTGATCATTTAAAATCTCACAAGTGCAAACCTTAGTTGCTTCCAATCAAACATGTAAGCACATATGTTGAAGAGGTTTTAAAAATGTTGTAGGATGAATGTATGCATTAGGAACAATAGTAGAGTTTGCCTCACCTTTTGGAGAGGTGATAGCATGGACCTAATTAGAGGGAAAGTAGCTATCACCCTCTTGAAGGAGAGGAGGAAAAGGGATTTCTTTTCTCTGCATAAGATATGACATTGAAACAAGAGTAGCCAAAGAAGCATACACATCTAGGTAGAAACTATGCATATAGGCTAAAATGCATCTAAGTGAAGTTATAAATTTTATATCAATATGATTATAAATAACATTCCACATGAAAGATAGAAAACAAGGGATAGAAAATATGAATTTGTGCATGTATGCATAAGAAACTATGACATGTGATATGACATTTCTAATGTGTTTGGCATGATAAATTTGTATATTTTTCCCTATAAGAGATAGAGAGCAAAGGGTAGAAAGCATGGATTTTTGCAATAATGCATAAATATATTTGACATGTATTATAACATTTGTAATGTGTTTAGCATGATAAGCTTGAATTTTTTTCCATATGTGAGATAGAGAATATGCAAAAGAAATATTGAAATCTTGTGCAAGTTTAGTAATATCATCCCTTGTTACAAAACATAAGCATTAAATACAAAGGATGAATATTTGTACTAGATTATGATACCCTTCATCATTTATGTACATGGTAGGGCCCATTATGGTTTCCTTGTTAGTTGCAAGAAAAGTTTGTAAATAAATGAGCATCATTTTTGCAATTAACTATGGATGTAAGGTGATACCTCAAGAAGCTGAATAGGAGCTATTATATGCAAATAGGGATTTTTCATAAAGATTTATGCAAAATACTATGAATTTTTGTAATTTAGATAGAATTTTTGAGGTAAGCATGCAAGATAAAATTTAGAAATTTATGGGAAAGTGCTTGATTTAATAGGACCTAGTAGATGCAACTAGGGTTTGAAAATATGTTTTTTCAAAATTAGTATAATAATTTTTAATTTTTTTTATGAATTTGTAGAATTTAGCTTGAAAAATTTAGGAAAAAATTGAAAATCTTTCTAAAATTAGCAATATATTTTCCCTAGTGGTTTGAAAGTGTTTGTATGCAAATAGGACCTAGTATGTACAAACTAGGGTTTTGGGTGAATTTATTGAAAATATTTCAATTAATTTATAGTTTTTTGACTTCTAAATTTAAGAAAAATTAGGAAAATATTTCAAAAAAATAGAAATAATTAGCCCTAGCGTTTCAAGGGTTTTTGTCTAGAAATTTGAAGTAAATCGGGTTCACCAAATGTTTTATTCTTTTTGGGAATTAGGTGTTTAATTCATAAGAAAATAAAGGTCTAAGTAAATGTAAATAAATAAATAATGTGTCTCAATTAACCTACTGATTTGTGTAAATAGAATGTATTTTACCTTTTCTAAAAATAGTAAGAAGTATAAAGAATCAAACTTAGATTGTTTTGGGCTAAAACGGATGATGTAAGGTCTAGAAATTGATGTGTAATGATGGCAGACTATCATAAATAGGACCCAAAACTCCATTTCTAGATTGGATAAGAGTACCAAACTCAATACACCCTATTACTTGGTGCTGTAATCCACTTTTTGGCACTATTTTCCTCTTCCAGTGTTGTTGTCCACTTCTGACATTATTGTCCTAGTGGTTTGGATTTTATAGTTTTTGTTCAGTATGCCTATGACACCCTGGCAGTGAAATATCAAAACCTATGTTTGTGAAAATCTCATTGTGTATATGATTCAATCTTCAAAACCCTTAGGAGTTCTTGGCACTTGAACTTGAGTAGAAAACTTGGGAAAGAGAGAAGGGGTTAGTGTGTAAAGGATATGCTAGACATACTTCAAACCCCATGTGTGGGCATACTGCCTACATACCAATACTCTAAAGAGGGATCAAGCTAATGTAGTTCTCGCATTTGAAGTGCTTGGTACAATTATGTGATGTATGCAACTAGATGTGAAACTATAAAGTACTTTATATGGCTAGGGACTGGTATGATTGCTTCAATAGGTTTGAATTGGTCTTGGAAGGTTGTATTCAAAGAATATGTAAGAATGCTTGAGTGTACTTGTATTCTTGCTTCTTTTCAGTGAATGAGTATCAACACTTCTAAATAGAAATTTAATGTCCTTTTATAGGGAAACTAATGGCCATGGGTTAGATGAGTTTGTATTAGGATGATAAGGGAAAAGATAAGGAATCGATAAAATCTCACCTTTTGAGGATAAAGTGAACTTGGACAACAACACCAAAAATAGGACACCCCTAAATTTTAGCGCTTCTATCCAAGTTGGGCACTATCTTCCTATGAGGATGAGACCTGGGGGGATGGATCTGGGTTTGAGAGGGATACTTGGGTCTCAAATAGCTACGTTTGGGAAGCTACGGGTGACTAGGAATCAATGAAAGTCTAGTCAAGAATGGTTGAGTGAGCGACAAAGAGGACCTATAGGTTGGGTTCTATTAGTCTTGCCTAAGTCATCCAATTTCACATTTTATAGTATTACACAGAGCATCAAACTATTGGGTCACTAAGGCTTACCTTCACACCACCCAATGGCAAATTAGCTTTAAAATAGCCTTGCCCAACTATGAGCAACTTAACATGTCAATATGTTTTGCTCAAATTCATGACACTCATCAAAAGAGTGTTATATCCACTAAAAATGGTTTAAAGTTGAGATTTTCATCACAAAATCAGATGAACACATTCAATTCATGTAAGTAAAATATTTTGAATGTAGGAGCTAATCACATTTTTACTCTCCTTAAATTAAAACTAGCCAATAACCAAACTATATTCTAAAAAAACTAATTGAAAAATAAAAACCATGGTAACATATTTTTTCCACATAATCTATCATGACACCATCATTATTTTTATTATAGCATGGCTACCAACATTAGCAATAACCATACTCATTTTGGAGGGATTTCCAAAACTAACTATTAAGCACACCATATTTTAATTAATGCAAGGGGAGTTCTTTAAAACCTAAAAAATTACCAATGAGTTCCTTCATGTTATCATAAAAGTGGGGACAACACAATATGTCTCAACATAAATTTATAGATATCTTTCCAATTTCTAATCCTAACAAACATTGATAACAGCTAAAGCCACAATATCCAACAATTTTCTTAAGTTTTCATGATGGTCAACAAAACCCATCATTTAACACAACTCATTCAGCTTTCAATGAACTATTTTCAATTTATTTTACTAAACAAAATCACATTAGTCCTTACCCATAGGACCAATAATGTTTATCAACAACCCTTCCTATTTCACATGTTTTTTTTATGACTTGAGATGATCCATTTACAAGATGAGTTATTTAGCTGAGATGATTTACCTATGTAAAGCAGTGGTCCACACCCTAATTGGCCCTCTAGGCTTAAGTTTAGCCCTTAATCATCCTACGAATAAAACATCCTAAACATCATATGATGACTTATTCACACATGTCAATCAATAGACACTAAACAATTATTACTTTATTCCAAGAGTATAGTTTCTATCACTTGTCTCTTATTGACTTGCACATACAAGTCAATGGAAGATAGGTGACCCAATCCCTAACGCAACTCAATTGGGAAAGGTTAACTTAACCAAAGCTAGGGTGGATAACAAATTATTATTATGTAAATTGTAGACTTTTAACAATAGTAAATTCAATGAAATCCATGGATTCTCCAACACATCAATATCATAGATCAACATTACCGTTTGCATGTTGTAGACCTAAAAAGTGTGTTTTGCTCTCTAGACCTTGAATGCCTTAAATCCTACATCTTTTCAAGATTATAAATACATTGTACTTGTTTCCAAATCAATGAAATGTTTTTTGGTTTGATGTAACTAATCCATTTGAAGAGGATATCAAAAAACCCAAAGGTGATAAGATATATCCTAGTTGGTTATAAGAATAGCAAGATCAAGTTCAGGTTATTCCAACCTTCCCAAACAACTTCAAAATTTATAATAACTTGCGACATTAGAGGAGATAAAACTACTAGTAACACATGATTTACTCAAAATTATATATATATACATACATATATATATATATATATATATGTACATATATATACATATATATATATATGTATATATATATATATATACATATATATATGTATATATATATATACATATATATATGTATATATATACATATATATGTATATATACACATATATCTGTATATATACATATATATGTATATATATACATATATATATGTATATACATACATATACATATGTATATACATATATACATATGTATATATACACATACATACATATATATATATATATATATATATACATACATACATACATACATATATATATATATATACATACATACATACATACATATATATATATATATATATATATATATATATATATACATACATACATACATACATACATACATATATATATATATATATATATATATATATATATATATATATATATATATATATATATATATATATATGTATATACATATATACATACATACATACATACATACATACATACATATATATATATATATATATATATATATATATATATATATATATATATATATATATATATATATATTCAATTGAGGTAGCATGGAAATCATCATCTTACTTATCTACATAAATCTATTGATTAAATAGTTATCTAGATGAAAGTCATAGGTTGGTATCCTCCTAAAATTATAGGGTTGTTTCCCTTGTAAAATAGTAGCTTCAACTAGCTGGTAGGCTGCCACCTTATTCACATAAGTTTTCATGTCATGCAGATTATTATACTTCTGTGTATGTACCTGACACACATTTACCACATTACTATCTTCTTGGGGAAGTCATAGAGAATTATATATGGAAGATTATAGATTTAAAAATTTCTTTCCAAGAGTTCCATTTTAGAGTATTGTTGGGGTTCTAGATTGTACCCTAGCTGAGGAGGGAGTTGTTCAGATCTTCATACTCAAATCTAGTCTAACATGGAACTGATCTTAGGTTGTGGGTATCCTAAAAGTGGATCAGACCTATGGATAAGAACAACTTCCTTTTGGATCTATCACCTAAACTAAAACTAACTAGGGAAAGGGAGAGAGAAATGTGTAATAAAACATGAAAAGGAGGTGATGTGCTAGTAATGTGATTATTCATTCACTCTATCTGAAATTCTAACAAACACTAATGAAATCAGATCTATAATTCTAAATGGTTGTAAATGTATTATTATTTCATGCAAAGGTTCACCAAATGATTAAAACATAAGGGAATTGATGGGGAGGCCTAGTTCAAGGCACTAAGTAGTCAATGCATCCACCATATAGCTTTAATCAAATAACATTTAACATTAAACATGACTTGTAAAACAATATGATCTAGTAGCTAGGTGATATTTAGGATTTGATAATGGAGAGATTTCTAACACATATTCAAATCAATATGATGTTAAAACACTATACTAGAATCATGAAATCTAAAAAAGAGTTCTTTATCTATCTCAAGAAGTTACAAAGATCAAATGTAGGCAGAGTCTAGTCATGCCCAAGAGAGGGATTATCCAATGTTTAAACACTGAGAATCCTACATTTATAGAAAAAGTAGAGAGAGGGAACTATGCATTAAAAGAGGCCCAACCACTTTTAATGAATTAGCAAAAATTTGAGGACACTGAGTCATGATCTTATCAAAGAGGAATAAACTTGAAAGCTTTTGTAAAATGGTTTAATGCTCCATGGTCTTTATTATGCCACCATGTCATTATCTCAGGACTTCATGCCACCTCTACCTGATCTACTGATGAGAAAGAATCCTTTATGCCTCGAAATTGGTAGAGATACTTGGTCTATTTTGAGTGGTTGGATGTAACTGCTCGTATCACAATCCTTGAGCACAAATTTCTTTATAGATTAAAAACCAATCATTTTATTGGTTTTCTTGTAGTTTCTCTATTTATGGAAAGCTTATAGGCCATATAGTCTTGCTCTAAACCTATTATGGTTTAAACAAACTTATTATTTCATTTGAACCTTATAAAAACTAAGAGCTTAATATATGCATAGGTCCCTTTTCTATCGACACATTATTGATCTTGGTCCATATTGGGTCTAGAAGACCTATTTATCTTTACAGGGATTTAATGGTAACCCTCAATCCCTAAAATGTCTAACTAGTTCAACTTAGATTTCCATTTTAAACTTATTTCCTTTGTTATTACCTTGCTTAGGTTGCAAACCATCTCCTTGACCTTCATCAAAATGTCTCAGGGCTCGATCCTACTCATTGGTTGTCAAATGTTGACTCAAACCCTTAAATTTTCTAACTCTTATTTATTCTATTGATCTACCTATGCATAGATTCTTGTGAGACATCAATTTTATTCCAACTAAATGTGCTTGTGCCACTTGTACTTGACTTATTTTCTCTTTGGATTCACTGACCAATTTGACTTTGCCTTTCTTTGTCTGATCTTGATGAGCGATTAAGAGTGATCCCTTAATTTAGATTTGAATTGTCAACTCAGTCCTTACTAGTGCCACTTGGAAATATCACATTGCTCTCAAGATCTTATTGTTAGTCTATCAGTTCATGTGTTTATTCCACATGTTGGCCTCTCAGGCTCTTTGAATATTTGACCCATCTCTCACTGTTGGATTGAGATGTATGATCAATCAAGGACCGTTAGATTTGCTTTGGTTTGAAAACTAATGGTTATTTACTAGGTCTTAAAATTGATGTCCATGTGATAGTCATTTGATATCTGCAAAGATGTATTTGACATCCCATAGACTATTAAATTTAGATACCAATGGATTTTTATAGTGGATTTAACTTGATGTTTCCATGAATGTCTTATGCTTTTTGACTAACTTTGAAGGTTTGGATCTTGAAGTGAAAGAATCATGGAGGCACCAAAATTACAGGAGATGTTTTTTAGGCCAAAAGGAATGATCTCATTTGATCTATTGATCATGGTAGTTTTTTTTGTTAAGATATAAAATGTTTAAGTTGACTGGTCCATATAATGTTTAAGTTGACTGGTCCATATCTAGTTTGCATGATGTCTTGGCAATGTTCTAGCTTATTTGGCTAAGTATGGAAAACCTAGCAAAAATACTTTGGAGCACAACTTTTCATGTGTCTGTCTTCTTTTGCACTTTAGAGGATGACCTGGAACTTGACACATAGAAAATTGGGACTAAAATGAGTTAACTGATGTGATCATTTCCTCATGTAATTATTATGTTTGTGAGATATAGCATTGACAAACTACCCACTTAGACTTTCTACCACTAGACTCAAATGTCAAGACGGACTTAATGAACAACCAGATGAATTCTATATACTTTCATATCTATTATAAGCACTCTTAACACCTCATGGGGACTTTACAACTCTAGATCTATCCTTTAAAGATGAAAAATTACACTTTAATTGGACTTAAAGTGTTTTAAAAAGTTTGTAAGTAAAATGAGCTCTTTTATCATTGGGTCCTCCTCTCAATCAAGAACATTGGTCAGTCCTTAAAAGCTTTGTATGTAGGTCAAGAAATGGCCAACATCTTTGGTGACTTGGTAGGGCAACATGATTGCTATGCTTGAACTCTACATGACCTTTGACTTATAATAGATAATATATTTGTTCCATGACTACAAAAAAAATCTTGATTGATGAAGACAATGGAATCCAACAAAATAGGTAAGAAAACAAAAGAAAGCAAGGAAACTATCCTAACAAAGTAAATGTGTAAATAAAGCACTTATCTGGGACAAAATATAAACAAACTAACCTAATTAACCATGATAAAACATGATCAACATGGATCAAAAGGGAAATTCATGAACTTTCTTATTACAAAAGATGGTATAAGTTGTAAAGTTGGGGGTTTATTGAACATGACCTTTGAAGAGGCACTCTTTTTTCTAATTATTTATTGTAACATCTCCTAAAAGTGAGTCGTTGATAGTTAACCAGTCACAAAAAAAAAAACTCTTCTTGCACTTCTAGATTTTCTTTATGTTACTTGTCAACTACAACCTTGTCAAGTGACATCTCATCTATGCATGATATTTGGATGACCTTATCCTTCTTATCAACTACTACAAGTTCATCAAGCTATTCAAGGAGATCTGAATTATCAAAACAAGCTACATAATGATCTTGAATAGGTGATTCTTTATCAAACTTCCCAATATCATACTCTCCAATGGGTAACATATCTTTACAAAGTTCTTCAATCTCTTTTAGAGATTCAAAACACAACTACCAATCATCTTTTTTTTTTCACTTTGATAAACTTGAATAAGATCATTTTGAAAGGTATCTTTATCTTCCTCTAGTGGAGAGATCTCAACATCATTTGTGACATCAACCTGTACTAATTTCTCATGGATTTATTCCAAATCAAGACCATTCTTCTTCTACATACCTAAGATAACTTCTTCAATATCAGCTAAAATCTCAATTTCAACTTGGATATCAAGTGGAGTATCGATAAAGAAATCTTCATCATACACACTTGAAGCATATTTTTCACATTCTTCAAGAATTTGATTTTTAGATGCAACCTCTTTCTCTATTTCCCATAGAACACGCTCCTCTTGAAGAAGGGAGATGGTGGGAGGGTGATTATATTTTTTTGCTTGAGAGGAAGTATGAAGCATGAGAAGTTGATCGGGATAAGATTTTGGGATCTTTGAGGCAATAAAATCATATAGGGGATCTTAAAGAGGATGGAAAGATAAAATTTTAATAAATTTTATATTCTACTCCTTCTACTTGGCTATTACTTCATCAAGGTTTGAAACCTTTTTGACCTCATGGATAACTTCAATTAGGTGGTGAAGAAAGGGAACTATAAGTAAGTTTAGCCCCTTGAATAGGATTTTGACTTCAACTGGGAATCTCCATTGGCTCACACTAAACATGGTCAAAAACTTTATGAGAATAAGGAACATAAGAAGGAGGGTAAGGAATACAAGAGTGTTCTTGACATAATTGATCCAACTATATTTGCTACCTCTCACAAGCCTCTGCTTTTTTCTAATACAAAACTACAAAACTTAAGCCTCTCTTCTAGATCATTAGACATATTCTAAAAAAACTACTCATTCACTTCTTCATGCTGGGAATTTGAACATATTTTTCTTGCATATGCTAGAAATTTAAGCTCTATTTCATCCATTATCTATTTGAGACAAGGGTTCTCATATGCAACATCATGTCTATATGTAAAAGGTGAAATTTGGTCTTAAAATTGATTTGATTCATAAGGTAAGAGTCATGCTCTTGGTAATAAGGATCACAGGAAACTTGATAAGGGTCATCATAGCTCTGATAAAACTCTTGGTAAGGTTGATTTGGCTCATAACAAGGTTCGTATGGATCATGAAAAGGATAGTATGATCCATAATAGGTCTGATAAGGAGGTATATCATATCGATTTCCTTCATATATAGCCATGAAAATTACATCAGGATAGTGAAATGAAAATGAACTTACTTGGAAACTGCCTGGACTTTAGAAGCAATTGCTTGAGCTTAGAAACACTAAATTATTTATGAAGAACACTGCTACAACTACAATATTACCAAGACAAGATCCAATGAGTCCCATTGAGCATTAAAAACTATTGGGGTTCTAGATTGCACCCTAATCGAGGAGGGGGTTGTTTAGATCTTCCTAATCAAATGTAGTCCAACATGGCACTGATCCTTGGTTGTGGGTATCCTAAAAGTGGATCAGACCTCCAGAGAAGGTTGGCTTCCATCTGGATCTATCACCTAAAATAAAAATAACTGGAAAAAGAGTGAGATAAATGGGTAACAAAGCATGAAAACATGTAAAGGAGGTGATGCACTAGTAATATGATTGTTCATCCACTTTATCTGAACTTCTAATAAACACTAATGAGATCGGATCTATAACTCCAAATGGTTATTTATGCATTAGTATTTCATGCAAAGTTTTACCATATGATTAAAACCTAAAATAATTAATGGGGATGCCTAGTTCAAGGCATTAACACATCAATTTATCCACTTGTTAGATTTAATCAAATGACATTTAACACTAAACATGACCTACAAAACAATATGATATAGGAGCTAGGTGATATTTAGGATTTGACAAGGGAGATATTTTTACCACATATGCAAATCAATATAACATCAACACACTATACTAGAATCATGAACTCTGAAAAAGAGACCTTTATTTATCTCAAGAGGTTACAAAGATCAAATTTATGCAAAGCCTAGCTATGCCCAAGAGAGGGATTATCTAGTGTTTACAAGGCTTAAAATCCTGCATTTATAGAAAAAGGAGATGAATGGAACTATGCATTAAATTATGTCCAACCACTTTCAATGGATTAACACTAATTTGAGGACACTGAGTCATGATCTTATCAAAGATGAACAAAATTTAAAGCTTCTACAAAAGAATTTAATGCTCCATGATCTTTATCCAACCACCAAGTTATTATCTCAGGACTCCAAGACAAAAATTAAATAAAAAGATAAAATATAAATGCTAACTGTTTAGATGACAGCTGATGGTGACAGCTACGACATAACTTGCAGATTAAAACAACAATTTTGATTATAGGACATCAATAAAAATTGCCCTGGTTGATAAATTTAAACTCACGTTTATTCATATTGTAGGTCATGCCTCTTGAACAATTTTTCCTTGTCGATGTCAGTGATAATGTTGAAGATTATAAATTTATAGTAACAAATTGTAGTTCAAGCTTGGTTTCACTTTTAGTCTTTTAAGTGATTTGCAATCTTCTCATTTCTTTCCTCATCACCATGGATTGTTACTGTTAGCATTAATTATTCTCTTTAAACAATAAGCTAACTAACAAGTTAAATGGATATTTTCATGCAATGCAACTTTCAGTTGCTCTCTTTTTAACCGCCCTTATTTTCCCTTCAAGTAATGTGCTAACTGAGGGTTTCCAGTACTCTTAGTTTTCACTGCTCTTTCACCACACATTCTCTTTTTCTGTGGTTGTTTTAGTTAATGTAACATTTGTTAACATTCTTAATTTTTCAAGGAAATATATAGAATTAGAAACTATTCCTGCTCTATTTCTTTTTCTTTCTACTCTGTTTTTCTTGCTGCTCTGTTTCTTTTTTCTTTCAGGTTGATTTATGCAGCTGTAGCTACAAATTTCACATGGTATCAGAGCAAGGTGCCAGAAAGAAGAATTACATTTTTTTTTTGTAGATATAGAAGATCAGACCTAAAAGTTGGAATGTTCACCCTCTACCAATCTCACACCATACAACTATTTTGATTGGAAGCCAAAGATTCTACTTCAGCTCAGAAGTAGACGCCTCTATCGGATAGTTATGAATACAGAGGGTGAACCCAATCTAGCAGTTGAAAAATCTAAATACTTTAACCACATGGATGAAGCATTTAGTTTGTTGTACTTATCCATCTCTCCAAAATTGTTGTATCATTCTGAGGCATGTACAACTCCAAACCAAGTTTGGAATACATTGGAGACTCTTATTGTAAAGCAAGATGAAATGCGGGGTCATATCCTTGAAAATGAGCTCAACTCATTAGATCCAAGGAGTTTTGATAATATTCAATATTTCTTCACAAAGTTCAAGGCTTTATTACTTCAGCTCAAAGGATGTGGTATTGACAAATCCAAGGAAGAAAGCAAATTAATCCTTGCTATTCTATCAAAGTTGGGTCTAGAATATGTAGTATTTGTCTTTGCTTTCCACACAGTTAGGCTCACAATAGGAGCAACTTGGAAGATGCCCACATTGGATACCTTCATTGAGTCTCTAGTACATGAGTAGGATAAGCTTATAAAGATGGGCACATTGAAGAATTCCAAAGCTCATGCACTTGTTGTGCATGCAAGTGGGAAGAACAATTCCAAATCCAACCAACAATTCAAAGGCAAAGGGAAAAATGATTCATATCCAAGAAAGGAAGGCAATCCAAAACCTCCAGATGGATCTACTGGCTCAAAAGGAAAGAAAGACAAAAAGGGCCAATCAAAGTGCAGTTATTACAACCGTGGGTACCATCTAGAATCATTATGCATGAAGAAGACCGTTGATCTCATGGCTCAGACACTTCAACAATATAATATTGGTAGCCTTATCCCTAAGAGTGCCAAAAAGAAGCAGGAGACAATGCTCATGCATTGATTGCTATTCATTCTTCTTTAGATGCATGGATCATAGACTCTAGAGCTTCACACTACATGGCAGCCACAAAAGATGCTCTTTCTTCTTTGAGACCATATACGAGTTGTCCTATTCTCATGGGAGATAGTTCTCCTATAGAGGCAACTAGAATAGGGAGGGTAGGGGTTGGAATTGGAAGTTTTGAGAATGTCTTACATTTTCCAAAGCTTTCTATTAATCTTCTTTCTGTGTATCAAATGACACATACTGGAACTGGTAGGAGAGTTGAATTCACCCCTGATTCGGTGACCATATTTGACATGCAAGACAACTCCAAAATTGTTGTTGGTAAGGCAAATCATCAATCTCATCTGTACACATTTTCTGATTTTGTTGCTAAATCAGATTCTACTTTACTTCTAACACATGTAAATGATGAAAGTAGAATTTGGCATAAAATATTTCATCATTTAAACTTTAGATACATGCAACAACTTAAAAAACAAGGAATGGTTAGAGGCTTGCCAGCCATATAATTTTCTGATGGAATTTGTGAAGGATGTGCTCTTGGAAAGCATCCACAAGAAAAGTTTCCAAAGGGGAATGCATGGAGAGCCTCTTCTCCTTTAGAGCTTGTTCACAGTGATCTTATGGGTCTATTTCCTGAACCTTCCATGAGTAAATCCAAATATGTGCTAACATTCATTGATGATAGCACAAGATACACATGGGTGTATTTTCTCAAATTCAAATTTGAGGTTTTTGAGAATCTCAGGATTTTCAAAGCCCATGCAGAGAAGCAGTCTGGGAAAATGATCAAGATCCTCCACACAGATAATGGAGGGGAGTATGTCAATAATGATGTCCAACATCTTTGTGATGAAGCAAGAATACAATTGCAGAACACCGTTCCATACACTCCACAACAAAATGGGGTAGCTGAGAGGAAGAATCGATCTTTGAAAGAGATGGCCAGCTGCATGTTGCATGCTAGGTCCCTTCCCTCCAAATTGTGGGCTAAAGTAGTCAACTATGCTTCATACATACAAAATAGATCTCCTCACAAATCTGTCACAGGACAAACACCTTTTGAAGCATGGAGAGGCATGCAACCAGAAGTCACACATTTTTGCATCTTTGGATCCCATGCTTGGGCACGTATTCTTGTAAATAAGAGGAAACCTTTGGAGCCTCAAATCAAAAAATGCATCTTTGTTGGATATGTAGATGGTGTAAAGGGATACAAACTACTAGATCTTTCCACAGAAACACTCTTCATTGAGAAGAGTGTCTACTTTGATAGAAGTCTTCCACATGCATCTCAGGAACAACATGCCACCACCTCTATGCTTCCTCATCTTATAGATCATAGAGATACATGCAATCATTCTGATCTTATTTCAGATATTTCTGAATTTGATTCAGAGCAACATGAGCATGCATATGCTGATCCACAACCAATCCTTGATTTGGATTCTAGTGATGATTCAGTACCCCATGTGGAAAATCAAAGAACAAGGAGCTTAGCTGATATATATGAAATCCCTCATGCACTCTTAGCTACTGAACCCATCATGTCAATGCAAGCCTATGTGGTTCTAGCATTTGACCCTCAAACTTATGCAGAAGCTACAGGGAATCCTCTTTGGGAAGCAACCATTGATGAGGAGTAAAACTCCCTCATTGCAAACCAAACTTGGGATTTGGTTCCACTTCCTTCCAATCTCAAGCTTGTCAGATGTAAGTGGGTCTATATGAAAAATAAATTAGCAGATGGACATGTGAGCAGATACAAAGCACGGTTGGTCGCCAAAGGTTTTCAACAAGTTCATGGCATTGACTATGATGAGACTTTTGCTCTAGTGGCAAAAATGGACTCCATTCGATTGGCTCTTGCCATTGTAGCATCAAGGTGGGAGGTTCATCACATGGATGTGAAGAATGCATTTCTTCATAGTGATCTCAAGGAGGAGATCTACATGGAGCAGCCACAAGGGTATGTACAAAATTCCTCATTGGTATGTAGACTCAAGAAGTCACTCTATGGCCTCAAGCAAGCACCTAGAGCTTGGTATGATAAATTGGATTCTTATCTTCTGTCTCAAAATTTCATATGAAGCAAATCTGATCCAGATGTTTATATGCTGAGAACATCTAACTCTTTGCTGCTCATAGTACTCTATGTAGATGATCTACTAATAACATGTGATTCACCCACCACCATTGCTGCAATTAAAACTATTTTTCATGACAAATTTTCTATGACAGACATGGGTCTCCTACATTTTTTTCTTGGCCTTGAAATCAGCTACAATCAATCAGGAATCATAGTTGTTCAATCCAAGTATGCACGAGATCTCTTGGTTCGGTTTCACATGACTGACTGCAAGCCAGCTGTCACACCATTCCTATCGGGGGTCAATCTTGAAGATGGCAAGGTACACTATTGGTTGATTGCAGATACTACCGTCAACTTGTGGGGAGTCTTCTTTATCTCACTCACACTCATCCAGATCTCTCATATGCAGTGGGAGTTATTTCTAAATACATGCAAGAGCTGCATGAGCTACATTAGAAGGCTGCCAAGCGTATACTTCATATGTCTAGGGATCCATTTGCTATGGGATTCATTATTCAGCAGGTTTTGTTTTGGATCTCATTGGCTACATTGATTTTGATTGGGCTGGTGATAACATTGATTGCAAGTCCACTTCAGGTTATGTTCTTAGTTTGTGATCAAGCCCCATTTGTTGGTCAAGTAAGAAGCAATCTACCATTGCTTTATCATCAACAGAGGTTGAATATAGAGGTGCAGTCAACATTACCATTCAAGTCATTTGGCTGCAACACTTCCTAATTGAGCTTGGTATCCTTTTTCATCATCTGACTATCATATGGTGTGACAATCAGAGTACATTGAAGGTTTGTAGAGATCCCATACAATGGTAGCATACCAAACACATCGAGATCCACATGCCCTTCATCCATGAATTGATACTGATGGAGTCATCAACTTGTAGTTCTGTGCCACTTCTGAACAGATTGCCGACATCTTCACAAAGACATTCACTGAGCAAAAGTTTCATTTTCTATGAGACCTTGGGGTGAAGAACACTACAACATAGTAGCTACCATGCACACTTAGTGTACTTTTGAGGGGGGGTTTTGTTCCCACAGGGTTTTCCCTCTTTCCTCTTTTAATTGTCTCCTTAGTTAGACTTAAGGGGGGGTGTTAGCGTTAATTATTGTCTTTAAACAATAAGCTAACTTACGAGTTAACTGGATCTGTTCATGCAATACAACTTTCAGTTGCTCTCTTTTTGACCGCCCATATTTTCCCTTCATGCAATGTGCTAACTGAGGGTTTCTAGCAGTTCTCTTAGTTTTCACTGCTCTTTCACCGCATATTCTTTTTTTTTGCGGTTGTTTTAGTTAATGTAACATTTGTTAACATTCTTAATTTTTCAAGGAAATATACATAATTAGAAACTATTCTTGCTCTGTTTCTTTTTCTTTCTACTCTATTTCTTTTTTCTTTTAGGTTGATTTATGCAACAGTAGCTACAAAGTTCACAGTTACATAGTGAAGCTTTTATATCAATTTAATTCTGCATGCTTTTCTATTTTAGGTCAGCCAAAGAGGCATATTCTAACAACAAGGTGTAACGTATTCGTAAGTTGAAAGAGACTTATTTCTGGTGATTGTATCCTATTTATAAGGTACTGGTAATAAACTTAGTCAAACCACTTAAAATTTGCATCAACTCAATCTACTTTCTTTGATTATGCAAGTGCAATAGAAGGATGCTTCTATCTATAAAGTCTTACTTTCAAAAAGTCTACATTTTGTCTTGGATATGTACGCTTTCTAGCTTCCTTCCACCATCACAATTAAAAGAGAAGATAAACAAGATAAGAATCAAAACTGTACTTGGCATTTTTTAATTCTTCTTGAAGCCTGAGAATTTCTTCCATTGATTTTTGCTTCATTAACTGAGCTTCTTCCATGGTAGAGTGCTAGGGACATCTAGCATTACGGAATTCAACGAGGAGAGCTTACACCAAATGCCATTGCAAAAAATGTCAAAATAATTGCCATCCAAGTGCATACTCAAAATATGAGATTATTTTGAAATTAGGTTTTCTTTGTTTTATTTTGTTTTTAAGTTGTAAAAACTGTTTTCAATATATGTTATTTCTCATTAAATCACATAACTCTGTGTTTTGTTTTCCTGGTGTAGTTTAAGTACAAGAATTATGTTTTTTATATCTGAAGAAGGTTAGGAGAAAAAGTCAATTGCAATAAAACTCTTTTCATATTAACAATACTCTGCAACTGTGACTGTTGAAAAATAGAATATACTACTTTACAAATCCCTTTCATTCTCTTGGGTTTGAATGATTGAATTCTTTTAGAGGATAGAAGCTCCAGAGTACAGATTTTTCCTGTGTTTCACAAGTAAGGCCCATAGGGAACCCATCCCAACATAGAAAAATTGTAACCCAAATGTTGGCCTTGTGTAAGTTTAGGGTGAGATGCAAAAGACTTGTCATTTGATCTGAAACACTCTTTGGCTAAATTAGAAGAACTGATCACCAAAACAGGGCAATTGTTGAATTTGAGATGCATGATAGGTCTATAGAGTGTTGAGAGTGAATATATAATCTGAGGAATTGGCTTTGTTTTGCTTGTAAAAAGATGAAAGTGGCCAATTATAGGAATAACTTTGGGTCCTGGAGGAAGTTTATGTTTAGATGTTCCATATGGTTTTACTGTAAGTATTATTGCAAGAAAAATTATGACAACTCCAACCAGAAGAACATAATCATGTAAGATGGTATCTCCATAACTACATCTGTTGATTGGACTTATTCATTTTCTAAATGTTTTTTCAAGTTGTATATGTATAGAATTTTGGGCTTGACTTTTTGCACCACCTTGCGAAAAAGATCTAAGATTGGTCTTACCTTGTGCACCACCTTGCGAACAAAACCTAAGTAAGGGTGTAAACAGAGTTAAAGTAGATTGTCTAGTTGAGCCCCAAAATCAAAAATTTACAATTTACTTCTCAAACTATAAATAATGATTAATGCAGAATGAAATAGCTAATCCATTCAAGCACCTTTGGAAGTCCATGATACAGTTTTCTTTTTCGAAGCCTTTTAATGTCACATTGCATCTTGCCTTCCAAAAGAAAGAAATAACAGTTAACCGAACATTATATTATAAAACCCATACAAATTGCTTGCACAACCAAGGGTCACTAAACATGGCTACTCTCCAATGAACATGCCTACAAATAATACAAAAGCCAAAGATGTCTAATGAACTTGGAGTCAAAATACCCTGAAATTATGTATATTTCATTTGAGTTAAGTAGCCAAAATACAATTGTGAGAATTTGGGACTTCTAAGCCACAGAGGTGGTGGCTTGGGTTCTATGTACTATAACCTCCTAGGATTTGATTAAGGTTTTCCCTAGTTTAGTGGCTTCTGAAAAGCTCGTCTGTCAAAAAGAGTTAATGTAAAGGCAAGCAGGGAATCCAAACTATAATGATAAATTATGCTTTGCATTCAAACTGTCACTGACTAAATTCTAATTATATATCACAGATTCACATTACAGATAATAATTGAAACTGTCATTTTATGTTGTTATAATAATTTATGAATTAACAATCTCGTCTTGGTAGTTGGGAAATTTCTATCTATACACTCATTCTTCATTCGTTTGGGTCAGGAGATGTGACCCAAAACTTTATTTTAATAAACTTTAGACACAGGTTTTCCTTAAAATATGAACTAGAATGCTCGGGAAGTTACCATAAGTTTAGTTATCAGTTACATTTGTACTTTTTTCTTAGAGAATCATAAAAAGGATCAAATGAATTGAAGTGTGAAGATATTGTGAATATTTAATCATCTGCTTAGTTTAAAATCAACTACAGATAATTATTTCATGAACTTAGTTTAAAAGATCTTTGCATATTCTTGGCTTTGTAAGAAATCAATGTCTTGGATCTTTACATATTCTTGGCTTTGAAAGAAAGCAATCTTAATACCATAGAGGGCAAGAAATTGGCCACCTTCCTCAGCAACACTCATATCACAATTGCAACATCGTCATTGCTCCTTGAAAAACAACTCATTAATGTCCTGATCCCATCGTAGAGGTAGAGTTCAGGGTTTAGAGAAATTCAAAACCAAATCAACAATAGCTTACCCCAACCTCCCCCGCCCCACCTAACCCACTGTGTTGTCATAATCAAGAGAGCATACAAAACAAGAACTAAAACAAATAAATAAGAACTGAATAATTGCTACAGCAATCTCTTGAAAGAAGAAGATTTTATTGATCTTCAATTTTCCTTTGATTACAATGATGGGCCCAATCATTTTTAAATAGAATTGAATACAAACAATAATTAGAAAAACAAACTCAAGACTAATTTTAGTCTTTACATGCAAACTAACTCTCTAACAAATTCTCTAACAGTTTAACTAACAGTTTGCTAACTAACTATTCACTAACTGATTGTTCACAACTACATGTTCACTTCTGCATGCACGAGGAGTGGAGAAATTAAATCCAATTTAACTTGAGTCTCTAACACTCCCCCTTACCACTTACAATTTTAGCATTTACAATGCCTAAATTTTGTCTCAAATAATCAAAGGTCTCTTTTGGTAATGCCTTTGTAAAGATGTCTACTAATTGATCTTCAGATCTGCAGAAGTCCAGATGGATTTCTCCATTGTTCACTAATTCTCTGATAAAGTGAAATCTTGTATCAATGTGTTTGCTCCTCTTATGAAACACATGATTTTTTGATAATGCGATTGCTGATTTGTTATCACAGAAGATTGGTGTTGACTCCTTCTGTGCCTATAATAAATCTTTCAATATTATTCTCATCCAAGTTTCTTGACATGTTGCTGATGTGGCTGATGAAAGTGTCACTATAGGTTGATTTTTGGATGCCCATGTGACCACACCTGTGCCTAAAATAAAGGCATATCTAGAATTACTCTTCTTATCATCAACGCTACCTACAAAATCACTATCTGTAAAACCAATCAAACTAAAATCGTTAGTTGTGGAATATAAAATTCCATATTCTGTAGTTCCTGCCACATATCTCAATATCCTTTTACCAACTTGCCAATGTGAGTCTTTCGGTGACTCCATGAATCTTGAGATTAAACTAACCCCATAACTGATATCTGTCTAGTAGCTATAAGATACATCAAACTACCAACTAATCTTTTGAATATTGTAGAATCAACATTGGATCTTTTGTCTTCTTTGCTAAGTTTAGTCCCTGTAGCAACTGGTGTAGGTGCTGGTTTACAATTCAGCATCTTAAATCTCTTTAACACATCCTTTGCATGTTTTGTTTGACAAATAAATATTCCTTTCTCTGATTTTACAACTTCTATTCCCAAAAAATACTTCATTAATCTCAAATCTGTCATTTCAAATTCTTTCTTCATTGCTGATTTAAAAGTGTCTACAGACAAATTTCCATTAAAAATCAAATCATCAACATATAAACACACAATCAAAATCTGACCTTCTTTGTTGATTTTTGTGTACAAAGTAGGCTCACTATCGTTTCTGCTGAATCCATTGTTTATCATATATGAATCAATCCTGCCATACCATGCTCTTGGTGCTTGCTTAAGACCATAAAGAGCCTTCTTCAATCTGTAAACTTTTTCTTTATGTCCTTGTACTTCATAACCTGTGGGCTGTTTCACATATACTTCTTCATCTAGAAAACCATTCAAGAAAGTTGATTTTACATCCATTTGATATACATACCAATTATTTTGAGTAGCAATTGATAAAACCATTCTAACAGTATCCAATCTAGAAACTGGTGCAAATGTTTCATTATAATCAACTCCATGTTCTTGTGCAAAACCTTGTGCTACTAACCTTGCCTTGTGCTTTTCTACATTTCCATCTGCATCAAATTTAGTCTTATAAACCCATTTGACTCCAATACAATCTTTACCTTCATGTAAAATAGTTAGATCCCATGTTTGATTTCTTTCAATAGCATTCAACTCTTCATCCATTGCTTTTAGCCAATGTTCCTCATTAATTGCTTCTTCATAATACATAGGGTCATGAGTAAAAAGAGCAAAATTTGAAACCAAATCTAATTTCTCTTCTTCTTGATTATAAATCTCATTCAAACTTCTCATTTTCTTACCTTTCAATCTTGCTCTTGAAGTAGCAAGAGTTGGATCTGATTCTTCACTTACTTGTGAATTTGGAGTAGGGTGACATGCATGACTAGATGATTCACCTTGTTCAAACCTCCTAGGTGTTCTTACTGGAGTGTTTGTGCCTACTTGTGGAGAGGATTGTCCACCTTGAAAATTTTGTTCTTCAGAAACTTCTTCATCCTATGGAATTGGTGCTCCAACTGTGATGGTGCTACCATCCCATGCTTCTGCTTCCTTAAATTCAACATCTCTGCTTATAATCACTTGCTTTTAAATATGGTTATACAACTTATAAGCTTTTGCCTCTTCACTATAGCCAATAAAAATGCATTTCTCACCTCTATCATCAAGTTTCTTTCTCAATTTAGATGGTATAAGAGAATATGCAACACAACCAAAAAATTTGATATGATATACACTATATTTCTTACCACTCCACGCTTCTTGTGGAACTCGATCTCTAACACTCTTTGTTGGGCTTCTATTCATAATATACACTTCACATGCTACTGCTTCTGCCCAATATTTATTTGACAGGTGTTTAGCTTTCAACATGCTTCTTTCCATCTCCATGATTGTTCTATTCTTTCTTTTTGCTACACCATTTTGCTGTGGTGTGTACCTTGTAGTCAATTGTCTTTTGATTTCATGATATCTGCAAAAATCTTGAAATTGATTAGACATATATTCACCTCCTCTATCTGATATGAGGACCTTGATATAATAGCCACTCTGCTTTTCAACCATTGCCTTGAATTCTTTAAACTTTCTAAATGCTTCAGTTTTGTTTTTGAGAAAGTATATCCAAGTCTTTCTGCTAAAGTCATCAATGAAGGTTAGAAAATAAGTACTACCTCCAAATGATGGAGTTTGCATTGGTCCACATAAATCACTATGGACTAACTCCAATAATACCTTAGCTCTATATGAGCCTCCTACTGGAAATCTCTCTCTATGTTGTTTTGCTAGAATACAACTGTCACATGAACTTCCTAGCTATTCTATTGGTGGTAAACCCTTCACCATATTTTTCTTCTATAATCAATTTAAACCTCCAAAATGTAAATGTCCATACCTTAAGTGCCATAGCCATGATTGGTCTAGCTGTATGGTTTTGAAGTGTGCTTCCTCTTCTCCTTGGATGCACTGAATATGAAGAGGGAACATCCAATTCTTGGTCATCTCCACTTTTCCTATCAACCTGTCACTTAGAAACTTGTCTAATATTGTTCAAACATTATCCATAAAATATATTCTATAACCTTTTTGCACTAACTAACCAACACTCAAAAGATTATGTTTTAGTCTAGGTACAAAATAAACATCAGGTATAAACCTTCTTTCACCATTCTTGGCCAAAACATTTATGACACCTTTACCCATGACATCTACTGTGATATCATTTCTTAATTTCACTTCTAATTTTACAGATTCATCAAGACTAGAAAAAAATTCTTTATTTCCGATCATATGATTACTGCATCCACTGTCTAAATACCAAATATCTCTAGCTTTTTGTTAAGTAACCTTACAAGTAAGAAACATGCTTCCAGGATTAGAACTAGATTCACCTAGATTATAACTAGATTCACCTGTGTAATTAGCATTCTGCTTGTACACATATCCTTGTTTACTTCTGTAGCCACTTTCATAATGACCATATTTCTTGCAGTAATAACATTGAACATTAGATTTATCAAACCTCTGTGAACCTTGTTGGAAGTGATTGTTACCACGTCCTCTACTACTGTAGTTTTGATTACTGTTCTCTCCTTCATCTGAATTATTCCTTCCATATCTGCCTCTGCCTCTTCCTCTAAAGCTTGACCTGGCTTTTCCTCTTCCTCTGCTAATTGATACATGTGACTTGAAAGCATTCTCAAGAGAAGTGTTATTCCTATTCATTCTGGATTCATGTGTTAACAAGGAACACAATAATTCATCTACAAATAATTGTTCCAAATCCTTGGTTTCTTCAATAGCCACAACTATTACATTAAATTTATTGGCTAAACATCTGAGTATCTTCTAATCCATCATAGATTCTCCATTAGATCTAATTTGATTCACTATATTCAAAACTTGACCCCTAAGCTGGTCTATAGATCATGATTCATTCATTTGCAAATTTTCAAGAGTTCTCCCAAGAGATTGCAATTTAGCAATTTTTACCTTCGTATTACCTCTATAGGTAGTCTCCAGGATTTTCCATGCCTCTCTGGATCTTGTTGCTATTGCAACTCTAGAAAATATAGATTCATCCAATGCCTATTGGATGAAAAATAAAGCTTTTGCATCTTTCTTCTTGTTCTCTTTAAGCTCATCTTTTTGTCCTCGATTTAATGCCAAATGGGCTGCCTCATCCTGCAGTTCTACAAAACCACTCTCTACCAAATCCCATACATCTTGTGAGAAAAATAAAGTTCTCATCTTAATTACCCAAAAATCATAATTCTTACCATCAAAAATGGGAATTCAAGGCTGTGAAATACTGTTGTTCACTGCCATTTCTCATGCTAAAAATGACTTTCTGGTCACTATTTTTGAAACACAGTCACCGACATCAATTATACTATCGTGGTCAGTTGGATAACTGCCGATGTTAGTTTTTACTGTCGATGTCAGTCTAGGAGTTGGATGATGTCGGTCTCTGCACTACTGATGTCAGTCTCTGCACTACCTACTGGCAATTCCTGTGCCTGACTGCTTCACTCTCCTTGCTTCTTGTCGCCTCCCTGCTGGCTACTTTCCTAACCAGGCACTTTTGCCACAACCTGTGATCTGATACTAGTTTGTTAGAATCAAGAGAGCATACAAAAATAAGAACTAAAACAAATAAATAAGAATTGAATAATTGCTATAGCAATCTCTTGAAAGAAAAAGATTTTATTGATCTTCAATTTTCCTTTGCTTACAATGATGTGCCCAAGCATCTTTAAATAGAATTGAATACAAACAATAATTAGAAAAACAAACTCAAGACTAATTTTAGTCTTTACATACAAACTAACTCTCTAACAAATTCTCTAACAGTTTAAATAATTGTTTGCTAACTAACTATTCACTAACTGATTGTTCACAACTGCATGTTCACTTCTGCATGCATGAGGAGTGGAGAAATTAACTCCAATTCAACTTGAGTCTCTAACATGTGCCAAAATTTCTTCATTCATTTACATTAAAGCATTAATCACGTACTAGTCACCATAGTTACTATTCAAGATCAGAAAGCTAGATGGTGTGTGTGCTGACAGGGACCCAACAACTCTCATACAAATCATGTGTGAATGTGTGTGCACTAACATATTTTAATCAACACACAACCCTTAGTTCACAAACCTCATCAATTAATTACTAGTCACAACTTATCTTGTCCTATGAGTTAACAAAACATAAACATATGAATTATATTAATCCACTGATCAATGCATTAATTGTCATATTGTTAGTTCAAACTTTCAAAGGATACAAAAGTCACCATGAAAAGAATTATCAATGCATAGGTACATATAAAAAGGCCATATTACATTCTCCTTGTAGATCACTAATAACCACGAATCTTGAAGGAGACAAAAATTTGGATGAAACATAACATCACCATTATGTATATTGAAACTATATACATCAAAATATAATGGTCTATATATACTATGCGGGTCCATTGTTTACATATTGTGAACTTTACAAAAGGGTTACCACCTTATGGGGGGAATTCAACTTTTGATACAAAGTCTGATCATATTAATTTCTTCCTCCTAATTTTTTATGATTGTAAGAACAGGGCCAACTCTATCATCGTTAGAATTAGATATCTCAAACATAGTGTGGTGTGGTAAAGGCACAGAAATGGTATCTATGAAGGTATTGAATCCTCAGGGAATTTTGCTTCATCCCAAAACTAGTCCTTTTGTGGTTGATTTTTCTATTGGAATCATCCACTGCCACATTATGGTTCACCTAGTATGAATTGCCAACGATGCCAATCATGGTAATAGACACAGTAAGGCAATGTTACCTTATGGCCACAAGCCAAATCCTTCACAGCTCCATCTGTACACGGTGGATAAATTTCTCTTTGAAGGAGTGTAATCAAAGACATCATTTTTATCCTAAATTGTTCCCCATTCTTTGGGCCTTGTTTTCCCTTCTTAAATACTCGACATACCACATAAAGTTCCTACAAAATATAACTGATTATATTAATTGCTGCTTATAGGTATCCAAAAAGTCTAGCTTTCAAGAAATCTTTATTTTAAATGAAAATATACATGGAAAGAAGCTTAGCTATAACCCAAGATCTCTCAAATATTTTATATGACTAGAAATGATAAATGCTTTGGCAAAAGATGCAATAAACTTTGAGTTCTTATCCAGTGTAAAGGGCATGTAATCCCTCCTTTTCCCATATATTATAATTACAACATATATAATTTGATTGTATATGGGACTAAGATCAAGAGCAAGGATGGATTTGATATATCATACCTAAGTTGCTGATATGGATACGAGTACGAGTATCGGATACGGGGATACGTCAATTTTTTTTGGTGGTTTGGATACGATTGGATACAGCCATACAAAAATATACATAAAAAATAAAAAATATAAAAATGTAGCAATATAAGCAAAATTAACCACATAATATGCATAGAGGAAACAAAATAACTTCAAATAAGTTATATAACCACAAAATATATACTTATATCTCAATGTGAAATATCATAATATTCAATAGTCAAACTTATATTAGTTTTATAAATTATAACAAGTACATGGTGGAAAATTGGAAATGTTACAATGTATGGACAAAAATAGAAACAAATCAGCATGCTCATTGTTCACTATATAGTATATGCTTTCTCCCCTGCAATGTCTTCATCGTTATGTGGTTCATTAGAACCACAAGCAATAGCAGTGCCACTCCCACTAGCTCCACTGTGCAAGTCGTGTGAAGCATTGTCTAGCTCCGTGTCAAATAAAGAAAAGTATGTAAGGGAGACATCTAAATCAACAGTCTTTGGGTTCACATCCCACAACTTTGTTGGCCCTTCCTTGTATTGATGTTATTTATGTGAGAGAAGACGTAAGTTGGAATGCACATAAACCAAATCCTCCACCTTTTTTGTAGCCAACTTGTTGTATTTAATTGAGTGGATAAAGCCATAGCTACCCCAACTCCATTTAGTTGAAGAGGAACTTGCAACCTATTGAAGCCACAAAGAGAATTAGAATTTATAAAAAATTAAAAATTAAAAGACTAAAACTTAAAACTTAAAACAAAACATCAAAAAGATCAAAAGAAGGGTAGAGTAAAAAAATTAAAATCATACTTGTGAAATAATTTTTATTGCAAGTGGTTGAAGGTGGGTGGATGCTTGCCATGGAAGTACCACCAAAAGTGAGCATCCATCTTGTACTTGTCACAAATAACACTAAGGGAGTGACCCACCGAAGATATGAAATGCACAAACTCTTCTCTAACTTGGTCTTCTACCCCTGGATTAGGAAAGATTTTAGAGAACGCTACTTTATATCCCTCGACAACTTCAACATCCCTATACAGTGCGACCCTCCTGGGCAAAGAAATAATCTCTGCACTGTATTATTTGGGTGTCAAGGCAAAAGCAAGAAGATTTAATGGTGTGATCATTTTGTTCCATCTTTCAATGAGACGTGACTACACTTCCTTGAAGAAATTCTCCATGGGATCTTGCTCTTTAGCATTTATGATGGATTTAATGTTCTCAATCATTGAGTCAATTCCATCATAAATCTCACCCAAACATAGATGATCCATGTCCACATATCTCAACATGCTGACAATGGGCTCAGTAAAACTCAACAAATACCCCACATGTTCCCACCATACATCATCAAGAATCCACCCTTTCACCTTTGTGGCCCTTTCACTATTTGCTTGCCTCCATATGCCCCAAAGGTTGTTGATGACCATGCTACTCAATGCCTCACACACCTTAATAAGTCGTCTCAAGATGATGGTGTGTGAGACAAATCGAGTCTCAGCAACCTAATGCAAAATTAAAACAAATTGAAATAATTAATAAACTTAAAAAATTATTCAAAAATGAAAACACTACAAATTACAAACGTATAAGTTATAATATTAAATTAAATGAAGAGTTACCTTCAACAACTATAATTTTGAGAAGGTTCTAAAGATGGCTTAGGACATGTGATGGTTGGTTATGAACATTTGAATCTCATTCACCTCCTCATAGACTTGTTTGATCCAGTCAATTTTTGTCCCCAACTTTTGCAACATAAGGTTGAGGGAATGAACGGCACAAGGTGTTTGAAATATATGCCCATACCTTGCCTCAACCAACATGTCTGCAACTCTACAATTTTTAGCATTATCCGTTACAATTTGAACAACATTTTGAGGCCCCATTGCTTCAATGGACTGTATTAGGATGTTAACAATGAATTGTGCATCCTTCACTTGCTGCTCACAATCAACGGCCTTCAAAAACATTACCCCTTTAGGGCTTATTGAAATTACATTTATCAATGCCCTATTTGCCGTATCTTTCCATCCATCGAAAATGATGGACACCCCTGTTTCGATCCATTAATCTCTGATGGGCTTCACTGCATCTTCAATGTGTTTTCTTTCTTTTGTCAATAAGGTGGTGCGCACCTTTTCATAAACTGGGGTGAGAAGCCCATTAGGGGTAACATTGATAGATCTCACCATTTCCTATTAGTATGGTGATCTAACATTACTAAATGACAACCCACATGTGTAGATACAACGTGCGATGCTCTGCTCCGCTATCTCCCTAGAGTCATTTTGGAATGCCCTCTCCAATGGGCCTGCATCTTTTGTTCTCTTGCGACCAAGAAGTGAATCCTCTTCCTCTTCGACCGCAATGGGTGTTACAAGAAATGGGTGTGATGGGGTCACCACACTAGCACACGCTAAATCAATAGGGGGTGATCTTTTCTTTCTCAAAGGATGCTTCAATCTTTGCCCCACAATAGTGTTTGCCTCTTCTTGCTCTTTGATGTATGCAATGATCTTTCCCTATGGCAAGCCCTTTTCTGGCCTTCCACCTATGCTTGGCCCACCACAAATTCTGATTCCAGTGCCAGAGATTGCACACAAATGAACTTTCACTTGACTATACGAGCTCTTGAATTTACCGTTACACTTTGAGCAAACCCAATGAAAACACCCTCCACCAGGCATTTGTTCTGATATTGTCACATACTTCCAAAGGGGTGCTTGTGGATCAGATTTGGTGGTTATCACTTACCCCACTGAACTAGCACTTGCACCTAGAGACATTCTAATTTCTGACAAATTTGTATAAGTTTATAGCACCAGCCTTGATACAAAATAAAAAATTGCTATTAAAATTTACTAGTAAAAACTAAAAAGTTAAAACTAAAAAAAAGAATTACTATTAAAATTTTAAAAAAATCATTTTATTAAAAAATTAAAATATTAAAAATATAAATATTATTATTAACTATATTATTTATTAATATATATTATAAATTAAAAAAACTTAAAAGAGAAAAAAATTAATATTAACTATATTTTTTATTAATATATATTATTAACTTAAAAGTTAAAATCTATATTAATATATTTATTATTATTATTATTATTATTATTATTATTATTATTATTATTATTATTATTATATTTAATATTAATAATCATTAATCAACTTAAGTCTCTAGGGTTCATTAAATGAATATTTAATATTATTTATTAACATTTAAGGTTAAAATTAAAAGAAAAAAAATTAAACCTACGGCTTATAGGGACCACGCGATCTCCCTAGACCGCGCAAGCAATTGCGACGGTAGCCGCTGCAGAAGATGGCAGCAACGTCGAAGACAACAGCTGTAGATGTAGCAGTGGTGGAGGACAGCAACGACAGATGCAGAATCCAAGACGGGCGGCGGAAGACAACACTGACAGTTTTAGGGTTATGCTTTTGAGTTTTGACTTTAAAATTTTTTAAAGTGAAAAAAGAGTTTTAAAATAATTTTTAAAGGGTACAATCCACGAGGGATATGGCCAGGGCACGTCTTGTCCCTTGTGAATATGGCCGGATACGTCCAGATCTGCGGGGGATACGGCTAGGGCACGTCTTGCCCCTTGCGGATATGGCTGGATACAGCCGTATCCGCAGGGGGCAAGACGTGCCCTGGCCGTATCCCCCGCGGATCATACCCGGACCATACTGTATCCACACGTGAACGTATCCGACCGTATCCATAGAAAACAAGACGTGCCCTGGCCGTATCCCTCGCGAATCATACCCGGACCGTACCGTATCCACGTTTCCTCGCTCTCCCAGGCCCTAGGGGAGGCGTATCCGGTAACGTAGATTAAAACGCATATAATTTGATGGTATATAGACTGAACATATCCAAGAAGGTTGTTGGCCATATGTAGTGTTTAATTAAATGATACAATGGTCCAATAACTATGTCAAATAGGTTTGTGTACCTGGCAGGAGAAGATAAGTTAAATGCCATGTTTTGCAGAAATGCATAGATCAAATTATTTATGGGACCATATGTTGTATGCATAAGCAGTTTCATGCTAGATGAGATGATGATCTGATCATCATGTCAGCTTGTTGTGCACGGTGTTTCAGGTGCAGACAAGTGATTCTGACGTTTTATAGAGATCGTAGATAAATATACAAAGGGGATCATATTTTGATTATATATGCTGCTTAGTATCAATCAAACTACATCGAGAGGTATGCCTGCCACGTTTCAAAAAGATTAGTTATAAAGTTAGTTTCAAGGAAAAGCAAATAGATATATTTTCTGGATTGGGTTTCTATCTCACACTGGGCTTTTCCCTTGGCATGGCAAAATTTGAATGCTCTGAAAAGAATAAAGAACCAAAGCATGAAACCAAATTTCATATCAAATCTGGCTGGTGATTTGAGTTGAGACACGTGAGAAAGTGAATCAAGAATTGCAGGTTTTGTTGTTTGTTACTTTTCTTCTCTAAATTTGCAATACACACCATACTATCAGTCGTCACTCGTATTGAAAGATGTGGGTTTTAGTGTAAGTAAAAAGCTTCATACCCCTTGTATTGTTTGTTATTGGAGAATGGATTTGTTTACATGCTTAGATTTGGCACTGATTAATAATTCATGCTTGACATATCCTTAATAAAAATTCCATTATGAGGCCATTGTTCTACAAACTGGAATACATCAGCTGTAGCCATTGCTATATACCTTTGTGAATGGAAGTGATGCCTGGACGATAGAAACGATTACGCATGAACTATTTGAAACTGCAGGACCAACTGTGATCATCGATTCGAGATGCAATGTTTTGTCATTCAGATTGTCTAGCATTGAGCAATAATAATGGAATGACCTGGTATTGGAAAGTAGTTATATCCACTTTGTCTGTGGCTTCGACATTGATAGCGATGAAAGAGGTCTGTATTTTGAGATTTGTTCTGAGTCTACATACTAAAGACTTGCTAGAAACTTTAACGTTTGTATAGTGTAGGTATATGAAAGTTAAATGTTGAGTTCCTGTGACATATTTCAAGTATTTGTACTCCATACTCCATGTTGAGTTGTTATCTTCCTCAAATCATATGCAGCCTATCTGTCTGTGCACAAGTAAAATGATGCTTAAAATTTTGGCTAATTAATAAATGCATATTTTTACACAATTAGTCATTTTCAAGACGACCAAAATCTAATTTTAAACATATAGAAAATATTAACCACTAAAATTACTCATGGCTTCAATGGGAACAAGTTATGGGTTTTACAGTAGCCACACTAAATATTTTAAATGTTTGTTGCAGTTTTGGTGATCAATAGAGGATTTAATCCTCAATGACTTTCATAAGTGGACATGGCATGATCCTTAAGTGGATTATATATTCTAAGAGATTAACGTCCTTGAGAAACATCCATGGAATTCAATGCAAATTTCATGGGGTTCAATAGCCTCAAAAAATCTCCATAGAGTTCATGGAGTTCTGCGACCTCAAGAAAACCCCACAGAGTTCATGGTGGCCATAGTGTCCAACGAAGTTTATGAGAGTCCGTGAGGGTGACAAGTTTAAAAATCTTAGCCTATTCTTTAAAAAAAAATCAGAAGTCATGGTGGGGGCCATAAAAGTAACAAACACATGTCTGATTATCAAATGGATTTCATAATCCCATGGATCTATGCATACATGGGTATCATAGTTCAAAAGATTATATGTTTACATGCCTATCACATGGACTTAATAACTCCACTTACTCATGATTTTTTGGGATACCACAGAGGCAATGACAAGTCCATTGTATAGATGATCCAAATTATGACGTGTTAAAACATCATCGATTCACAACTACTATTTTTCACAAATATTTCAATTCACAACGGAATTGACATGATAGGTTTTGAACGACTATGGCCATATCTTCCACTTGAGATAACTAAATAAGGAATTTTTGGTCTTGTTAGAAAGATCTTGATGAGAGATTTTGATTGGTAGTAGTTATGGGGATTTCAACCACATGTGATGTTGGATTCATATATGAAGATCCAATAACCATTTTATAAGGGACAATTTAATTATATCTAAGATGGATGGTTATGGGAAGGCGAAGTGCGAAGGAAAAATAAATGAAAATGGATCTCTACAATGAAAATGGGGATCCTACTATTGGAAGAGATGGATATAATATGAATGTGTGTGTGTGTGTGTGTGTGTGAGTGAGTGAGAGAGAGAGAGAGAGAGAGGTGTCATAGTTTGAATGTATATTATTGCTTGAGGTATTATTTCAATATGCTTGTATATGAACCTCTTAAAAATAAGTCTTACTACTATTGATTATATGATTCTTATAGGATGTGGTCAACGAGAATCAATTATTGGGCATAGATAGAATTAGGTGTTAGTAGGTCTTGAGAATTACTATTAAATATAGATTTCTTATCTATTTTATGACTCTAGTTACTTGGACATAAGCATTCACTCATTGGGACCTCTTATTGTGACTACATCAATTGGCATCAAAGCAGACCAAATAAGGTTTATTGTAAAGATGAGATAATTATTGCAGATATAGATAAAATTTGTGATACTTTTTTTGATTTAGTATCAAGTTATGAAAGATAATCTTGCATTTGTTGTAGATGTGAGAGAAATCTTGTAAGTGAAAATAATGTGTGAGAGGCTCTTGTTTGAGTCTATTACATGTGTTGAAAGATAGGCCTTTATGCGGAGAAGATAGATTACATAAAATAGGAATAGCATAATGAGTATAAGACCTAGAAAAGATGTTAAAGGAAATCTAAAAGCATATGGATATCTTGTAAATATGACATGATAAAAGTGTTAACCCATTGATGATAAAAGAGAAGTGTGGAGCACATGTAATACAAAGCAATAAGCTAGTTGTAAAAAATACTTATTGTTTTGAAAATTTGAAAGCTCGATTGCAGGAAAAATGTTGGCTGTGAGGCACCCAATAGATAAGGAATATGAAGAACTTGTTCTCCATCAATTGCTAGGAAGTAGTGAGAAACATCAAAAGAGAAGACTCAACAAAGCGTCTAAAGGAGTGGCTTGAATTCACCCCACATACAGATAGAATAAATGATGATGAATATGGTGTCAAGGATGGATGCCATATAGATAAGAGTTTCCAACATAGTACAAAGACCAACTGAGGTAAAAATGTAAGAAAATGATAAGTTTATTGAGCATACCAATGTATTTTCAGTTAGAAAAAATCCTAAAGAGTTTTTGAATTAGGAGTAAGAAAGTATTTTTGAAAAAGAGAATATTGTAGTTCCAAGAAGGGTGAAGGTTGTACACACTAGAATGTGTGGTAATGAAGCTATGTGTTGGAGAGCTCTCCATGATAGGAGACTAGAAGATGGGAAGAAGAAAATGAGAAATTGGGAACATGTGGTATCTACATTGTTAAGGTATATTATTCATATTGGAATGCATAGATAATGGTGGGAAGAGGTTAAAAATATGAGGCTTAAGAAAAAAATGAGAGAAATATGTTAAGAGACAATAAAGAATTAATATAGTTTCTCACAATAAGGAAGTAATACAGTTTCTTAGTGAGAAACAAAAAATTGTTTTGAAAATAAATAAGAAGTAGGAGAGAGCAAAAGAGGTTCTGCTATATGAAGGTATGACGAACATATCAACACTAGGGGATAGAGAAGTAGAGTTTTCTATATGGCAACCCAAGATTGTTTTGGAGAACATAGACAGTGCAATAGGTTGCCAAAAGTCCTTAGAGAGAAGGATAGGGCATTTTAATCCTATAAAGCATGATGCCTTCTTGAAAAAGAATATGGAAGAAAAGATTACATCCATGGAGTTGAAAACAACTGAAGATACAATAACCAAAGAGGAAAAGAATGAGAATGGTAATATTGAACACCTTATTTTGTCTAACATTTATTTGTGTCTAGGATCCAAAGAACATGAGGGAGAGGGAAAAGGTGAATAATGTCATTCATGTGGCATAGAAGCAAAGGAGGACATAAATCAGCTAGGTTAGAGGTTGTGAGAAAAATGTAATATAGATAAATGTATTTCAATCAAATTGCATCAAAAATATCCATAAACATTAACTAGGCCTAAAATGATATAAACAAACAAACTAAAACTTAAATGTATCTTGAATATGGGAAGATCTAGAGATAATTGTCAAATATTGATAATGTAAATCATGGTTTCATGGTGAGACATTGGGAGCCTTGAAATCTCGTAAAAAATGGACCTTTTCTAAATCATTAAGTTTCACATCTGGACAATGTTTCTAGGTACCATAACCATAGCGAGTACAGTTTTGGGAAATGTCAAGGAGGAGAAATTATTTTTAATAATTGTGTTTTGCATATCCATGACTCCAAAAACTTTCCTCTAATCATTAAGAAAATGCACTTTTTCTCCTTGCCCTAATTGGGTAGCTAGATCTAAAAATAATAAAGAAACAATATGTTTTGATGCATGTGTTACACTAGGGAATAGCTTAGTTTCTTTAATATTTGTCAAGCTCCTCAACAGTTTAAAATATTGAAAATGACACTCTAATAATTGCAATAATTCAACGACGAGGAAAATCAATACAATGCAAGTGTCACTAATATGAAATTTAATGTTGGGATGGATGTAATTTATATTTTTGCTTGTTTTTTCTATAATGCTTCTAGATGCTTACTAGACTCCCATGAAAAATAAATGATAAATATTTTTTCAAATAATCTCCATATGACTAAATGCACTAAGATGTATGTGTATTTATAGATGATTTGAATTCAAATTAGAACACTCTTGGTATGCAAACTAACATTAAATTATAGAAAGCGGAGAAAAATAGCACCCCAAAGCACAGGGGACAGCACAAAATCTTAGAACTGAATTAAATACGTTTCTGGGAAGACCATCACATTATCATAAAATCAAGAAGAGAGAGAAAGAATGATATAGAAAAAATATATAATAATAAATCACAAAATATATCAATAATACTTGATTTAGAGAAATAACCGACAAATATATAATAACTTGAAAATAATACAATTTAAGGTCTAATAAATTCCTAAGGGTTATATGCGTGGCGGCCACATTATTTGTTGTCTTTTTAGGTCTATTTGTTGTCTTTTTAGGTCTAGATTCTATCGCTCATACCTTCAAGTTTTTTTTTATAATATTTATTTTAACATATCAAAACACAATAAAATTTGTTCGTGCTTTACATGGCTGGCCAGAAGCCCGCTGGGAATGCCTCCCCACCATAATAATAGTAGCTGAAACGCTTTGAAGTCCGGCTTAGATGTGTAACTCGAATCATACAAATTGTGCAGCTGAATAATTCACAAAGTGGCGGGGTTAGTGCAAATTTGAACCCGAGTACCCTCGATTCTAGCATTATTTTAAACCTTATTCTGAATGACCTGGCTGCTGGGCTGGACTTTGATTGTCTGCAATCTTAGACCATGCTCGAGCGCGACTACAACTTGCAGTCATGGTGGAGCAGCTCGCTTATTTAATATCGTGTTAAAAAAGTTGGTTTGTTGATGAGACTGTCAAGAGTAATTATGAGTCCCATGACTGTTGATGGATCATATCCAGGCTGCACCACTAAACTGAATACATCTGCCTGTAGCATACACGCACTTTAACTTGTTGTTGCAGTTTGTTTCCTTTTCACCTGCAACATCATCACAGGTATATTGCCACACAAAAACACAAATAAAACTAAATGTGACGATGTAAGAACATACCGACACTGGATAATATGCAGCCAGCCTAACTATGAAGAGCTGCAAGGACATACGAAGCATGTAAAGGTATAAATTTAATAAAGCAAGCTCACGGTCGGTCTTACTAATAAAGAAACAAAACCCCATTATTCTTATTTTATGTTCACACGGTCAATCTAGAAATGTTGTGTTGTTCCCTAAAATACTGAGTTTAATCTTCACAACTAATGATCAGCATAAATTGGAAAATTAATTACCCATAATATCATGAACAGTTTCTACAAACTGTTGCTAAGTTTATCTTTTAAAATAGTTATTGTCCATATATTTACATATATCTAAAAATTTTGGAATAAAATATGGAACTGTTTTAACCTGAACTTTTTGGATTATAAATTCTCACAAGTCTATTTTCCCTGATGATAGGTTACCGTTGATGATCCAAAATATTAAAATAAAAATAAATATATAATTTATTTTAAAAGTTGTAGTATATTTTATATATTATAAAAAAGTAAAATCTTTTATATATTTATAATTTAATCATTTAAAAAAAAAAAAAAAAAAATTCAAAAATTTCTCTTTTCCCTAAAATTCAGTTAGAATGAGAGAGGCACCTGAAATACAAGATTCAAACTACAAATCTATAACTAGAAAACAGTCAAATGATGCCAATAATTGTACTAACCACACACAACTTGATAATCCTATTTTAGAAAGCTTTAAATTCGAAATGAAAAAAATATATAAATCATATATCTCAAACTAAATTTAGGTGCACCTAATATATTTTTTTGTTTTATTTTTTCAGTTCACTATTAATATTGCTAACTCATCTTGCTTTTTACTATTAACCATGATTATTATCCAAGAAAACTATTTCCTTGCTTTCACAAAAGTTTCTTAAACATCAAATGGGTGCACCACTTGACATAGTGACTTAAAAAATAGTTTTTTTTATTACACACTCAAAATCTCCATAATGAGATGCAATAACAAAAAGAGCCTATTGACAAATAGGATAATAGAATATGGGAAGTGGAGAGAATATCTCCCAGAGGACTAAGGGCCCCATCAATCCTCTGGTTTATTAATATTAAAGATTAGGTGTTAATTATTTGTCGCACTTATCAGAGCAAGTAAATTAAAAATATTTAATGTATGATGGTTTAAGTAATTTGATATATTGTTGATTGTTGATTCAATTTTATAGAGAATGAATTTATCTCTACTATGATGGTGTTGGTAGAAAATACCGAATGTGTCGGTTTAGGTGGATAGCAACCAACAACACAGAATAAAATAAAAAATTGGGGCTACTAGGATAGTTTAGAGATGCAACTATAGTGTTGAAAATGCACTAAAAAAACATGCTAATAATAAAAAAATAGGGGTGGAAGTGTATGCTAAAAATAAAATATGTTTGCATATATTAAATGAATCTATCAATTGATTACATTAACTAAAAAACATATAGCTACAAATTTTTATAAACAACTCACAAAAATTTCTATTTTTCTTCCTCTATCTTGTTACTACAGTCATACTCTGATTACTGTCAAGAAATATTTTTTGCCTTGTCTATTCTACCCCTTCTCCTTCCTTTATGTCCACTACAGTCTGCTACTGCTTTACTATTTTCTCATCCAAACTTCTTCTTCTCTAGCCTTCCTCTGAATGTTGTTGTTATGTAGAAAATCTTCTATTTGTTGTTGCTCTATTTTCTGCCTTGTCTACTTTACTTGTTGTTGCACTAAAATTCTATTGCACACATTCTCCTGACTCTTGCTGCATCACTTTTTAGCTTTCTACCTTGTATTTTTATTTGTATGCTTTCCTTTTGTCCACATCTGATTTCTCTTCCATCTACCATCATTATTCCCTCCAAAACATTCAAATGACTCAAAAATTTCAAATTTGGAATGCTAAAATAAACTATGTTTGGTGGTTGAAATTGTTGAGTAGAGCGGGGTAGGGGTAGGTGAATGCAAAAATATTATTTTAATACTACTCATTTTTCTTGACCTTCCTACCATGGTCTACAAAACTTTTTTTCAGCCTTCAAAACATTCTTATAACTTCCCTTTATTTGCCCAAATACTTATGCACCTCTTTTGTGCATGTTCAAAGCTTTGTTACTAAAGTTCATAGCTATGCTAATAGAGACCATAGTTAGACTAGAAAAGTTCATAGCTATGCTTCGAACTCGATTGGTAGAGTCCGTAGCTGGATTGATAGAGTTCATAGTTAGACTAGCAGAGTCGATAACTGGGCTATGAACTCAACTGGTAAAGTCCATAGCTACCCTATGAAAATTCATAGCTACTTTGTGGATATCTATAGCTAACCTATTGGATTATAGAGCTGGCATTTAGGAGTTCAAAGCTAGCCTATTAGAGTTTGGAGCTAGCTTGTTAGAGTCCAGAGCTGGATTGTAAGAGTTTGGAGTTGGACTATAGGAGACCATAGCTTTATTGTAGGACTCTAGAGCTAACATAAAAAAATTGAGCTCAATGTTGTTGTACTAATGACCCCTAATCTTCCTCTTAAGTACATGAAAATATATCTAGACAACGTCTTAATAAAAATATTAGCTAGCTGCTAATTTGACTTGCAAAAATTAAGATCTGTCACATGAAGCTCAACTAACTCTTAAATGAAGTGATGCTTGATTGCAATGTGCTTTATTATACCTTGAAAGATGGGGTTATTTGACAACACTATGCAGGTTATATTGTCACAAAAACCTATAGAATCTCCTTGCTACTCCTCATGTAAATATGAAAGTATCCTTCTCAACCATATAGCTTGGTATGTTGTAATGCCTGATATGTACTCTATTTTAACTATAGAAAATGATATTATAGGTTGTTTTTTTGAAGCCCAAGATATGGATCTTGACCCAAGATGAAATACATAACCCAAAGTATTCTTTTGATCATCAAGGTTACGAGTCCAATCACTATCTGTATAACCCACTAGCTAAAACTCATTTGCTACTACATATAAAACTCCATAATATATTGTTCCATTCATGTACCTCAATATCCTCTTATCTGCTTACTAATGTGTCTCTTTTGACATCTTCATGAATCTAAATATGAGACTGATTACATACATGATGTTTGACCTAGTTGAAGTTAAACATATTAGGCTTCCCACTAAGTTCTTATACTATGTGGGGTCTATATTGTTGTTAGAATCATCCTTTCACAACTTAAGACTTGTCTCATTTGGTGTAGATATTGGCTTTCTATACAACATCTTAAACTTCTCCAAAATATGTTTTGTATACTTATATTGACATATGGATATACCTTCATCCATTCGCATGACTTTTATCCCAATAAAATATTTCAAGAAGTCTAAATCAGTCATCTTAAACTCTTTTTTCATTTCTATTTTAAACTCTTCTATTGACTAATTTATATTTTTGGTGAATATTCGATCATCCACATACAAACCTATGATAAAAATATCACATTTAATCACTTTGATGTAGAATGTAGACTCACTTGCACTTCTACTAAAGCCATTTCTCAATAATTAAGAGTCTATACGACTGTACCATGCTCTTGGATCTTGCTTGAGCCCATATAACCCATTTTCTAGTCTATACGCTTTATTTTCATACCTAAAAATCTCATATCTAGGTGGCTATCCCACATAAACCTCTTTTTATAGCACTCCATTCAAGAAGACTAACTTAACATCCATTTGATGCACCTTTCACTTGTGTTAAACAGTAATGGCTATGATTATCCTTAACATTTATATCCTTGCTATAGGTGCAAACATCTCATTATAGTCATATCTAGGCCTTTGCTTGTAGCCCTTCACCACTAGTCTTGCCTTATGCCTCCCTATCTTGCCTTCAGGAGTGGTTTTTGTCTTCTACACCCACTTGACTCTTATGACCTCTTTTCCTTTTGGTAGGTCAACTAACTCTGAAGTCTAATTACTCTTTATAAAATGCATTTCTTTGTCCATTGCCTCATACCACTTGCTATCCATGACTGCTTCTTCAGATTATATATAGAATCAACTGATAAAAAGAGAGCATAATTCATAGTTTCATCTTTATTTTGTTCATACCTTGATTGCTCATAGACTTCTTACAAGCTTCTTGTCCTTGCTGGTGTTGACTTGAGTTTGAGGAGAATGAAATTAACTCTTGAACAACTCTTTGACCTCCTTGATCACTCCTACAACTAGATGAATTATCCCTTTGTGAAATAGGGGTTTAACTTGGTACATGAGTGGATGTACTATCTAATGGTTCAAATTCAATAAAGGGTCCACTAGCCCTTGTTTGTGTCTATTCTTCTTTTTGTCTCTCTTTCCAAGCTTCATGCTCAATGAATTAAACATCTTGGCTAATTATGAGTTCTTTGGTGATGGACTTGTATAATCAATAATCCTTTGATTGATCACTATACCCTACGAAAATATATTTTTCACCTTTGTCATCCTATTTTATTCTTCTTTTCTTGGATACATGTGCATATGCTACACATACAAACACTCTAAAGTGTTCAACACTTGGCTTCTAGCTACTCCATGCTTCTTGAGGGATCATTTTTCTAATACTTTTCATTACATAAATATTCAATAAGTATATAACTATTTCTACAACCTCAGCCAAAAAAATCATTAGGCAAACCCTTTACCTTTGGCATGTTCCTTGCCATCTCTTGGATAGTATTATTCTTCCTCTTAGCCACACCATTTTATTGTGGTGTATACCTAGCTACAAATTGATTCTTGTTGCCATTTTCTTTGAAAAAAATTATGAACTCATTAGATATATACCTCCCCCTCTATCTGTCTTCAAAATATTGATTTAGTGTCCACTTTGCTTTTCTACCATGGCCTTAAATTTCTTGAAGGTCTCAAATGCATATGATATGTTCTTCAAGAAATACACCCATATCTTCTAGCTGAAATCATATATGAATATCATGAAGTAGACATTCTTGGATAGGGAGGGGGTCCCCATTGGACCACATAAGTATGAATAGATCAAATCTAAATGAGCTTTTGATCTTCATGCTTTACCAATAGGAAATGCACTTCTATGTGGCTTCACCAATACGCATCCTTCACACACTTTGTTTGGTTGTTCTATAAGGGGTAACCCTATCTCTATTTACTTATTATGAAATAGGTTCAACCCTCTAAAAATCAAATTCTCATATCTTAGGTGCTAAAGAGTAGACTCATCTACTATCACTATTTTGAACGTTGTTGCGAGCTCACTTGGCATTATTAATGGAAGCATTTGATTGCTTGTCAACTTGAATACTATAATCTTCCTATTGCAACCTCTCCTATCAAAGATGATGCATTCTCCATTATCAAATCTGATCTTGTAAACCTTTTGGACAAGCTACACAATACTAATAAGTTTGAGCTTCAACACGAGCATATAATTAACATCTTGAGTTTGTCTTTTATCACCTTGTTTGGTGTGGATATAAATGCTTCCTTGATCCATGACATGAACCTTCTCATTATTTCTCATCTTTGCCTTTGATTTGATTGACTCATCAATATGGTTGAACATCTCTTTATTCTCACTCGTGTGGTTGCTATTGTACCACTATCTAAGTACCATGTTTATTTACAACTTTGCTCTGCAATATTGCATGTTATGAATAGGTTTACACCTTTCTCATTCCTATAAGGTTATTCCTCTTATGTTTTGGATAAGTTTGACTTATACCTATTCATATCATACTCCTTTCTATACTCACTAGCATAGTGTCCATACCTCTTGTAATAATAGCATTGGACACTAGACTTATCATACCTTTGTGTAGATCTTCCTCTAGAAATGTTGTTGCTCTTTTCTCTTCCTCTTCAATGTGACTCTTGATGTTTATGCCTCTCACCTTCTTGACTTCTACAAGTTTTTATTCTTTCTCTATTGTTTGATCCTCTCCCTCTCCCTTTCACATTCACATATGTTTTAAATGCTTGCTCATGGGAAGAGGTGGTTGACCTATTCAAACTTTGTTCAAGGGTTTACAAGGAACCTATTAGCTCATCCACCGTTATTTGCCTCAAATATTTTAACTCTTCAATTTCAACTACTATAGAGTCAAATTTAATTAGAAGGCTCCTCAACATCTTGTCTATGATCCTATGATCTTCAAGGGTATCACCACATGTCTTCATTTGATTGACAATATTCATTGTCCTTATGAAAAAGTCATTGATAGACTCATTTTACTTTATTTGTAGGGTCTCAAAGTCCCTTCTTAAGAGTTACAACTTGACAAGCTTCACCTTATCACTCTTTTAATAGACATTCTATAAATGTCTCATGTTTGTTTAAAATAGATAGCTACTGCTATCCTAGGAAGAATTGAATCAACTAGTGTCACTTGTATGTAGGTAAGTGTCTTAGCATCTTTTTTTATATTTTTTTCAACACATTCTTTTTTGCTTAGGTTAATGCATTGAAGGCTATCAGGTCTACAACCTCATTATATCTACCTTCAACAAACTTCTATAGCTCTTGAAAGTTGAATATGGTCTTCATTTTAATGTTCTGCACATCATAGTTCTTTCCATCGAATATAGGGAGTTGCTGCCATGAATCAGATCTACCCACTGCTATGTCTAAATAATCTTACAACCTATGGGCTCTAATACCTGTTCTTGACAGAAAATACAGAATGTGCATGACTAGGTGCGCACAACCAACAACACATAATAAGTTAAAAAATTGAGAAGTTACTGGGATATTTTAGAGCTGCAACTATAGTGCTGAAAATACACTAAAAATACATGCTAAAAAAAATAAAATAGGGGTGGAAGAGTATGACTGAAAATAACACAAATTTGCATATATTAAATGAATCTATCATCTGATTGCATCAACTAAAAAACATACAACTATAGATATTTACAAACAAATCACAAAAGCTTCTATTTTTCTCCTTCTATCTTGCTACTACAGTTATATTCTGACTGTTGTCATGAAATTTTCCTTTGCCTTTTTTATTTTGCCCCTTCCCCTTCCTCTCTATCCACTGCAGTCTGCTACTGTTCTGCTATTTTCTCTTCCATGCTTCGTCTTATCAGGACTTTCCATGATTGCTGCTACTACGTAGAAAATCTTCTATTTGTTGTTACTCTATTTTCTGCCGTCATCTTTAGTTGATGCTGCACTAAAATTCAGCTGCTCACATTCTCCTAACTGCTGCTGTGTCACCTTTTAGCTTTCTCTCTTGTATTTCTATTTGTCTTCTTTCCTTTTATCCACATCTGATTATTTTTCCACATACCACCGTTATTCCCCACAAAACATTCAAACGGCTCCTTAATTTTAAATATGAACTACTGCAATAAATTATGTTTGGTGGTCGTAGCTGTTGAGTGGAGTGCGGCAAGGGTAGGTGAAGGCAAGAATATTATTTTAACAGACGGCGCCTACACTCTTGTAAATTGCACATGATCTCTTGCAAAAAGATCCTTCGACATGAGAATCTGAGCGCTTAGATGAATCCAGGAAGACCTCGGCCAACGTTTTCTTCTTTTTTACCCACCAATTGCACGTCGACCTTCTTATCCTAAAAATCAAACTCTCCTCGCAGAATCCCTGCCACTGCTTCCGAAGACTGAGTCTCTGTGATTAAACATAAAACCGAGTCTCTGTTAATACACATAAAACCACAAAGACTAAGTTGCTGGAATCAGACAGCATGTTTCTGTTGGCTGTTCAACAGTTACTGTAAATAAAAATAATTATTATATTGAATATACAAGCAATTTAACCATTGAACCCATGGAAGTACCAGAAAGATATTGTCTAATATATGATAAAGAAGTCTGGCATCGAGATTGGGGAAGAAGAGCAACATACCTTGCGTTGGAGTACGAGCAGATCATTTCCTGTGGCATCCATCAAAACGATTTCCTTGGCGCAATTGGAAGCGTAATTGTCAACTCTGAAAACAAGGTTTCCCGTGGAGTCATACACACTAAATCCCTTACAGTTGAAGATAAGGGATTTGTTACACACGGTCAAAGTTGTAGGTTGAGAAGCCTCCCAAGGAGACGTGCGGATCCCGGCTAAGCGAGAATGAATCTATGGCATTTTTAACACACCACCGTCAAAATTAGAAATTGTGAAATTGGATGAAGCGATCCACTCTTATTTTCATTCAACAACAACTTCATTTTAAAGAGTTTAAAGTGATCCGCATATGACGTACGCATAATTAGTTTCAGTGGAGGCCACATTTGATGTGACGGGAAGATAGCCTTTGTTGGTTTACTAGTTTCTCATTTTTATATTTTAAACACAACGACAAGTTGGTTATTCTGTTTTGAATGCATTACTTCAAAATTCCTCTCAGTCGTGAAGCTAAGCTTGAAAAGCTGTGGGTGTTTTCATACATAAAAGCAGACCCGTGTGGAAGCCTGCATTTGTTCTAAACATGTCACAAAAGTCAGACCCGTGTGTTTTGGTATTTTTTTATATTATTGCAGTCGATCTCATCTTGTAAACTACAACATATATATTATAACGGATGTAAACGAAGTGGTTACGCCACTTGATATTATTTCCATGTTATTTACAGCCACACTTTATTTATTGTTTTGATTAATATTGACGAAAAATTGCTTGTCTGTGAAATTGCAATATCATAATATAAGTAATAAATATTGTTTGAGGAGTGGATTATGTGGAATTCTATCTCTGATCGTTTTAAATATCAATATCATCTTCGCAGGCAGATCATAACGAAATATATTTTAAAATAAAATTCCCGAACAGCGATTGGTCAGATTCTGCAACCCTGGACCTCGCAAAGGCGTGAAATTGAGTCGTACCATCAATTTATTAAGGCGTGAAATTCGAAAAAGGAATTTGAAATGTGAATGTCGCAAATTAAAAATTCAAATTTAAAATAAATAAATACATTCGAAAAAAAACTAAGGTCACATAATTAAAAAACAGAGAAAGCAAGTGAATGGAAAATGCCAACTTCACAAATTAAAACCACTTCCCATAGTGACAATTACATTGCAGCATAGTCTCGTGAATGCGACTACGCTTTCTCCCCTTGGAAGATAAGACTGTATAGAAGGAATCCAAGAGCGAAAAAGCCTCTCTAATAAAACGAGGAGAAATGGCTAACCAATGCGTTAGGAAAATTTTCTTTCCAAACGATGAATTATTAGTACATATTGTAGCATAGTTTCATGAATGCGACTTGTTACGCTTTTTCCCCTTAGAAGATAAGACTGTATAGAAGGAATCCAAGAGCGAAAAAGCCTCTCTAATAAAATGAGAAGAAATGGCTAACCAATGCGTTTGGAAAATTTTATTTCCAAACGACGAATTATTAGTACACATTAGAAACAAAGGAAATATTATATTTTTATATTCAAATCAATGAGAAGCAAATAATTTTTTATATTTTTGTATTTTAAAATTTCATAAAAATTATATATAACTAACTTAAGAAATTAGTATATTTATTTATTTTAAGTTCAATTTTAAGATAAATTAATAATATAAGATGAAAACAATATTATTATTGCTTTCGGTACATGTTAATAAATTTTCATTATTTTCTATTTTCTCATCACTTGTTCTCTCTTTTTGCATGCTTACATTGAAATCATTATTCATGTTTAACAAAATTGCTTAATCGAAGTGTCATGTATGCCACCAACCTAAGCTCTTCAAATACTTATTTTCTGGTATTATTTGTGTGCCCAGTTTTCTTGGAAATGGATCCATAGCCTATTCCAGCGTTATCACCCTAAGTCATTTTCTTGGTGGCTTGCTCTTTTGGGGGACTCAGCGAATTGACCAACTTATATAATTTTTCCATGAATTTTTTTCGGTGCCATCATTCTTTTCCAATTATGGAAGGTCAAAAATAATGTTATTTACAACAGTGATGCTTGCTCTTGTGAATTTAACCGTAACGATAATGTCTTTATTATATCTTTCGCTTATATGCATATTCAAGTCTAAACAAATTAGGTTGCGATGGAGGTCCGCAACCTATAGGCTATGTTAGATCACTAGGGAGCACCTCTTGCACTATCAGTCATGTGCAACTAGATGGGCCACCTAAGGGACCACCACTGCTACCTCCCAAAAAGTACATAATCCATTCACACAATCGTAGCCACTTCTCTCCTTGCTTTCATCTAGGAGGATGGGGTTTGCTACTGCCATATGGAAAATTTGACATAGCTCCTTCCTGCAGAGTTTCTCTTATAGGAACTGGTTCTTAGATGCAACTTACTAATGGTTGGGCTATTAATATGACCACAGATCCCCTGGACGGTTGGGTGGCACTAGATCCTTCTTTCACAAAACCTTTTGCTTGGGTGACTTTTCCTCCTAAAGATGATCCTTTGTCCCCTCCCTCAGGTGCTATTGCTTGTGCTTAATGTTGGTGTTTTTCGTTGAGTGTCGTGTTTAATCCAACTTTATTTTTTAATCCCATTTATGTTTTGAGCTGGATCTTTTTCTTCAGCATAGAGTGTGAGCCACAAATTCCAACCGACTACCTTACTTCTTGACTTTTTGATGAAAAGTGTCCTTAATAAACAGTCCATAAACTGCTCTTAAACCAAAATGATGCGCTGGTCTCAGATACACTGCAAACAGGGTAAATTTATTTATCTCTTTATCAAGTCCTGGTCTGTGGCACATTTGCTAGGGGCAACCTCATTATTATCATAAACATACTTCCCACTGATTCATTCAAAATCATACAAACAATGACGACCCTGACCCTGCAGCTCCCACTGATTCATTCAACATCATACAAAATCAAAACAAATAAAACCCTGCAGAGTCCGTAGCTTTTCCTTTGCCTGCAGAGTCCATAGATTCTAGCCTGCAGAGTCCGTAGATTCTAGAAAGCTCTGAAAAATGGTGAATTTGAATGTTCTGATACCAAAATTTATGGATACCCACACCGAAAACCTTGCTTCCCTCTACTCTTATGCTGAGGCTTAGCAATATTGGCTTTAATCTTAATATCCCCTTTGCCGAGCTCGTTGTTATTTATACTAATCCATTCTCTTTAAACTGGACATGTTACGAGACAATTGAACTTTCACAATTTCTCCATATTTCTTGAGCTCCTCTTTTACACGCTCTACATCCCAAGATTCTGGTAATGAATCAAGAAATGCAGTCTTCACCTGTAACATGGCCTTCTCATCGGCCCTGATGGAAGTCTCTGCAAATGCAACTTTTGCACTCCTTTCACAACCAAATACAGCATCTCATTTTTGAAGACACCTGAAAGCATTCACAGCATCTAGATGAGTAAACTCCACATTTCTTCTCTTGCACTTCTGCCTCCTTTAGTTCAGTTAAGGCCTTCTTTGATTGCGCAATAGTTGCATACCGTATAAATGCAAAAGTCTTGTTATTCTGAGTTGAAGGGTTCCTTGACATTGGAAACTCCAAAATTTCACTAACTGCACCAAATAGTTTCTTCAAATCCTCTTCATTGGCATCTTTATGAAGCCCACCTACAAAGATTTCTAACTCCTCTTGTTTTTGTCTATCTTTTAGAGGTGCAGGGATATCACTAACCTGACGAGCATCCTCATCAAGTTCATGTTCATTACCATCTTGGTCACCTTCAGATTTCACTATTGCGGAATCGACAGTAGACTCCATAGCAGGCTTGACGTCAACATTTTGCTCTTCTATAGTAGTTGTCTTGGGCTCTTTCCTTCACCTCCAACTTCACAGCGACGATTGTCTCGTCAACCTTCACTGGCTGCTTTGTCTATTACTCCACCGTGATCCATTACTCTTGATCTTGCTCTCTCAAGACTCGGCGTCCTTAATATTCTGCAACCCAAAACTTAGTTTTCTGTCACCACAGTCAAAATAGTACAATACAGGCCGAATGGCCTTCGTGATTCCTCTTCTCCCTCCTGGAGATCCTCCTTCTCTTTTCTTCTTTTTTTTCTCTTCATCCTTCTACGTCCTGCTCTCTCTCTTAATGGCCTTGGCCAACGTCCTGGCCGCCTTCCTTCCTTCTCCTTGGATCCTTCAATGGCTGGAAAGCTATATATATAGAAAAATGAAAGGCCCAGCCCTTTTTCATTTGGGCTTGCATAAAATTTGAGCTCTGTCATAGAGCTACCATTATACAGTCATTTCTAAAAATAGGGAGTCCTTTGTAACCTCTACGCCAACTTGGACTCAAATAGTTTTTAATTTGTAACGACATACTAATTTGGAGAAGAATAATATCTTACGGTTGAAAGATTTCAACCACTCCCCTTATTTCCTCAACAAACTCAACAATTAACTTTTTACCTTTTACTTTTTACATTTACGCCTTAGTAACAACATATTAGAGGGAAATTACAATAAATTGAATTTGAATTTAATCATGACTATGTCTTGCCAAGACGTATGTAGATGCTCCTACATCATACTCTCCCTCGAGAAAGGATTTGAACCTTAGTTCAAATGAAATACTCCTCCATGCATTAGCCTTCATTCTATGCTTGGATCCCAAGGTCTTGTTGCCAATACCAATGCTTGTCTTTGGTAGTCTTTGTCCTTCATCTTGCTTTTCTTCCTCTTTTGGTATGTTCTTCTTCTCATTTCTTTCTCAGCTACCATCTCCTGCTTCCATGTTTCATCTTCATATGTGTCTCCAAAGTTTTCATCTTCCATACCTGCATTCAAAACATCAAAAGCAACCTTAGTAGAAAAACATTGAGGCCATGAAGCCTCTTGGCTGCCTCCACTTTTCTGCTCTTTGGCCACAACTGCCTTTGCCTCTTTACTCTTCTACTCTTGTCTTGTTCCACTCTTCCCAATGGTGTCTTCACCATGGCTTGTACCTTCATTCATCTTTCTTAAATGACCAAACAACTCCTCCAACATTCTCAGCTCTTCCTTTAGTGAGATCTCATCTATCTCACCATTCTCTTCATCAAACTTGGGCTTGTCAACTTGAAAGATTGCTTGTCCTTTATTAGCCTCACTCTTCATCTCATCTTTTCTTATCTTGTCTTCACATAAACCAACTTCTTCAATATACTTATCAAAAACAATTGAAACACCATTACCTTGTGTCTCCTTACTATCTTCAATTGCTGCCTGAAGACATCTTGTTTGTTCTTGCCTCAATTCATTTTCCATCCTCTTGGAACTCTCTCCTTGCTGCATATTAGTCCATACAGCCACTTTCCGTCTTTCATTTCTCATGAAAATATCATTGAAGGATTCAAAAACATCATCACAAACAATTTGTTTACCTTTCATCTTGGCATCCTCATGCTCTACCTCATTATTCTTTGAGAAGTTTTCTTTTTCATCTTCATTCTCTTGGCTACTAGAATCACTTTCAGTCCTCTCTTTTCTCTTTGCCTTCTTAGGCACCCACATTTGATTCTTCTTCTTATCATTTGACTTCACAAGCCATTTATGCATCCTGTAACCATGCTCTTGTACCAGCACTTCCTCTTGCTTGGGAGTTTGCTTCTTCCACCATTTAGGCATCACATATCCATGCTTAAATTCTCTTTTTGAGGGCTCTATCCTCTTCCTTAACTCTTGCACCTGTACATTAGCAGCTTCATGCTCATAATAACAATCAAAATCAGGTCTTAACACTTCATTTACCTCTTTGGTAGCTAGTTCCACGGAGCAATCTTTCTCTCCTTTTATGCCTGGCTGCTCTCTTTCTTCTTCTTGGCCTTCAATGGCATCATGGAATTTAGCTTCCTCTTCTAACTCTTCTCTTACTTGTATGGGTTCTTCAACACCTCCTTTATGCATTAACCAATGCATCTCTTCTTCTTCCTTATCAACAGCAGCAAACTTACTTCTCTCCTCTCTTACACATTCACTTGTGCATTTGGTGTCTTCTCTTGCGCCAATATCTTCACTCCTCAAGGCCTTTCTCTTGACCTTCATGAGGCTACTCATACTTGCATTTACCCATGCAAAAACAACATTAGATACAAAAAAAAGAGACCATAATGTCTCCATGAGTGCTCTCTTCATCAACACTCTCATCTTTTCAAGTGCTCTTCCTGGTACTTCCTCTTTTCTTTCTTCTCTCCTCTTGTCTTCCACAATGAGAATCTTCTTCACAACTTCTTCCTCTTGCTGCTCACTTGGCAACCTTCTTATTTTCTTCAAGCCTTTATGGGCTTCTCTCTTCATGGCAATCTTCTTTTGCCTTCTTCTCCTCTTCACTAGGAGATCTATTGGCCACTTCAACCTCTTCCTCATTGGCCATACCCATGCTTTCCTATTCAACTGCATCCAAGACTCATATTCATCTTTAATCTTAGCTAATTCTCTCTTCAAACTAGCAATTTCTTTATCAATTACAAAACTGTCCATACCTTTGATGCTTGCTTTCCTCTTGGTGCCCTTATATACCTTGCTGTTTTACAGTGCCTTCAACAACACTTCCATCTCTAAGATCTTCACCCAAGTATTTTCCACCTTGGTCTCTTGATCCCTTTGTCTCACCCAAGCCTTTCTCCTTGACTGGTCTTTTGACAATCCCCTTGATCTCACCTAGGCCTTTTGCATCCTAGTCTTTTGATCCTTTTCTCAATCCTGCAACAATTCTTTGTAAAGCATTTCATCAAACACAAATCACAAATCCAAGCTTACCTTGCTTTGGATCTTCTTCTTGTACATTCACTTACTCCCTTACTTTTGAGCTTTCCAAGCTTCAAACTCTATCCTTTACCTCACCTAAGTCTATTTCACCTTAGTCTTTTGGCAAACTATCCAAGCTTCTTCTTGGATCTTCACTAAGCCTTCCTTGGCTTCTTCTCCTCTTAAGCCTTAATGGCTTTAAACCTTCCTCTTTACCTATTTGCTTCTCAATAAACTTAAATCAAATATCAAAGGTTATACATACCTTTTCTCAACAAATCCCAAGAGCTTCAAGCTCTGATACCAAATGATGAAAAGTGTCCTTAATAAACAGTCCCTAAACTGCTCTTAAACCAAAATGATGTGCTGGTCTCAGATACGCTGCAAATAGGGTAAATTTATTTATCTCTTTATCAAGTCCTGGTCTGTGGCACATTTGCTAGGGGCAACCTCATTGTTACCATAAACATACTTCCCACTGATTCATTCAAAATCATACAAACAATGACGACCCTGACCCTGCAGCTCCCACTGATTCATTCAACATCATACAAAATCAAAACAAACAAAACCCTACAGAGTCCGTATCTTTTCCTTTGCCTGCAGAGTCCGTAGTTTTGGCACCTATAGAGTCCGTAGCTTCAACCTTGCAGAGTTCGTAGATTCAACACTGCAGAGTCCGTAGATTCTACCCTGCAAAGTCTGTAGATTCTAGAAAGCTCTGAGAAATGGTGAATTTGAATGTTTCAATACCAAAATTTATGGATACCCACACCGAAAACCTTGCTTCCCTCTACTCTTATGCTGAGGCTTAGCAATATTGGCTTTAATCTTAATATCCCCTTCACCAAGCTCGTTGTTATTTATACTAATCCATTCTCTTTGAATTGGACATGTTACGAGACAATTAAACTTTCACAATTTCTCCATATTTCTTGAGCTCCTCTTTTACACGTTCTTCTTCCCAAGATTCTGGCAATGAATCAAGAAATACAGTCTTCACCTGTAACATGGCCTCCTCATCGGCCCTGATGGAAGTCTCTGCAAATGCAACGTTTGCACTCCTTTCACAACCAAATACAACATCTCATTTTTGAAGATGCCTGAAAGCATTCATAGCATCTAGATGAGTAAACTCCACATTTCTTCTCTTTCACTTCTGCCTCCTTCAGTTTAGTTAAGGCCTTCTTTGCTTGCACAACAGTTGCATACCGTATAAATGCAAAACACTTGTTCTTCTGAGTTGAAGGGTTCCTTGACATTTAGAACTCCAAAATTTCACCAACTGCACCAAATAGTTTCTTCAAATCCTCTTCATTGGCATCTTTATGAAGCCCACCAACAAAGATTTCTAACTCCTCTTGTTTTTGTCTATCTTTTAGAGGTGCAGGAATATCACTAACCTGACGAGCATCCTCATCAAGTTCATGTTCATTACCATCTTGGTCACCTTCAGATTTCACTATTACGAAATTGACAGTAGACTCCACGGTAGGCTTGACGTCAACATTTTGCTCTTTTATAGTAGTCATCTTGGGCTCTTTCCTTCGCCTCCAACTTCACAGCGATGACTATCTCCTCAACCTTCACCAGCTGCTTTGTCTATTACTCCACCGTGATCCATTACTCTTGATCTCGCTCTCTCAAGACTCGGCATCCTTAATATTCTACAACCCAAAACTTAGTTTTCTGTCACCACAATCAAAATAGTACAATACAGGCCGAATGGCCTTCATGATTCCTCTTCTCCCTCCTGGAGATCCTCCTTCTCTTTTCTTCTTTTTTTTCTCTTCGTCCTTCTACATCCTGCTCTCTCTATTAATGGCCTTGGCCAACGTCCTGGCCGCCTTCCTTCCTTATCCTTGGATCCTTCAATGGCTGGAAAGCTATATATATAGAAAAACGAAAGGCCTAGCCCTTTTTCATTCGGGCCTGCATAAAATTTGAGCTCTGTCATTGAGCTACCATTATACAGTCATTTCTAAAAATAGGGAGTCCTTTCTAACCTCTACGCCAACTTGGACTCAGACAATTTTTAATTTGTAACAACATACTAATTTGGAGAAGAATAATATCTTACGGTTGAAAGATTTCAACCACTCCCCTTATTTCCTCAACAAACTCAACAATTACCTTTTTACCTTTTACTTTTTACATTTACGCCTTAGTAACAACATATTAGAGGGAAATTACAATAAATTGAATTTGAATTTAATCATGACTATGTCTTGCCAAGACGTATGTAGATGCTCCTGCATCACTTTCATATATTATTATTCTTTATAATATATGATATCATGAATCATTCTAATAGTAAATTGTCAATTATGTAAACAAGATAAGGAAAGCATGTAACAAAGAATAAAATGACCACATCTTATTTTTAAGTTTTCAAATAAAATCATTTATTTATCACTTTCTTCCCTTGGGAGTTAATATTAAATAAAGAGGGATGAACATACAACCTATTGAATATCATATCACTATTGAAGGAAACTAGTATCCCCTTAGAAAACTAAGGCACACCAAAAAAATGAAAGAAAAGGAGATTAAGTTGATTCCTTATAGATATATTTTAAAACTATTCATAGGATATAACTATATAAAAAATAATAATGATACTATGGTAGAAAACCAACTTGAAAAACTTCTTATAAAATTACTTTAAAATAAGTTGAAAAATAAGCTTCATTTGTAATTGATTCACTTCTCAAATTCATTATTAAAGTCATAATCACTATATATATATTCTTATGATCAAGATGTCCTAAAGACTCAATACTCCCACTATTATCTAAGCCAATTATGAGAGCAAGATGAGAAATTATGGTTACTCTTAAAGCCGAGGAAATTACATCCACACAAGCTCAAAGGTGTTTGATTTGAACTTTCACCTCCTTAAGTTTATCTCGTATATTTTCATGCTTGATAATTCAAGTTTTGATTGCATGCTCCATCACATTTCTATTTGATTTAAAAGAGTTATTTGAGATCTATATATTAATTTCATGACAAAGTGCTTATCATTAATTGCCATAAATGTTTCGCTTACTTAAAGTTTTGTTCATGTTATTGCATGATATGACTCACTACCACATCCCTAGTCAATTCTCCATCATGAGATTGATATCCATCACTAATATAATCCAAGTGTTTGTCCAATATATAACAATCAATTTATTTTTAAAGGCATGTAATTGATCAATGAACTCCTCCCATAAGGTAGTTGTATTAAGCACTCTATCAAGCCCTTCTTTCCTACCACCTCTAAATCAATTATAAGTTTTTATGGGCCATAATATTCTTTTGAATTTGGACCTTTAGAGAATATTGAGGAATTTATGTTAGGAGAGAAGTTATCTTAGCCTCCCCGCTATTTTCATGAGTCAAAAAATTCATAAATAACTTACATAGCATATGGGAAATCTTAAGGATTCAAATCAAAATCAAGAAGTGAAGCCTTAAAAAAATCTTGATAATCCTTACAGATACACCCTAAAAGAAAATAATTGTAATGAGACTCCTCTCTAGACTCACCTAATTTATATTCTTCTCAATCTCACTATCATTCAAGATGTTAATGTAAAATAAAGGAAAACATAATTTGTTAAAGATATATTACCAACAAAACCACAAGCATGTGTATTTTAGAGTAAATAAAAATCACCATAGAAGAGACTTTCATTGATTCATGTGGCATGTATGAGGTTGGTTAGAGGACAAAATATACTTATTCAAATTAGAAGAATATGTTCAAACAAAGTTATAGAGTTGTAAAACATGTAACAAAATTGAAAAAAAAATGTAGAACAACCATATGTAAAGATTAGTAAAGTAGTGCTAGTTCTATCCAATGGAAAGAATAGGGAATAATACATATGCGTATGGTACATATTAAGAAAAAATGAGAATTATTGGGATTGTAAAGGAGAAACACTTCATAATTGTTTTGTTTAAGCTGTGAATGACTATAAAGGTGGATCATATATGTTCTCATGATTAGAAAAGGAGTAACACATCCTTATTGATGTTTTTATAATTATCCATAGATGTTTGCCACTCAATGCATGTGAAGATATGGGAGAGATGACCATCTAATATAAGATTCTCCATGCATGCAATTATTCAAGATGTTGTGGACATAGCTAACTAGGAAAGGTTAATGATTGCATTTTATAATAAATGTATTTGGTATCTAATCAACCACCCTTGACAAAGGACTATTCAAATCAGGTACCTGAGTCATCTAACTTTTCAAATGGTCTTGTTGAGAGTCATGTCTTACTATCATTTATTGTCTTATCATGGTGTCAGGTATCATGCTATTTCAAAGTCTCAGAGAGGTCTTCTCAAGAAGAGAAACTATGACATTTCACTTGTTCAATTAACCTCCTGAATATGATCATTTATGAAAGCGTTTCAAGCCTTGGCAAATTTTAAGGTATTTTTTTAGCATTGTTTAAGGTATTTTTAAAGGTCAAGATTAATGTTCCATTGTCTTATACTTGTTAAGTCATTCTTGTATCAATATCCCATGGTAAAGAGGTTCCTCTAGATTATTTGGCATTTAATGAAATTCATATTGTACTCCATTATGTCCATAAACCAGCCAAGAGGTCAATTACACCAATTTCTAATGTTTACTCACTTATGAAACCTTTTTGTTCATTTTTTCAACTCCAAATATAACATAATGGTAGGAAAGGTGGGAAAAAGAGATTTTTATACATTATACTATCATTGTACATATCAAGGAAGACTCCATGGACATCTGGTACGTAGCTATAATAGGGCATTGTTCCAAATGGAAAAATTTTATAACAAGAGAAAGCATGTTTTGAAGATATCATGCAGGTTTGTACTTTGGCTCATGCATCTTCAACCAAGTAGATCATGGCACAAGGTCATATTGACTCACTACAACCTCCTCTACCCTTCTCAGGCTCAAAATCATGCTAAAGTAGAATCTATTTGTCCAAAATAGGTCAAAATTTACTCAAAAATTCCATTGAGTCATAGGTGGAGTCAATAAGGTCAGTTTGATGAGGTTGGTTCATATTGGAGATTAGGTATGAGAACCAATGCTCTTAATATTTGGAGGATACCCCTATGCCCTACACATTTGTGGCAAAAGTTACGAGTTTCAAGGCCTGCCCTTGATGAATAATTTTTATCAATTTGAGTGCCTCTAAAACCCTCTAAAACCACATCACCTCAATTTTATCCTCTTGAAAATATTTTGGAGCATGATAACTGCAAGATAATAGTTAAATAAGACTCTTAAGATATATAAGAACCCCTAAAAAATTAAACTCAAGATAAACTTCCAAGTCATGAAAGTGGTTGTAATGAGGTGGAAGATATTGTAGTCAACCTTGGTAGACCTCATCTAGCCTCCTCAGACATCCTCAAATCATAATGAAAGCCAAAACAAAAAGAAAGCAATATAGACATGTATGCCCAGTTGATTGTATCAACTCTATGTTAAGGTTGTGTGCAAGTTTTTATGGTTTTGAGGTATCTTCAGACCTGAGAATGATTTTATGTAAGTTCAAAACATTGTATTAGACCTCCTATAGCTTCCCAGACCTTGTCAAATCATTAACAGGGTCAAAGTTGACTGAGTATGCATGCCAAGCATGACTGTATATAGTCTACAAGTGCATATATGAATATTAATGCATTTTTGTACTGAATATGATGTCAAAATGATTTTAATGAATGCGAGGTAGTCTGAAAGAGATGTCAGAAGTGATTATACTCATTGCAATAAGGATAAACCATCAAAAGAAAGCCAAAATTACTAAAATAGTAAAACTACCTACAAACCCTAGGCACTCTATCAAAGACTTGGAAATTAAAATTAGCATAACAAATCCATTGAAACTTTATAGAAGGTTGATAGAGAGGTCTCATTAGGTGTTTCAATTTTTTTATACTTAAACTCACCTTGTGATTCTATCTACACCTGATTGTGTTCAAGACTACATGTAGGCAGTCACTGACAAAGGTCTAGAAAGAGAAAATCGATTGTGGTTTCTTGGATTTTTTGATCTAAACTTAATATGAAGGTCTATTATTATCGTGTGAGCATAGTAAAACACTTGGATAAGTTATGCAAGTCATTTGGTGAGTATATTGATTCAATATCTTTTGGAGAAAGTATATTAGATCTGTACAAAATTAAAAGAGCAAAATTGCCATTGCGTTCAATCTTTAAGAAACAAATAAATTGACTAAATTTTATTATTATTATAGGTGATCTATAAAATATCATAAAAGAATTAAATAAACTATTGAGAAAATCCTATACTAATAACACTTTTTCAAAGACATAATAGGCCTATTCACAATCTGGTAGTAGTTTTTTTCTAGGACTAATTCAAGTTCCTTGTCATTTGAAGATCCGGTTAGTGTTTTGAACTTGTCTAATATCTCTATAGGTCCAATATCATTGTCTTGAGTCTTTCATAGGTCTTGTGAGATGTTTAAGTTAGAAACAAAGCAATTTGAAGACCTTTTTTGATCAAACACTTGTCTTAAGAAAAAAAGCTTATTTGTAATGCCTTTAAGTTTGTTTTGATAATATTTATATTGACACATCAAAACACAAAAAAGTTTGTCCGTACTTTACAAGAAGCACGCTGGGAGTGCTTTTCCACCACAATAATAATAGCTCAAATGCTATGAAGTCCGGCTTAGATGTGTAATTCGAATCATACAAATTGTACAGCTCAAAAATTCACAAAATGGCAATGATAGTTGGGGCTAGTTCAAATTGACACCAAGTATCCTCAATCCTAGCATTATTTTTAACCTAATTTTGAATGACCTGGCAATGATCCCCAAAACGCTGCTGGGCTGGACTTTGATTGTCTGCAATCTTAGACCATGCTCGAGCGCGACGACAACTTGCAGTCATGGTGGAACAGCTCACTTATTTAATAATCGCGTTAAAAAAGTTGGTTTGTTGTTGAGACTGTCAAGAGTAATTATGAATCCCATGACCGTTGATTGATCATACCCAGGCTGCACCACTAGACTAAATACATCTGCCTGTAGCATACATGAACTTGAGCTTGTTGTTGCAGCTTGTTTTCTTTTCACCTGCAACATCATCACAGTTATTTTGCTATACCAAAACACAAATAAAACTAAATGTGACGATGGAAAAACGTACTGACAGTGGAAAATGTGCAGCCAGTTTACATATGAAGAAGCATGTAAAGGTATAAATTTATTAAAGCAAGCTCACGGTCGGTCTTACTAACAAACAAACAAATCCCCGTTATTCTTATGTTAATTTCACACGGTCAATCTGGAAATGTTGTTTTGTTCCCTAAAATACTGAGAGTTTAATCTTCACAACTCATGATCAGCATAAATTGGAAAATTAATTACCCATAATATCATGAACAGTTTACACAAACTCTTGCTAAGCTTACCTCTAAAAATAGTTATCTTTGATATATTTACATATATCTAAATTTTTTAGAATAAATTATAGGGCTGTTTTTACCTGGACTTTCTGGATTACAAATTGTGATCCATCATCAACAGAAATAGATTTATTATAAGTTTGTTTTCATTAATGATGGATCATGATTGATGATCCAAAACATTGAGATAAAAATAAGTGCAGAATTTATTTCTGTCAGAGACAAAAGACAAATAAGAACAGAAAAAATAAATAACAGAAACCGTCAGATTGCCACGACAATCATAAAAACAAGAATTTTATTAATTTTCTTGATCTGTGTGTTACAATACTGTGCCCATGAGTCCTTTAAATAGATTTGAAAGCAAAAATAGTTGAAAAAGCAAACTGAAGACTAATTATAGTCTTTGCATACAAACTGAAACTAAACTGCTTCTCTAACTACTTGAACTAACTGTTTGTTAACTGCTGTGCATGAGAAGGAGGTAGAACTAGTAGTTTTGGAGAACTTAACTCCAGTTGACTTCAGTTTCTAACACTCCCCCTTAATTTCTACCACTAACTATTTTAGCATTTACAATGCCTAAATTTTGTCTTAGATAATCAAAGGTCTCCTTTGCTAATGCCTTTGTGAATATATCTGCCAATTGGTCTTCAGATCTGCAGAACTCCAGATGGATTTCTCCATTGTTTACTAACTCTATGATAAAATGAAATCTTGTATCAATGTGCTTGCTCCTCTTGTGAAAAACATGATTTTTTGATAATGCAATTGCTGATTTGTTGTCACAAAAGATTGGTGTTGACTCCTTCTATGCTTGTAATAAATATTTCAATATTCTCCTCATCCAAGTTGCTTGACATGCTGCTAATGTGGCTGCTACATACTCTGCTTCAACTGATGAAAGTGTCACTATAGGTTGTTTTTTGGATGTCCATGTGACCACACCTGTTCCTAAAAGAAAGGCATGTCCAGAAGTACTCTTCTTGTCATCAATGCTACCTGCAAAATCACTATCAGTATAACCAATCAAATAAAGAATCATTAGTTGTGAAATATAAAATTTCATATTCTGTTGTTCCTGCCACATATCTCAATATCCTCCTTCCAACTTGCCAATGTGAGTCTTTTGGTGACTCCATGAATCTAGAGATTAAATTGACCCCATACATGATATCTGGTCTTGTAGTTGTAAGATACATCAAACTACCAACTAGTCTTTTTAATGTTGTAGAATCAACATTAGACCCTTTGTCTTATTTGCTAATTTTGGTCCCTGTAGCAATTGGTGTAGGTGCTAGTTTGCAATTCAGCATCTTAAACCTCCTTAACACATCCTTTGCATATTTAATTTGACAAATAAAAATTCCCTTCTCTGATTGTACAACTTCTATGCCCAGAAAGTACTTCATTAATCCCAAATCTGTCATTTCAAATTATTTCTTCATTGCTGATTTAAATGTGTCTACGGATAAATTTCTAGTGAAAATCAAATCATCAACATACAAACACACAATCAAAATTTGACCTTCTTTGTTGATTTTTGTGTACAATGTAGGCTCACTATTGCTTCTGCTGAATCCATTGTTTGTCATGTATGAATCAATCCTGCTATACCATGCTCTCGGTGCTTGCTTGAGACCATAAAGGGCCTTCTTCAATCTGTAGACTTTTTCTTCATGTCCATGCACTTCATAACCTGGTAGCTATTTCACATACACTTTTTCATCTAAAAAACCACTCAAAATAGCTGATTTGACATCCATTTGATATACATTCCAATTATTTTGACCAGCTATTGCTAAAACCATTCTAACAGTATCAAGTCTAGTAACTGGAGCAAATGTTTAATTATAATCAATTCCATGTTCTTGTGCAAAACCTTTTGCTACTAACCTTGCCTTGTGCTTTTCAACATTTCTTTCTGCATCAAATTTGGTCTTATAAACCCATTTGACTCCTATGCAATCCTTACCTTCAGGTAGATTAGTTAGATCCCATGTTTAATTTCTTTCAATGGCATTCATCTCTTCATCCATTGCTTTTATCCAATGTTCCTCATTAATTGCTTCTTCATAATACATAGGATCATGAGAGAAAAGAGCAAAATTTGAACACAAATATAACTTCTCTTCTTTTCAATTATAAATCTCATTCAAGTTTCTTATTTTTTTACCTTTAAATCTTGATCTTAAAGTGGCAAGAGTTAGATCTGATTCATCACTTACTTGTGAATTTGGAGTAGGATGACATGCATGACTAGACGATTCACCTTGTGCTAAGCTCCTAGGTGTTGTTATTAGAGTGCTTGTTGTTGCTTGTGGAGAGGATTGATCACCTTGCAAATTTTGTTCTTCATATTCTTATTTATTTTGTGGAATTGGTGCTCTAATTGTGATGGTGCTACCATCCCATGCTTCTTCTTCCTTAAATTCAATATCTCTGCTAATAATCATTTGCTTTGAAATATGGTTATACAACTTATAAGCCTTTGATTCTTCACTATAGCCAATAAAAATGCATTTTTCACCTCTATCATCAAGTTTTCTTCTCAATTTCGATGGTATAAGAGAATATGCAATACAACCAAAAATTATGAAATGATGTACACTATGCTCCTTACCACTCCAAGCTTCTTGTGGAATTCGATCTCTAACACTCTTTGTTGGGCTTCTATTCATAATATATACTACACATGCTACTGCTTCTGCCCAATATTCATTTGACAAGTGTTTGGCCTTCAACATGCTTCTAGCCATCTCCATGATTGTTCGATTTTTTTTTCTACTACACCATTCTGCTGTGGTGTGTACCTTGTAGTCAGTTGCCTTTTAATGCCATGATATCTTCAAAAATCTTAAAATTCATTAGACATACATTCACCTCCTCTATTAGATCTAAGTACCTTAATGTAAAGGCCACTCTGCTTTTCAACCATAACCTTGAATTTTTTAAACTTTCCAAAGGCTTCAGACTTATTTTTGAGAAAATATATCCACATCTTTCTGCTAAAGTCATCAATGAAGGTTAGAAAATAAGAACTACCTCCAAATGATGGAATTTGCATTAGTCCACATAAATCACTATGGACTAGCTCCAATATTACCTTTGTTCTCTATGAAGCTCCTACTGGAAAGCTCTCTCTATGCTGTTTCGCCAGAATGCAACTTTCACATGAACTTCTTGGCTGTTCTATTGGTGGTAATCCCTTCACCATATTTTTTTTTTGTAACAAATTCAAACCTCCAAAATGTAAATGTCCATACCTTAAGTGACATAGCCATGATTGGTCTAGATGCATGGTTTTGAATTGGGCTTCCTCTTCTCCTTAGATGCACTGAATTCGAAGAGGGAACATCCGATTCTTGGTCATCTCCACTTTTCCTATCAACCTGTCACTTGGAAACTTGTCTAGTATTGTGAAAACATTATCCATAAAGGATACTCTGTAACCTTTCTGTACTAACTATCCAACACTCATAAGATTATGCTTTAGTTTAGGTATAAAATAAATATCAGGTATAAACCTTCTTTCACCATTTTTTGCCAGAACATTTATTACTCCTTTACCCATTACATCCACTTTATTATCATTTCCTAATTTCACTTTAGATTTTACGGAATCATCAAAACTAGCAAAAAATTCTTTATTTCTTGTCATATGATTACTACATCCACTATCTAAGAACCAAATATCTCTAGCATTTTCTTGAGTAACATGACAAGTGAGAAATAAGCTTCTAAGATTAGAACTAGATTCATTTGTATAATTAGCATTCTACTTGTCCACATTTGCTTGTTTTTTCTGTATTTACTTGCATAATGTCCATATTTTTTGTAGTAATAACATTGAATGTTAGATTTATCAAACCTCTGTGAACTTTGCTGGAAGTGATTGTTGCCACGTCCTCTATTGTTGTAGTTTTGATTATTATTTTCACCTTGATCTGGATTGTTCCTTCCAGTTCTGCCTCTTCCTTTGAAGTTTGACCTTCCTCTTCCTCTTCCTCTACCGAATGATACCTGAGACGAAGTATTGTTATTCCTATTCATTCTGAATTCATGTGTTAACAAAGAACCCATTAATTCATCTACTACTAATTGTTCCAAATCCTTGGTTTTCTCAATAGCTACAACTATTGCATCAAATTTGCCAGGTAAACTCCTAAGTATTTTTTCTGTGATCTTCTGATCTGTTATTGTTTCTCCATTAGATCTAATTTGATTCACTATATTCAATACTTGACCCATAAATTGGTTTATTGAATCTGAATCATTCATTTGCAAATTTTTAAAACTTCTCCTAAGAGATTGCAATTTAGCAAATTTTACCTTTATATTATCTTTATAGGTAGTCTCTAAGATTTTTCATGCCGATCTAGATCTCGTTGCTGCTGCAACTCTAGAAAAAATAGATTCATCCAATGCCTGTTGGATTAGAAATAGAGCTTTTGCATCTTTTTTCTTGTTCTCTTTAAGCTCTTCCTTTTGTGCTCAAGTTAATTCTTGATGGGCAACCTCATCCTGCGGTTATATAAAACCATTCTCTATCAAATCCCAAACATCTTGTGAGCAAAATAATTTTTTCATTTTAATTGCCCAAAAATCATGATTCTTACCATTAAAAATGGGAATTTGAGGATGAGAAATACTATTATTTGTTTCCATGTCTCACGTTGAAGTGACTAAATCCTCCTTGCACCAAAGCTTTTCTTTGACTGTGCTTGGAAAATCTTAGCTTTCAAGCGTTTGGCTACTATTCTTCCTTGAGCGGTCTGCGACCTTCAACACAGGTAGCTTTCTTCTTGTAAACAATGATCTACCTTCGCTCCCTTATACCATAATCTTTTTTGAGTCTTTAACGCCTTTCGAAGCAGTTGTAAATTTTTATTATTATTATTTTTGGACTGGCTAGACTTTGCTTGTCCACGATGGCCTATTTTCTCCCTAATAGCAATGATCTAATTTTGTCTTATCTGCTGGCTGCTATGTTTGCAGGGAAGAATCTTTAGCTGGACAAATCAGTGCTACAGATCTTTGACTCATTTCAGCGGGAAAATAATATCAAGCTGGAAGAAAATTGCAAATTCGACCAAGATACTTTCAAGAACACAAATAGATTTTCATGGGTTGACAAGCCCCGACTGACAGAATGGAGTTCTTGTTCTCCGCAAACCTTCTTAGACTCTGAGGAAGAAGACGAAGAAAGTTCTTAAGATTCCCAACCACACAAGGGACTCGAACGTGGCTCTACTGCCATCCCATTTCAATGATTCTTTTCACCACACGCTGTTGCATTGACTTAGGTTGGAACACTTTTTCTTTATAGCTACCACGTCCCTGCGCTTCACTCTTACGCTCTAACACCTTGCTCCTCCTTCACCGCTTCTTTCCCACGGTCTCTTGCCTGGGCTCTGATACCAATTTGTCAGAGATAGAAGACAAATAAGAATAGAAAAAATAAATAATAGAAAGCCTCAGATTGCTACGACAATCATAAATATAAGAATTTTATTAATTTTCTTGATCTTCTTGATCTGTGTGTTACAATACTGCACCCATGAGTCCTTTAAATAGATTTGAAAGCAAAAATAATTGAAAAATCAAACTAAAGACTAATTATAGTCTTTGCATGCAAATTGAAACTAAACTGCAAAAGCAAACTAAAGACTAATTATAGTTTTTGCATGCAAAATGAAACTAAACTGCTTGAACTAACTGTTTGTTAACTGTTGTGCATGAGAAGGAGGTGGCACTGGTAGTTTTGGAGAAATTAACTCTAGTTGACTTCAGTTTCTAACAATTTCAAAATATTTAAATATATTTTATGGACTATAAAAACATAAATTTTTTAATATATTTACAATTTAATAAAATTATCTTTTTCTGATAATATTCAAAAATTTCTCCTTCAAAAAATTTAATTGGAATGAAAAAAACCAAAAATACAAAATTCAAACTACAAACTTCTAACTAGAAAACAATCAATTGATACCTATCATTATACTAACCCCACACAACTTAATAATACTATATTTTGGAAAAAATGAAAAAATATACAAATAAAATATTTCAAACCAAATTTAGGTGCACGTAATATATTTTTTCAGTTCACTATTAATATTGCCAACTCATCTTGTTTTTTTACTATTAACCATGATTATTATGCAAGAAAACCATTTCCTTGCTTTCACAAAAATCTCTCAAACATCAAATGGGTGTACCACTCGACATAGTGACTTAAAAAATAGCTTTTACTATTACACACTCAAAATCTCCATGATGAGATGCAATAAAAAAATAGGATAATAGTGTATGGGAAGTGGAGAGATTATCTCCTAGATGACTAAGGGCCCGTCAAGCCTCTGAATTGATTAACATTGAAGATCAGGTGTTAATTATTTGTTGCACCTTTCAGAGCAAGTAAGCTAAAACTATTTAGGGTATGGTGTTTTAAGTAATTTGATATGAGTTATAGTCAATAAAAATGAGATTACTGTCATTGATGTTGATTCAATTCTATACATAATGAATTTATCTCAGCCGCGACGGTGCTTGCACTATCGTAAATTACACACGATCTCTTGCAAAAAGATCTTTCGACATGAAAATTATTAGAAACTCAAGCTTAACTGGAGATAATTTCTCCATCTTCAACTTAACTACCAAGTCCACCTCAGTTCTCATGCATGCAGGAGTTCACATTTAGTTAGTTAACTGATAGTTAGGAATCAGTTAGTTTAAGCAATTAACAGTCAGTTCTTTCAAGCAGTTAGAGGATTAGTTAAATAATCAGTTATTTTTGCTTTCAAATCTATTTATAGATGCCTTGGGCGCAACATTGTAAGAAAGGAAAAAAGAAGATCAATAATTTTTTTTTTTCAAGAATTGTTGTAGCAATTTGTTTCAGTTCTTGTTTTCTATGTTATTTGCTTTGTTTTCTAACAATCAAATTGGTATCAGAGCCTGGTAAGGAAAGGAGCTAGCAGTTTGAAGCATAGCAAAAGAAAATCTAGTAAGGAGAAGCACCAAGAAGAGGCATCTAGCAAGAAAGGAGGCTGTTAGACGCAGCAAAAGTGTGCAGCAGTTAACGCCCAACAAGAAGGAAGACTAAGGTGCAACACACGTGTCAGCAGTCAAAGAAGAAAATGTAGCAAAAGGTGAAAAGGCACTGACTTGGTAAAGAATCGCGTAGGTTAAAGGAGCATGCAGATCATATGGCGTAGTAGTCAACAAAAAAAAAGGAAAAGCGTGACTTGTTTTGAAAGTGCTGCTTTTTATGTTTTTAAGTTTATTCTTTTTTTCTTGGCTAGAAAGCCATGAAGCATAGCCAAGGAGCTATTATTCGTAATAAAGTTTGTAACCCCACTGAAGCTGATTAATTAGTTTTCAATCTGTTTTGTTGAAGACTGCTATTTGTGTTTGTGTTGAATTGCTACAAGTTGATATAATTTTTTCCGTTTGTGAGTTTAAGAAAAAAACACAGAAGCCCTTTTTTATCACTCGAGAAAATATTTCTACAGGGCTCCTTCACAGAGAAGTTGCAGCCGTTTACAACTAAGAAGAAGCACAACGAAGAAGTTCACTTCAATACTCCTTGCAGCGGCTGTTGATTTAATCATTTTAGCATGAGACATGGCAATAGACAACAGTATTTCTCAGCCTCAAATTCCTCTTTTCAATGGTAAGAATTATGATTTTTGGGAGATTAAGATGAGAACTTTGTTTTGCTCACAAGATGTTTGGGATCTGGTAGAGAGTGGTTTTGTAGAACCGTAGGATGAGGCATCCCATCTGGCATTAACTCGAGCACAAAAAGAAGAGCTTAAAGAAAAAAAGAAAAAAAGATGCAAAAGCCTTATTTTCAATCCAATAGGCATTGGATGAATCTATTTTTTCCAGAGTTGCAGTAGCAATGAGATCCAGATCGGCATGGAAAATCTTGGAGACTACCTATAAAGGTAATACAAAAGTAAAAATTGATAAATTGAAATCTCTTAGGAGAAGTTTTGAAAATTTGTAAATAAATGATTCAGATTCAATAAACCAGTTTATGGGTGAAGTTTTGAATATAGTGAATCAAATTAGATCTAATGGAGAAACAATCACGGATCAAAAGATCATAGAAAAAATACTTAGGTGTTTACCTAGTAAATTTGATGCAATAGTTGTAGCTACTGAGGAAACCAAGGATTTGGAACAGTTATCTGAAGATGAATTAATGGGTTATTTGTTAACACATGAATCCAAAATGAATAGGAATAACAAAACTTCTCTTGTGAATGCCTTCAAGTCATAGGTATCATTTGGCAGAGGAAGAGGAAGAGCAAGGTCAAACTTTAGAGGAAGAGGCAGAGGCAGATATGGAAGGAACAATCCAGATCAAGGTGAAAATAGTAATCAAAACTAAAGCAATAGAGGATGTGGCAACAATCACTTCCAGCATAGTTCACAGAGGTTTGATAAATCTAATATTCAATGTTATTACTACAAAAAATATGGACATTATGTAAGTGACTGCAGAAGAAAATAAGGATATGTGGACAAGCAGAATGCTAATTACATAGCTGAATCTATTTCTAATCGAGGTGAATCTAGTTCTAATCTTGGAAGTTTATTTCTCACTTGTCATGTTACTCAAGAAAAGGCTAGAAATATTTGGTTTTTAGATAGTAGATGCAGTAATCATATGATAGGGAATAAAGAATTTTTTGCTAGTCTTGATGATTCTGTAAGATTTGAAGTGAAATTAGGTAATGATATCAAAGTGGATGTAATGGGTAAAGGTGTAATAAATATTTTGGCAAAAAATGGTGAAAGAAGGTTTATACCTGATGTTTATTTTGTACCTAGACTAAAGCATAATCTTATGAGTGTTGGACATTTAGTATCGAAAGGTTACAAAGTATCCTTTATGGATAATGTTTGCACAATACTGGACAAGTTTCCAAGTGATAGGTTGATAGGAAAAGTGGAGATGACCAAGAATCAGATGTTCCCTCTTCATATTTAGTGCATCCAAGGAGAAGAGGAAGCCCACTTCAAAACCATGCATCTAGACCAATCATGGCTATGGCACTTAATGTATGGATATTTACATTTTGGAGGTTTGAATTTGTTACAGAAGAAAAACATGGTGAAGGGATTACCACCAATAGAATAGCTAGAAAGTTCATGTGACAGTTGTATTCTGACAAAAGAGCATAGAGAGAGCTTTCCAGTAGGAGCCTCATATAGAGCTAAGGTAATATTGGAGCTAGTTCATAGTGATTTATGTGGACCAATGCAAATTCCATCACTTGGAGGTAGTACTTATTTTATAACCTTCATTGATGACTTTAGTAGAAAGACATGGATTTATTTTCTCAAAAATAAGTCTGAAGCCTTTAGAAAGTTTAAAGAATTCAAGGCTATGGTTAAAAAGTAGAGTGGCCATTACATCAAGGTACTTAGATCAGATAGAGGAGGTGAATATATGTCTAATGAATTTCAAGATTTTTGCAGATATCATGGCATTAAAAGGCAATTGACTACAAGGTACACACCACAACAGAATGGTGTAGCAGAAAAAAAGAATAGAACAATCATGGAAATGGCTAGAAGCATGTTGAAGGCCAAACACTTATCAAGTGAATATTGGGTAGAAGCAGTAGCATGTGCAGTATATATTCTGAATAGAAGCCCAACAAAGAGTGTCAGAGATTGAATTCCACAAGAAGCGTGGACTGGTAAGAAGTATTCTGTACATCATTTCAAAATTTTTGGTTGTATAGCATATTCTCTTATACCATCTAAATTGAGAAGAAAACTTGATGATAGAGGTGAAAAATACATTTTTATTGGCTATAGTGAAGAATCAAAGGCTTATAAGTTGTATAAGCCCATTTCAAAGCAAGTGATCATTGGCAGAGATGTTGAATTTAAGGAAGAAGAAGCATGGGATGGTAGCACCAATTCCACAGAATGAAGAAGAATTTGAAGAAAAAAATTGCAAGGAGATCAATCATTTCCACAAGCAGGAACAAGCACTCCAATAAGAACACCTAGGAGATATGAACAAGGTGAATCATCTGGTCATGCATGTCACACTACTCCAAATTCACAAGTAAGTGATGAATCAAATCCAACTCTTACTACTTTAAGATCAAGATTTAAAGTTAAGAAAATGAGAAACTTGAATGAGATTTATAATCAAGAAGAAGAGAAATTAGATTTGTGTTTAAATTTTACTTTTTTCACTCATGATCCTATGTATTATGAAGAAGCAGTTAATGAGAGACATTGGATAAAAGCAATGGATGAAGAGATGAATGCCATTAAAAGAAATCAAGCATGGGATCTAACTGATCTACCTGAAGGTAGGGATTGTATAGGAGTCAAATGGGTTTATAAGACTAAATTTGATGCAGATGGAAATGTTGAAAAGCACAAGGCAAGGTTAGTAGCAAAACATTTTGCACAAGAACATGGAGTTGATTATAATGAAACATTTGCTCTAATTGCTAGACTAGATACTGTTAGAATGGTTATATCAATAGCTACTCAAAATAATTGGTATGTATATCAAATAGATGTAAAATGAGCTTTTTTGAATGGTTTCCTAGATGAAGAAGTGTATGCAAAATAGCCACCAGGTTATGAAGTGCAAGGACATGAATAAAAAGTCTACAAATTGAAGAAGGCCCTTTATGGTCTCAAGAAAGCACCAAGAGCATGGTATATTAGGATTGATTCATATATGAAAAACAATGGATTCAACAGAAGCAATAATGAGCCTACTTTGTACACAAAAATCAATAAAGAAGGTCAGATTTTGATTGTATGTTTGTATGTTGATGATTTGATTTTCACTAAAAATTTGTCTGTAGACACATTTAAATCAGCAATGAATAAAGAATTTGAAATGATAGATTTGGGATTAATGAAGTATTTTCTGTGCATAAAAGTTGTATAATTAGAGAAAGGAATTTTTATCTGTCAAACTAAATATGTAAAGGATGTGTTAAGGAGATTTAAGATGCTAAATTGTAAACCAGTACCTACACTAGTTGCTACAGGGACCAAACTTAGCAAATAAGACCAAGAGTCTAATGTTTATTCTAAAACATTCAAAAGACTAGTTGGCAGTTTGATATATCTTACAACTACAAGACTAGACATCATGTATGTGGTCAGTTTAATATCTAGATTTATGGAGTCACTGAAAGACTCACATTGGCAAGTTGGAAAGAGGATATTGAGATATGTGGTAGGAACTATTGAATATGGAATTTTATATTCCACAACTAACAATTTTAGTTTGATTGGTTTTACTAATAGTGATTTTGCAGGTAGCATTAATGACAGGAAGAGTACTTCTGGACATGCCTTTCTTTTAGGCACAGGTGTGGTCATAAGGGCATCTAAAAAGCAACATATAGTGACACTTTTATCAGCTGAAGCAGAGTATGTAGCAACCACATCAGCAACATGTCAAGCAACTTAGATGAGAAGAATATTGAAATATTTATTACAAACACAGAAGGAGTCAACAACAATATTTTGTGACAACAAATCAACAATCTCATTATCAAAAAATCATGTTTTTCACAAGAGAAGCAAACACATTGATACAAGATTTCACTTTATTAGAGAGTTAGTGAACAATGGAGAAATCCATCTAGAATTCTGTAGATCTAAAGATCAATTGGTGGATATATTCACAAAGGCATTAGCAAAGGAGACCTTTGATTATCTGAGACAAAATTTAGGCATTGTAAATGCTGAAGTTGTTAGTGATAGAAATTAAGGGGGAGTGTTAGAAACTCAAGCTTAACTGGAGATAATTTCTCCATTTCCAACTTAACTACCAAGTCCACCTTAGTTCTCATGCATGTAGGAGTTCACATTTAGTTAGTTCACTAACAGTTAGTATTCAGTTAGTTTAAGTAGTTAACAGTTAGTTCTTTCAAACAGTTAGAGGATTAGTTAAACAATCAATTATTTTTGCTTTCAAATCTATTTATAGACGCCTTGGGCGTAGCATTGTAAGAAAGGAAAAAAAAGATCGATAAATTTTTTTTTCAAAAATTGCTGTAGCAATTTGTTTCAGTTCTTGTTTTCTATGTTATTTGCTTTGTTTTCTGACTATCAAATTCTGAGCACTTAGATGAATCCAGGAAGACCTCAGCCAACATTTTCTTCTTCTATTTTTCCCACCAATTGCACGTCTATCTTGTTATTCTAATAGTCAAACTCTCCTCGCAGAAGCCTTGCCACTATTTCTGAATGCTGAGTCTCTATAAATAAACATAAAACTGAGTCTCTATTAAAACATATAAAACCACAAAGACTAAGTTGCGGGAATCAAACAACATATTTCTGTTGACTATACAAGTATATAAAAATCAAAATAATATTAGATATACAAATAATTGAACCATTGAGCCCATGGAAGTACCAGCAAGTTATTGTCTAATATATGATAAAAAAGTCTGGACTCTTCATTGAGATTGGAGAAGAAGAGCAACATGCCTTGCGTTGCAGTATGAGCAAATCATTTCCTGTGGCATCCAAAAAAATGATTTCCTTGGTGGGATTGGCCTCTATTAGAAACTGGAGCTATTTTCTCCAACTCTCTATTTGTCTCCATCATGCACGTAGTCTACATGTTTAATTGCTTTAGTCTTCTCAGCTTGTATTCACAACTTCAGTTAAAGATTAGTTTATTTACAGTTTTTTATTTTTTCTTAATTCTATTTATGTTGTTCATGATCGCAGATTTTAATAGAGAATCAAGAAGATTAAAAAATCCTTTTTATGATTGCTGTAGCAATCTGAGTCCACCTATTTCTATTTTCTATTTATTTTTTATTTTTTCTTTCTTGCTCTCTCCCACAAACTGGTATCAGAGCATATGATCTTGCAGTAGAAGTTGAAGCATAGCATACAATCCACCAACCTCTTTCAAGGGAAGTTGCAAAAAAGCGCTAGCAAGAAGAGAAGAAATAATTCCAGTAAGAGAAGTCGATGGTTTGAGGAGCTGCATGGATGAATCTTGAAATATCTTAGCGTCACGAATCCCTTCTTTGTTAACTAGCCAGGTTGCAAAGAGAAAGTGACAAAGCCTGGGAGAGCAGTCCAATGCATGAGAAAAGCTGACTGACTGGTTGATGCCAAAAAAATTGTAGCAATAAGACAATTTGGAAGGGCATTGAAGTCTGAGAAAGTCTCGACGCACAACAAAAGTGCAATCTGTAAGAGAAAGTGTACTGATTGTAGAAGTGAACACAACACAACCTGAGTATCAAACCCATGAAAGTCCACGACCAGCAGAGAATCACAACAGAAACATCTAGAAGAGGCTGTTAGAACTGAGAGCTTGGGTTGATGCAATAGCAAGGAGTGCCAAGAAAGAGCCGAAGCACAGTCATAGCATCAAAAGTTTGATGAAGTGGGTGAACGACCCAACCAACAAGAGCATGGGAAGTGAGTGAGCATCTAAACTTGGTGCAACACCACATATCATAGCTAACATAGTAGTCTCAGTGTGAAGATTAGATCTAGAGCACTGAAAATAAGATCCAGGTAGGAGAATGGCTACAACAACAGTAGAATCCTGCAAGTCTTGAGACATGGCAACAAACAACAGCATTTCTCAGCTCTAGATTCCCATTTTAAATGGTAAGAATTATGATTTTTAGGCAATTAAAATGAGAACATTATTTTGCTCATAAGATGTTTGGGATTTGCTAGAAAATGACTTTGTAGAACCACAGGATTAGGCTGCCCATCAGGTATTAACTCTAGCACAAAAAGAAGAGCTTAAAGAAAATAAGAAAAATGATGCAAAAGCTCTATTTTTAATCCAACAGGCAATGGATGAATCCATTTTTTTAGAGTTGCAATAGCAATGAAATCCAAGTCGACATGAAAAATCTTAGAGACCACCTATAAAGGTAATACAAAGGTGAAAGTAGCTAAATTGCAATCTCTTAGGAGAAAATTTGAAAGTTTGTAAATGAATGATTCAGAGTCTATAGATCAGTTTATGGGTCAAGTATTGAATATTGTGAATCAAATTAGATCTAGTGGAGAAATAATAACAGATCAGAAGATCATAGAAAAAATACTCAAGAGTTTACCCAACAATTTTGATGCAATAGTTGTAGCTATTGAGGAAACCAATGATTTAGAACAGTTATCAGTAGATGAATTAATGGGATCTTTGTTAACACATGAATCCATAATGAATAGGAATAACAATACTTCTTTTAAGAATGCTTTCAAGTCTTAGGTATCATTTGGCAGAGGAAGAGGAAGAGGAAGGTCAAACTTCAGAGGAAGGTCAAATTTCAGAGGAAGAGGCAGAGGAAGAAATGGAAGGAACAATCTAGATCAAGTTGAAAACAATAATCAAAACTACAACAATAGAGGACGTGGCAACAATCACTTCCAATAAAATTTATAGAGGTTTGATAAATCTAACATTCAATGTTATTACTGTAAAAAATATGGACATTATGCAAGTGAATGTAGAAAGAAACAATGAGATGTGGGCAAGCAGAATGCTAATTACACAAATGAGTCTAATTATAAGTCTGAAAGCTTATTCCTCACTTGTCATGTTGCTCAAAAAAATGCTAGAGATATTTGGTTTTTAGATAGTGGATGCAGTAACCATATGACAGGGAATAAAGAATTGTTTGCTAGTCTTGATGATTTCGTAAAATCTGAGGTGAAATTAGAAAATGATAATAAAGTGGATGTAATGGGTAAAGGAGTAATAAATGTTTTGGTAAAAAATGGTGAAAAAATATTTATTCTTGATGTTTATTTTGGACCTGGACTAAAGCATAATCTTATGAGTGTTGGATAGTTAGTACAGAAAGGTTACAAATTATCTTTTATGGATAATGTTTGCACAATACTAGAAAAATTTCCAAATGACAGGTTGATAGAAAAAGTAGAGATGACCAAGAATTAGATGTTCCCTCTTCGAATTCAATGTATCTAAGGAGAAGAGGAAGCCCACTTCAAAACCATGCATTTAGACCAATCATGGCTATGGCATTTAAGGTATGGACATTTACATTTTGGAGGTTTGAATTTGTTACAAAAAAAAAATATGGTGAAGGGATTACCACTAATAGAACAGCCAAAAAGTTCATGTGAGAGTTGCATTCTGGCAAAACAACATAGAGAGAGCTTTCCAGTAGGAGCTTCATATAGAGCAAGGGTAATATTGGAGCTAGTCCATAGTGATTTATGTGGACCAATGCAAACTTCATCATTTGGAGGTAGTTCTTACTTTCTAACTTTCATTGATGATTTTAGCAGAAAGACTTGGATATATTTTCTCAAATATAAGTTTCAAGCCTTTGAAAAATTTAAAGAATTCAAGGCTATGGTTGAAAAATAGAGTGGCCTTTACATCAAGGTACTTAGATCAGATAGAGGAGGTGAATATATGTCTAATAAATTTTAAGATTTTTGCAGATATCATGGCATTAAAAGGCAACTGACTATAAGGTACACACCACAGTAGAATGGTGTAGTAGAAAGGAAGAATAGAACAATCATGGAGATGGCTAGAAGCATATTGAAGGCCAAACATTTGTCAAATGAATAATTGGTAGAAGTAGTAGCATGTGCAGTATATATTCTGAATAGAAGCCTAACAAGGAGTGTTAAGGATCGAATTCCACAAGAAGCTTGGAGTGGTAAGAAGCTTAGTGTGCATCATTTCAAAATTTTTGGTTGTGTTGCACATTCTCTTATACCATCTAAATTGAGAAGAAAACTTGATGATAGAGGTGAGAAATGCATTTTTATTGCCTATAGTGAAGAATCAAAGACTTATAAGTTGTATAACCCCATTTCAAAGAAAGTGATTATTAGTAGAGATGTGGAATTTAAAGAAGAAAAAGCATGGGATGGAAGCATTGATAAAACCATCACAATTGGAGCACCATTTCTCTAAAATGAAGAAGAATCTGAAAAACAAAATTTGCAAAGTGATCAATCCTCTCCACAAGCAAGAACAAGCACTCCAATAAGATTATCTAGGAGCTTAACACAAGGTGAATCATCTGGTTATGCATGTCATCCTACTCCCAATTCACAAGTAAGTGATGAATCAGATCCAACTCTTGCCACTTTAAGATCAAAATTTAAAGGTAAGAAAATGAGAAACTTGAATGAGATTTATCATCAAGAAGAAGAGAAGTTAGATTTGTGTTCAAATTTTGCTTTTTACTCTCATGATCTTGTGTATTATGAAGAAGTAGCTAATGAGGAACATTGGATAAAAGCAATGGATAAAGAGATAAATGCCATTGAGAGAAATCAAACATGGGATCTAATTAATCTACCTGAAGGTAAGGATTGCATAGGAGTCAAATGGGTTTATAAGACCAAATTTGATGTAGAAAGGAAGGTTGAAAAGCACAAGGCAAGGTTAGTAGTAAAAAGTTTTGTAAAAGAACATGGAATTGATTATAATGAAACATTTGCCCCAATTGCTAGACTTGATACTATTAGAATGGTTTTAACAATAGTTGCACAAAATAATTAAAAAGTATATCAAATGGATGTTAAATCAACTTTCTTGAATGGTTTCTTAGATGAAGAAGTGTATGTAAACAACCACCAGGTTATGAAGTGCATGGACATGAAGAAAAGGTCTACAGATTGAAGAAAGCCCTCTATGATCTCAAGCAAGCACAAAGAGCATGGTATAGCAAGATTGATTCATACATGACAAACAATGGATTCAACAGAATCAATAGTGAGCCTACATTGTATACAAAAATTAATAAAGAAGGTCAGATTTTGATTGTGTGTTTGTCTGTTGATGATTTAATTTTCACTAAAAATTTGTCTATAGACACATTTAAATCAGCAATGAAGAAAGAATTTGAGATGATAGATTTGAGATTAATGAAGTATTTTTTGGGCATTGAAGTTGTATAATTTGAGAAGAGAATTTTTATTTGTCAAACTAAATATGCAAAGGATGTGTTAAGGAGGTTTAAGATGTTGAATTGTAAATCAACACCTACATTAGTTGCTACAGGGACAAAAATTAACAAAGAAGACAAAGGGTCTAATGTTGATTCTACAACATTCAAAAGACTAATTGGTAGTTTGATGTATCTTATAGCTACAAGATCAGATATCATGTATGGGGTCAGCTTAATCTCTAGATTCATGGAGTCACCAAAAGACTCACATTGGCAAGTTGGAAAGAGGATATTGAGATATGTGGCAGGAACAACAAAATATGGAATTTTATATTCCACAACTAATGATTTTGGTTTGATTGGTTATACTGATAGTGATTTGGTAGGTAGCATTGATGACATGAAGAGTACTTCTAGACATGCCTTTCTTTTTGGAACATGTGTGGTCACATGGGCATCCAAAAAGCAACCTATAGTGACACTTTCATCAACTGAAACAGAGTATGTAGCAGTCACATCAGTAGCATGTCAAGCAACTTGGATGAGGAGAGTATTGACAGATTTATTACAAGCAGAGAAGGAGTCAACACCAATCTTTTGTGACAACAAATCAACAATTGCATTGTCAAAAAATCATGTTTTTCACTAGAGGAGCAAGCACATTAATACAAGATTTCATTTTATTAGAGAGTTAGTGAATATGGAGAAATCTATTTAGAGTTCTGCAGATCTGAAGACCAATTGGTAGATATATTCACAAAGGCATTAGCAAAAGAGAGTTTTGATTATCTAAGACAAAATTTAGGCATTGTAAATGTTGAAGTAGTTAGTGGTAGAAATTAAGGGGGAGTGTTAGAAACTGGAGCTAATTTCTCCAACTCTCTGTGTATCTCCATCATGCACGCAGTCTGCAAGTTTAATTGCTTCATTCTTCTCAACTTGCATGCACAACTTCAGTTAAAGATAGTTTATTTACAGTTTTTTATTTGTTCTTAATTCTATTTATGTTGTTCATGATCACAGAGTTTAATAGAGAATCAAGAAAATTAAAAAATCCTTTTTATGATTGCTGTAGCAATCTGAGTCCGCCTATTTCTATTTTCTGTTTATTTTTTGTTTTTTCTTTCTTGCTCTCTCCCACAGCAGCGTAATTGTCAACTCTGAAAACAAGGTTTCCCGTGGAGTCATACACAGTAAATCCCTTACAGTTGAAGATAAGGGATTTGTTCCACACCGTCAAAGTTGTAGGTTGAGATGCCTCCCAAGTACACATGCGGATCCCGGCTGAACGAGGATGAATCTTTGGCATTTTCTAGTATTTGCAATTGAGTGAATGATCTACTCTTATTTTCTTACTAACAACAACACCGTTTTAAAGAGAGAAAAAAGTGATACCCTTTTGACGTAAGCATTAGTTGCTGATCGAAGCCACGTGTTGAGGTGAAGGGAAGATACCTTTTTTGGTTTACTATTTCTCCACCACTAGTCACTCAATCGTCGCCCATTTTTATATTTTAAACGCAACGACAACAGGGTTGTTTTGTTTTGGACGCAGAGCCCAGGCTGAGGTTGGAGTTGTGCATACGGCATTACTTCAAAATTCATCTCAGTCGTCAAGTTAAGCTTGAAAAGCTGTGGATGCTTTCATACAGAGTGGAAGCCTGCATTAATTTTCCACATGTCAAACAAGTCTGGTGTGTTTTGGAGTTTTTTATATAATGTCTCCATCCTCTGATATGATATATTATTGGAGTCCATCTCATCCTGTAAGCTACACCATATATATCATAACCACACTCACTTTGCTGTCTTAATTAATATTGAGTAAAAATTGTTTCTGGAGTGGAGTGGAGTATGTGTAATTCTATCTCTGATTTGTGAAATACCAATATCATGTCTGTTGCTCTTTTAATTAATATTATTAAGTAATAATTGCTTGTGGAGTGGATTATGCGGAATTCCATATCTGATCCTTTTAAATACCAATATTGTTTAAAGGTTGGAAAAGTAAAAAAAAGGAGATAATGAAATATAATCTAAAATAAAATTCCCGAACACCGATGTTTAGAATCTCCGACTCTGGACTTCTGGAGGCATGAATTTGACTCGTACGATCGATTTATTAAGGCGCGAAATAAGAAATAGAATTTAAAATGTCAATGTCGCAAATACAAAATTCAAATAAAAATTGAAGCTCACAAATTAAAAAATAGCAAAGAAAGAAAGTGGAATGTCGAATGTCGACGTCACAAATTAAAAACTCTGCACAGAGTGACAATCGTGTTAGTAGTGATGCCATTGCAGCATTGAATGCGACTTACTACGCTTTTTCCCCTTGGAAGATAAGACTGTACACAAGGAATCCAAAGACCGAAAAAGTCCGTCTAATAAAACATGAGAAATGGCTAAACAATGCGACTAAATTTTCTTTCCAAACGTCTATTTATGGGTACACATTACAAACAAAGCAAATATTATTTTGGAAATAATAATTCTAAAGGTAGAAGTTTAGCAAAAAGCATGTAAAATATGGTAGATACTTGCTTGCATTCTTTAGGAAAAAAAGAAAGAAAGAGAGAGGAACAATTATTAATTGGAAAGTATTTTTATTAATAATATAAATTATATAAAATTATTTTTATTTAAAAAAAAATAGTTATTAAAATAGTAGTTATTTAAAAAATATGAAAAATATAAAAATAAATATTCTAATTTTTTATATAAAAAAGGAGTGAGAAAAATTAAATTATCTTTAAAATATTTTTATTTCATAATAAATATTAAATTATTATTAATAATATTATTTATTATGTGTTAAACTTAAGTTTATATAAAACTAAAATAAATATAATAATAATAATTTTGATTTATTTAATTATTTATTTAAAAATATTTAAAGTTGAACAATTTTCTACAAATATTTGAAAAGATGTTAATACTTAAATAATATTTACTTTTAAATTAATAATTTTATAAATAAAAATTCATAACTTAAAAAAGAATTGGAGATTTACTTTTATAAATAACATTTGAAACAGAATTACATCTTTTATTATCATCTAACGACGATCACAATTTAAAAAACTAACACATTAAATGCTTCCTTTTTTTTACCCCTTAGTTATGAATATAACAGGTAACTTTTTACTTATTTTTTAATTTTTCGTTTTTAAAATTACCTATTTATCAAGGAAAATAGTTACATTATTAAATTTGAACTAATAATAAGTGAATATTTTTTAATTAAAATGATACGTATACCTTTTTTTAACTAAAAAGGGGTAAAAATATTATTAAATACGAGAAAGTTACACAGCATTATCACGGTCAACAAGCTGACCGAACATCTGAGAATACTCAGGGGATAGCATCCCGTAATCCGAAACATTCCAAAGCGGCCCCTGCTCGGAGGCCCATTTGGCCAGACAGTCAGCAACCCCGTTCCATTCCCGGGGTATATACAGAAAAGTAACAGATTCCAGAGAAGTACAGCGCTGAAGTATTTTTTGCACCACTCTAGTCAATAGGTAGGGACGTTGGACGCCCCCTGAGGCTGGGGTTATCAAGGTAAACACTGACGGATTTTCGTTAGGAAATCCTGGCCCAGCTGGAGTTGGCGGGGTTGGAAGGGACAGCTCCAAAAAAGTGCAATTTTTATTCTCCATTCACAAGGGCTTTCATACGAACAACATCATGGAAGCTCTTTCGATCCTGATCGCCATCCAACAGTGCTGTTCTTCTGGTTGGGAACGAATTATTTGTGAGTCTGAATCGCAGGTGGTAGTGAATCTTTTGAATAAACGGATTTTCGAGACAATTGATATGTATACCTTTTTTAAGAAGATAGTTTGATTTCTTTTAATTTTAAGTAAACTGATAGTATAAAAGTATTATTATTTATATATGTATTAATATATATATATATATATATATATATATATATATATATATATATATATATATATATATATATATATATATATATATATATATATATATATATATATTAATACATATATAAATAATAATACTTTTATACTATCAGATATATATATATATATATATATATATATATATATATATATATATATATATATTAAAAATATTGATAAATATTTTTATAGAATTTAGAGTTATTTATTATGTTTTAAAAAATTGATAAATATTTTTATAGAAATTAAAGTTATTTATTATGTTTTAAAAAAATTGGTAAATATTTTTATAGAAATTGAAGTTATAAATTGGAACATTTTTGATTGGAGTTATGAATTATTCTGTAATACAAAAAAGAGATATAGATCTCCCTTACAATCAATACCAATGACCACAACTAATTTAACATACCATCAAGATTTGAATATGAATGAGGTTGGACACAACCAAACCACCTTAACCATTTCACTTGCATCTCATTAATACAAGTACTAATAAATTTTCATTATCTTATATTCTATCATTACTCTTTTTCTCTTTTCACATACTTGCATGTAAATGATTACTCATGTCAAGAAAATTTTTAACTATACAAATGAGATGAAATAATTATACAATAAAAAATAAAATACCTCAACACAAAAAAATTTCTCCATATTTTAAATTTATCTCATAAAAGATTTTATTTTAATCACTTTCATGTCTTGCAAGTTACAAAAAATATCAAATAAAGAGAAGAATAAAACATACAACCTATTAGATATCCTATCACTATTGAAAGAAACTAAGATCCCCTTATCAAACCAAGGCAAAGGAAAAAAATTCATATGTTATAAATATATTTTAATAATATTCGTAAAATATAAATGTCAAAAAAAATATATTGCTCTATGTTAAAAAATCAATTGGAAATAGCTATTAAAAAAAATTTATTCAAAATACGGTGAAAAATAAGCTTTATTTTTAATTGATTCAGTTCTTAAATATATTACTAGACTCATAATCAATATATATTCTCAAGAAGATCATGTCCTAGAGCCTTAATATTCCCACTATCATCTAATTCAATTATGAGAGCAAGAGGATAAATCATGGTTACTCTCAAAGCTAAGAAAATTACATTCACACATGCTCAAAGGTGTTTAAGTTGAAATTTCATCTCCTTAAGATTATCTCATGTATTTCCATGGTTGATTGTTATAGTTTTTTTTGGCATGCCCCACAACATTTCTATTTATTATAAAATAGTTTTTTGAGATTTAGATACCAATGTAGTGACAAAGTGCTTATGATTAATGCCATAAATATTCTACCTACTTATTTTTTTGCTCATGCTCTTGCATGATAAGAGCCACTACCACATCTATATTCAATTCTCCACCATGAGGTCAATATCCATCACTATTAGAATAAAAGTATTTATCCAAGATCTTACAATCAGGTTCCTTATAAGGACATGTAATTAATTAATTCTTCCTATAGGTTAGTTGCATTGAGCACTCTATTAAACCCTCTTTTTCTATCACCTGAAAATCAATAATATATTTTTATGTCACAATATCTTTTTGAATTTAGACATTTGAAAAAAAAAAGGATATTCTATTAGGAGAGAAGTTATCACATCTTTTTACGTCACAATATCCTTTCGAATTTAAACCTTTGAAGAATCTTTAAGATATTATATTGGGAGAGAGGTTGCCATAGCCTTCCCACTATTTTCATGAGTCAAAGAATCCTTAAATAACCTACATAACATAAGGAAAATATTAAGTATTCAAACTGAAATGAGGAAGAAAAGCCTTAAAAAAATATTCATAAACCTTTCACATGCACCAAAATAAAAAATTGTAATGAGAATTCTCTCTACACTCACTCTATTTATATTATTTTCAATCTCACTATCGTTCAAGATATTAATGTAAAATAAAGGGAATCTAATTTTTTAAAACTATATTACTAACAAAACCATATTAACAAAACCACATTATGTGTACTTTGGAATACATAAAAATGACCATCAAAGAGAACTTGGATAATTTACATAGTGCTTTTGAGGTTTTATGGAGGATAAGATATTGTAACTGTTCAAACAATATGGATATATTAAAATAGAGTTAAAGAATTGTAAAATATTTAATGTAATATAAAAAAGATGTGGAACAACTATTACATATTTGAATTCACAAATATTACTATAATAATGATACTAATATTCCTTTGAAGGAATAATATATAGTGCATATACATATAATACATAATAAGGTAGAATGAGAATTCTTAGGATCAAAAAGTAGAAAAACACATGGTAATTAATTTGTCTAGATTGTGCATGACCAAAATGGATAGGAATGACTGGTTCTCATTATTAGAAGGGGGCCACACATCCTAATTGATCTACCCTATCTAGGAGATGTTCTTAAAATTATCCATAAATGTTAGATACTTAGTGCATGTTAACATATGAGAGAGATGACCATATGAAACAAGATAATCCATGCATGCAAGTATTCAACATGTTGTGGACATAACAAACTAAGAAAGGAGACATGGTCATCATTTCTATCAAATTCTTTACAATATATATCATTAAAAGAATTAAGTCACAAGATATAACGACTACAAAAGAGAAGGGTTATAATAATAGTTCATATTTTCCCTGAGTGGCAATTCAAATTCTTGTAGGTGTGTCATTTGAAATTCATGCATGTGGTATAATAACAAATATTCTGAAAAGGCATGAGCTTGAGATGTTTTCTATGGATTGGTTTGATGTGGCAGGGAGTGCCCACATGGCTGGTGAGTCATCTGTAGATTCTAATTATTGCATGATATACATATTTAACATTTGAAAGTGTTCAAGTATTTTATAGGGTTTGCATAGGTGATATGCATTATTTTAGTGTTACATATGTGTTGTGTGGCAACACATGAAATACACAACATGCCTCTTGGTTCTATTGTTTTGCTTTTTCTCAGTCTTCCCTAGCCTCGCTTATGCTAGATTGTGTACAAAAATAAGATGACACTGACACTTTCAATGCTAACATATCACTCAAGCCTAAAGACTTAAGCACTCACCCAAGGTGCAATAAGACAATACCGAGGACCCCATTAATTCCAAGAGAAACATGAATAAAATAATCATGCATAAAGAAAGACTCATTCAAATGCTTGGAAACACTTAAGGAAAGTAAAAAACACCTTATCTTATGTTAACACTTCTTATTTCATTAACCATCAAACTATTTACATGCATTATACACATTCCATGTACATTAAATCAATTAAAATAATTTTTGAAAGAATTTAAACTACAAAGTGTAAACAAATATTGTAAAATCCTTCCATGGTTCTCTACTTCTATAAAACCTAAGCTTAATCTCCAATACTTCTTAGATATGAAAAATGTATAACATTATAATATTATATCAAATGATAGGTTGAGGGCCATAGTTATAGGTTTCTTATATGCCCTTAGCCCTTGTCATCTATCACTGACTCAACTTCCAACTATCCATATTACCAAATGTTTGTGCATATTCCCAAAATGTTCTTTCCACCAAGCTCAATCTAGACCTATTTGTGTGATCATTTCCTTAGTGATTAACACCAGTCGAATTTGTGTTTCTTTGTGGTCCATAGTTTATTTCTTTATTGCCTATAAATGTGTCCTTAAAACTATGCTTTATCTAAACCATGCATCATGGGTCATATTTCATGTGAGTCACACTTATTAAGTGCACCATTTCTTTAAATACGTTGCAAGATTTCCTAGTATAAATAAGTATGTCTCATGCACACTTCATAGTTATCCTTATTTTGGGTTTCTTTTAGTATCCAAAATATAGAATCAACATTCCTTCATACTTACATGTTGTTTTTACTTATGCAACTATTTCTAACTCTTCCAAGGTTGTCCTTGTGAAGATTTTAGGAATTACTTCCTTCATTTTCTTCCCAAACTCATCCCATTCAATCATTTCCTTACCAACATATTTATTGAATTAATGTGCATTACCCTTCATATCATCTACTTCTATAATGTCACCCCATTTTTTGAGTATGATTTCTCAAATTTTTTTACTTGTTTATTTTAATTATGTGGCAAGATCCCTCATGTTGTGCTCTTTAGTTAGTGTTTCACCAAATAAATCATTAAATTTTCCATCCCACTTCACTTACTGCTTCTTTATAGTGGTTTTCCAAGCATTTAAATCACTCATTTTCCTTTGTTTTTGTTAAATATATTTATTCTACCATAAGATAATTTAAGTTCTTAGTCTTGTCATCTTCAATCACATATCAATTCAGTTAGATAATGCTTGATAATTGCTACTCTTTTCATTGATTATTTAAGCACTTATTTTAACTATTCAACCTATCTCCCACAATGTCTTGGTCTCTTACAATTTTTTCCCCTTCATCTATTCCTATTAAGGCCACACAACTATAACTACTAGAGTATCTTATAGCAAAAAATACATAGCTATGATAAGTTTGTCAATTGTTTCCATCTTTTCCTATAGATAAATTTCCTCAAAGTTGTGAATTATTTATTTTTTAATGGTGGATTATCTCATAAAATTTTCAAATTTTCCCTCCATGCATGCACTCTCATTCCTCTATTTAATTTCTTTCTTTGAATCTTCAATTAGTCTATTTCTAAATTCTTTAATTTCCTCCTCCATCTCCAAACTATGTTATGCCACATCTACAACCAATTACACCAACAAAAAACATAATTGTTTGGAATTAATCATATGTCTATCATAAGTGGCACTCTCTAATGAATATTTGAGTTTTCTATTCATGGTTATGCCATTTTTATAATTTGGATTTTTTTATTTCCACTATGTGCATCCAACAAGGTTTGCATTTTTTATTCTATTTTGTATTTCCCACCACCCAATTGATCACATCTGGATTAGATGGATCTAACTCTATATTTTGTCATGTATCTTACTCCTCTCCTTATAATTCACCTACTTATATGCATATTTATTACCCCTTATTTTTATTATATTCCTCTAAGATGGGTTATAAGTTTTCCTTAAAAAATAATTTTTCTTCTTCTTTATGATATGATTTCTCTTCATTTAATTTGGGGTTTGTGTGGTATCTTTATGCAATGAGAAATGCAATAGATCTATAAATCAATCCCAACTCAGAGAAAATAAATACTACTTACACTTTCGATTGGGGATATATTAGAAAATTGGGTTATGACCAAGATGAATCCGTTAGACCTAGCTAAGGGATCTCTTACCACAATAAATTCACTAGGGAGGGTTCCAAAGCCTTCAATCAAACAAAACTATGCAATAACCCTAATTAAGTCCTATGTTTTCATATTCACTATACCAGTAACAAGTAAAGTAAAGTTTGATCTAGTGCTCACCAAAACTTGTGGCATAATGTGGGAGTAATAAACATGAGTTAAAACACTAATGTATGGAGACAACAATATTATTCAAAATATATTACTTATGCTACTTCTATCTATTAAAGAGAGGAGAAAATTTAGAGATACTTACCTTGAAGATGAACCTGTCGAGACTCAATCTCTTCCTTGGCCAAAGGTGACTTAAAAGAGGTTTTTATGGTTTGTATGGATCACTAATAAAGGCCAAAGCATCTAATATTATTTTTCAAGACAATATTTTTCTCCAAGTGGAAACCCTAAGATAAGACTCCACAAGTAGAATGGTGGAAGAGCAAATTGTAAAGAAGTGCAAATGAAGAATTAAATCTTGGTGTCTCTCTAATAATTTTGAATTGAATGTGTTTATATAGGTATATTTAACCCTAAACCCTTTCTAAAGTTTAGGCTGACAAGGTCAACCCAGTCACCCTAGTATCGCAGTTGACAAAGATAAACTAGGTCATGGACTAGGTCAGTCAAGGGATAACTTAAACCCTAATGAGCTTTGTCAATAGGAATACAAGGTTAATAAGGTTGATTATATAATGTATACTATAAAAAATGGGTTTTATTATTATAGAAGGGATAATGAAGGTGGTAAAAGACTAGAGAAGGGTGTAAAATAGGAGGCAAAGCTTAAGGAAATGGATTTAGGATATAAGTGTGTGTATATCAAGTGTCAAAAAGGGAAAACAATCTTACAAAGCACAAATAGTTTGCCCACCCCTTTCTCGATGCACCCCTTAGGGCATGCACTCAAAGAGATTGAGACTGGACAGGGTCTTGCAAGATACAAAACATCAATAATTGATAAAGATTAAAAATATTATGTGTATACATATACCCCATTTGAATTTTATCATGTGTTACACAAGTGCAATAGGGGATGGTTCTTTAAGAAAGAATATAGTAACACACAATGGTGAAGCTAAAAATAATTACATTATTTAAAGGCATAAAATAACTGAAAGTAAATGCTGGAAAGGGAAATAATTGAAAAAGTAAATGTATTCATACATTGAATTACCTTTATCATTAGATGGTTGTCTATTGTGCTGGCAGTTTTGATCATGGAGGTCACGGATACTGCTTTCAACAAACCCAAGGATACAAAACTAAAGAGCAAAAACAATCAAATATAAGAAATCCAAGATCTATGGATGGAACATACTTGGAAACTTGGCAAGATGGGGTGACAAGTGTTATGTTAGACCAAGTGACCAAGTCAAATGTTAGATTAAATAAGGTAATCAAAAATCCAAGGCTAATAGAGACTAAAAAACTCAAACAAGTAAACCTTAAGTAAGAAAGGCAAACTCACCAAGTCAAACCAAAGATACATGTCAAAAAGGATTGTAATTAAACATCGATGTTAAATCAGTAACAATCCTTACATAAACAAAGATGAAAAAGTAAAATGGTAAAATAACATTGAGGAGTGAGTAAAATAAATCCTTACTTAATCATCAATGGAAATAAAAACGCATAAGAGAAAACAACATTGGTGAGTGAGGAGTAACAAGCCAACCTCACTCAACAATGGAAAAATAACATGAAAGTAGAAATAGACTTAGGTGTCTATAAAAAGGGTTGTACATCAATGACAAATGGTAAAAGAAAGCAAGACACATCGAGAAATGTAGATCCATGGTGTAAAGAAAAGAATCCATAGTTGCTCAACCATATTTTTTTGTTCTAAGGATAGATAAAATTGAAATAAAGTAATACTCTCATGTTTTTAGGATGTGAAGAAGAGGGAATATAGAAGAAGGTAAAACAAATTTAGAATCATACGTACTTGTCAAGGCTAAAAATGAAATGGGTGTAGGGGAGAATAAAAATAAAAACCAATGTAGAGGAATTCTTTATCGAAGTCAAGACAATCAAATTAGGCAAAACAAGAGGACTTATGACTTTAAGGACTCTGAAGAACTTTTCCTAGCCACACAAGTCTTAGGATAACAAATGAATTACGTAGATCATCCCATGAATGTTATATCGATGAAAAGTGAAATGGACCTACCTTCTCACAATGTGTTCCTTGTTCCTTACGACCTCTTACAGAGTCTTCGGTCTACTTTGAAGATTGGGTACTTGCATGAGAAAATAGGTAACACGATAAAGTTTGTTGAATTCTCCTATTCCAATTTACTAGCCTACCACACCCCAATGAATGTTGGCTCTATCATGAGGTGAATTTTGGAGTTTGAACTTCGATTAGAGATAGGAGATGTGCTTGAAATCATGTCTTTTGATGTGATTTTGACTTTTGAAATTTGTATGTTGTCTTTTGTATATTATTATCTTTTGTTTAAAATGATTTGGCTTTTAACTTTCTTGATGGCTCTTTCTATTCCTCCTCCATATGGATTCAAAAAATAGAACATGAATAGTAAAGATGACTTTCATTTGAATACATAAAACTGAGTCTCTGTTAATACACATAAAACTGCAAAGACTAAGTTGCAAGAATTAGACAACATATTTCTGATGGGTGTTCACAGTTACCATAAACAAAAATTAAAATAAAAATAATATTAAATATACAAGCAATTTAAACATTGACCCCATGGAAGTACCAGCAAGATATTATCTAATATATGATAAAGAAGTCTGTGTTGAGATTGAGAAAGAAGAGCAACATGGCTTGCACTGCAGTACGAGCAGATCATTTCTTGTGGCATCCATCAAAATGATTTCCCTGGTGGGATTGGTAGCGTAATTATCAACTCTAAAAACAAGGTTTCCCATGGAGTCATACACAGTAAATCCCTTACAGTTGAAGATAAGGGATTTGTTCCACACCGTCAAAGTTGTAGGTTGAGAAGCTTCCCAACAGGCACTGGGGATTAATCTTTGGCATTTTTAACACACCACTGTTAAAATTAGAATTCTTTTTTCTAGCATGTGCAATTGGATGAATGATCACCATTAGTTTGTGTGGGGGAAGATAACCTTTTTGAGTTTACTAGCTTCTCCACCCCTAAGCATTCAGTCCTCGGTCATTTTTATATTTTAAACACAATGACAAGTTGGTTGGTTTGTTTTGGCCGCATTACTTAAACTTACATAAAAGTAGACCCTTGTGAAAGCCTGCATTTGTTCTCACAGAAGTCAGACCCGTGTTTTGGTATTTTTTTATATATTCTCTTTATCCTGTAAACTACAACATATATATTATAACGGACGTATTACCTCTATAGGTAGTTTCGAAGATTTTCCATGCCTCTCTGGATCTTGATGCTGCTACAACTCTAGAAAATATAGATTCATCTAATGCCTGTTGGATGAAAAATAAAGCTTTTGCATCTTTCTTCTTGTTCTCTTTAAGCTCATCTTTTTGTGCTTGATTTAATGCCAAATGGGCTGCCTCGTCCTACGGTTCTACAAAACCACTCTCTACCAAATCCCATGCATCTTGTGAGCAAAATAAAGTTCTCATCTTAATTGCCTAGAAATCATAATTCTTACCATCAAAAATGGGAATTCGAGGCTGCGAAATACTGTTGTTCATTGCCATTTCTCATGCTTAAAATGATTTTCTGGTCATTGTTTCAAAAACACAGTCGCTGATGTCGGTTACACTACTGTAGTCGGTCGATAATACTGCCGATGTCAGTCTCTGAGTTGCTAATGTTAGTCTCTGCGCTGCCTATTGGCAATTCCTACACCCGACTGCTTCGCTCTCCTTTCTTCTTGTCGCCTCCTTGCTGGCTGCTTTCCTAATCGTGCTCTGATACCAATTTGTTATAATCAAGAGAGCATACAAAACAAGAACTAAAACTAATAAATAAGAATTAAACAATTGCTACAGCTATCTCTTGAAAGAAAAAAGATTTTATTGATCTTCAATTTTTTTCCTTGCTTACAATGTGCGCCCTTAGGGTATTTAAATAGAATTGAATACAAACAATAATTAAAAAATAAACTTAAGACTAATTTTAGTCTTTTCATGCAAACTAACTCTCTAACAAATTCTCTAACAGTTTAACTAACTATTTGTTAACTAACTGATTGCTCAACTGTCAGTTTACTAACTAATTGCTTAACTGCAGCTAACTGCTTGCATGCATGAGTGGAGAAATTAACTCCAATTCAACTTGAGTCTCTAACACACACTTTACTTATTGTTTTGATTAATATTGAGGAAAAACTATTTGTGGAGTGAATTATGTGGAATTTTATCTCTCATCTGTGAAATAGCAATATCATAATATTGAATTTAAAACTATCTGTGGAGTGGACTATGTGGAATTCTCTCTCTGATCCTTGAAATACCAATATCATCTTCCCAGGAAAATAACAAAATATCTTTTAAAATAAACTTCTCGATGATTGATTGGTCAGATTTTACAACCTTGGATCTTGCAAGGCACAAATTTGAGTCATACAATCAATTTATTAAGGCATGAAATTCAAAAAAATAATTTAAAATGTGAATGTCATAAATTAAAAATTCAAATAAAAATGTAAGTTCACAAATTGAAAAAAAATAGGGAAAGCAAGTGGAACATAAAATATCAACGTCATTAAAAACTCTTCCAAGAGTGACAATCACATTGCAACATAGTCTTAAGAATGCGACTTGGTACACTTTTCCCTCTTGGAAATCACATAAAACTCAGAGTTACAAAAAATATAGAAAGCAACTAGAAAATATGTATAGAAAATATAAATTTCTTAAAAATACTAGTTTGAGTGGAGTATACTAATTTGACCATTTATAAGTTATTTGATAGCCCCAAATTATTGTGTAGACTTGATCATCCAAATCCTTGCACCCTATGCCATAAATCTTCATCATGGTCATGCCAAGAATCTTAGTAAAAGTATATACTATCCCATTTCTTTAAGGGTTGTATGGCATAGTCTTATGATGTGCCACTATTAACTCAGTTAATAAACTGCGCATCATCCCATTCATAAAGTGTGCACCCTAATCACTTGTAAGGCTCAATAGGCATTTTTACTTGATTATAAAATTCTTCCAAGAGAAACAATTTGTTGTCACTACAGTATAGTTATTCATTAGGACTACCTCTTCCCAACTCATAAGACATTCCATAGCTGTTATGATGTATCCATGTCAGTCCTTTATGCGGTAGGGGAGATGGGTCCAATGAAGATGATGACCCACTTCTTGAATAGTTCTTCTAAAATGATAGGAAAAGGGTGAAGAATGTCACTCATGTGGCATAGAGGCAAAGAGAACTATGGAGATGATGGACATGGTTCTAATATTTAAGGATGAAAATGGTGTGGCACCTGTGGGAGTAGACCACATATAATTTTGAAGAAAGATTATTACTAGTAAAGGATTGCTTAATTTTAAAATATGAAAAGGAAGTGCAAGTTCATTTAAAAATGGAATACCTATGAATTCAAAGGAGGATAAGGAAGAAGAAAAATAAGAAAAGGAATACAAAGAAGAGTTGTCACAAGGGCTCTTGAGCACTGTTATGAGGATCACACAAAGTGAAAGATACATTAAGAAGACCAAGCTTTGTGGGCTAATAGTGTGAAGATGGAGGAAGGACCTATAGGGACTATTGAGTCCAATGTTTTAAAACTAATTTGTGACTGTAGTTAGTATGTCAGTGTAAAGACAGAAAAAAGAGGACATTTAAAGAGGCCTTTTAATGTGAATAAAGTGAGTTGTTTGTGTTCACAATATATGAAAAAGAAGATGAAAAATAAGGGTCTTTTATGACTTTCATAAATAAAAAAGACATAATAAAGATGGGGGTGGAAAGGAGAAGAGAAGTAGAAGGGATGGTGGCCATGATAAAATAGGATCCCCATTTACAGAAGAGTGAAAGGTTTAAAGATCCAATAGTAGGTTGGACAATAAGTGAACAAAGCCACAAAGGATTTTGGTGGAGGTAAATAGACAATAGTGGCTTTAATCCCATAGTAGGACATAAGGCAGAAGAAAGAGCATCCTAATGGTGGTGGCTAGAAAGAGGTGGGTATAAATCTAACATGAAGATGGAAAAGGAAAGAGAGAACCATTTGGTGAAGGTTGATGGGTTATGGTGGGTCACAACCCAAAACAAGAAAAAGGAAAAAGAGGAAAAAACATGACAATCAACTAAGATATATGGTGTTAGAGGGGGACTCCATAGTACCTCTTAATCCATTCATGTGAGTAGGAGATCACAATTTATTTACATTGGGTGTGTCATGAAGGAGCATACAAGTTGAATGGGAAACCTTGCATCAATAAAAAAAATTTAGGAATTTTGGTTAGAGTTATATGGATAATATTTGAGCTTTATTGAGTCATAGATGACAAATGATATGTCAAAAGAGTTTGTAGCTTCATGTTACAGGTTTAATGATGATCATAGTGTTCACAATCCTCAATCAAGGATACTTTTAATAATGCATGCATAAAAATTTCTAATATCCTAGAGAATCATAGATAAGGGGCATAATTCCATTGGATAATATTAATAAATTTTTGGAAATAAATCCCAAAAATCTATGGGAATTGCTTATCAGAGTGAAAATATGAATAATTATAGAGCCCACAACATGAATAATTATTACATACCATAATTTTTTTTTTCAAATACCTGTGTATACCCAGACTAAAAAAGACAAACTTATGAATGTAAGTCAATATTCAATTTTTAATAGGTTGCAAGATGGAAAAAATATTTTATTGCCTAAAATAGTATGATTATGCACTACTCATCATTTACATTAAGCAACATAAGTATAAGTATACCATCAAAGCCATCAATGACATGAAACCAGTTACCATGAAGGGATTAACTAATTATGCATTCAAAGAGACATTATTTTCAATCATAATTATTATATAAGAATTAAGCATTGGAGGGATGCTACACATCGATATTTTATATTTAAATATATGGTTGGGGTCCTTGCATCCTAATGCTCCTTCCCTAAGCAATTAGGAATCGACCCATGCTTAATCAAAAGGCACAATGAAAACTTCATTTGTTAATTCCTTGTAACCAATAAAGTAAGTCCTTTAATAAATAATCATTTATTACATAATCAATATACCTCTCATATGTATAGGAAAAGTGAGTTATTTATAGGTATGGAGAATAGTGCTACCTGCTAGAATTAGATAGCCTAATTCTTAGCTTAGGGTCTTGACACTCCCTTACCATTTTTCATCATTAGCCAATTATTATAAATTCATAAAAATTAGTGTAGGTTCATAATCATATTGAATAATAAATTTAGATTCTACATGCTAACTTAATCATAGACCAACTTATAAATTTATTCCCTTTTATAGACAACCATCATCATAATTCTAAAGAATAGTCAAACAATATTCTACAAAGCAACCATCAAGGTGTCTCTAATGAATACCAATCAACAATATTTGGCTCAAAAGGTAGAAAGATAACATATATACATAAATTGGGAACATCCTTATTATATTTATGATTAATACTAGTATTGTAGCCAATTGGTTTGGGTGTTACCTACCAAGATTTATAATCTAAAGTTTTGGCTTGGGTTCAAACACACTACTGCTCTACATTTAATATTAAAAAACTTTTCACAATTTTAGTCAATTAGAAGATAACAAATATTTAAATCTACTCTTAGTTCATTGGTAGTTAACAAATATAGTTCAATAGGACCGGTTAGGATTCATTCGCAATTTGCAATTAGTTGCCTTACTAGTTTTTCATATAGGAATAGATATGAGATTTTTCACATATACCTAGAAGGCAAGATTATTCAAGGAAAACAACCCAACAAGGTCTAACAACATTTATTAACAAAGAATTGAAATACTAACCCTTAATTGATTTATTTAAGAATGACTACCCAACATGAGGTCTTATACTAATTTTTCCTTAAAATAAGTCATGATGAAGACAAATTAAGTCACAATGCCCTTTTTAACTAGTCCATTCTAAATTTTTATAGTTGTAATTTTGTTTTCCATATTTCTATAATCAACACAAGTAATTCCATCCACTAACCAGTTCAGGTTAAGAACGTTTGAGTTACCTAACATATGCATAAAATAGTTTATTTACCTATAATTTTTTCATGTAATTAAATGCATGTAAAAGTATGAATAGGAATTGGTAAATTTAGACATTGATGATCTTAGTGCCAATACAAACAGTATCGAGATAACAATAAGGAGATTAACATTTGCATGAATATAACTAGTCATTAATTCTATCAATGGGCCAAGTAGGTTTTAGTTATGCCCAAGATCATTTGTACATTAAATTTCCAACATTCAAGAATTACTTATGGAAAGGAAGATGTCTATGCTTAGAATGAATGGACACAACTAATGAAAGATAATCCAACTTGCACATTATAAAAGAATTATGTATTATCATTCAACCCAAAAAATGAATCTAACACTAATAACGATCACCCATGTATAGCATATAAATCTTATTAATGCACACTTAAGAAAATCACCCATTCACATATTTTGGAATAATAACTCATAAAAATGTATAACAATTTCCTCTTTTTTCATAATCATAATAAATCATATAAGTCAAGATGAACTCATAGTTATAATATAGCTTGAATCAAGCAATAATTCCCCACAATATCATAATCACACTAAGCATGCTATTATATTTGCTTGAAACTTTTAATGAAACACTTTCACTCTTCACAACTGAAGTAAGAAGAGAGTAATAATCATTATAATATAGTTTCAACTAAAAAATAAAAGACCCTATTGAGGAAATGTAAGCACTACATACATTGCCAAAATAAACCATGCTATGAAGATCCAATGGAAGGAGAAACATTCATACAACAAGGGTAAAACCATGTGCCCATTCAAATTAGCCCAATGAATTGGTGGCCCTGACCACCCCAACCATCAGTTGGGTGGTAGATTCTGGCCTCTAGGATTTTATGGGGAGGATGAGCATGAGATATTTAATCCATGGTTAGTAAACAATAGTATAAAACATAATAAGAACCAATCAACAAAACAAGAAACTTTGCATACACTAATGTACACGAATAGGGGTAAACTCAAGTCAAATAAAAAACATCCACAAAAAGGGGTATATCAAGCTAGAAACCTATAGATATTATTATTATTATTGGGGTTTGTTGACATTGATTTAAAACTAAATTAGAACTAATTAATTCCATATTGTCTGGCTTGGATAAAATACAACTAACTGTCTCAAACTGTGAGTATATCAACAATACTAAGGATGCTCCTATGCATGAAATCCAATAGTTCATTGAAGGGGAAAAAATCCAACAATTAAAAGACCATGAACAAAAACTAATGAACATATAAACTCCAATTAGTTCATAATATTGTAGAACATGAGAGAATCACAAATCTAGAAAATGGAAACCCCATCAAAGTTATACTCAACATACGAACTTAAGAAAGGTAGTACTACAATATTCCAAGGAAGGTCAATTATTTATTAAAATAAGCTTCGATTCACACCCACATTCGAATGACAAGCCTAAATTGTAGATTCCAAGAGAAAAGTTAATAAAAAACCTAAAATTAAAGCATGCTAAAAAATGGAATGAAGGATCAAATGGAATATTAAGGATAAGATGTTTCATTTAAGATAGGGTTAATAAGAAAGACCAACTATGTCGAATCAAGAAAAAATATAGATTTAAAAATTTAAAATAAATAAATCATTCCAGAAATATTTTTTTCATAACCTAACTAGGTTTTCAAAAAAAAACATCTTGTTCTTAAATCAAAATAAGATTCACATCACACTCTTTTAACAAAATACAAACAAACCCGTTATAATTCAAATTGAGGCATGATCATTTATTTCTCATTATAGACCTTTGTAAACTTCATGAGTATAAACAACAGTAATAAACAAAATTATTCTATCTATATTAAGTCAACAAGAAACAAAAAACAAAATTTTCCATAGAAATATATCACAATTGAGCCTAAGAAACCTCCCATGTAAAACATATTCAAATGGCTCAAGATTAAATCACCATTATCAAAATAGGGGTCAATTTTAACAACTGGGCAAAATGTTAACAAAAGGAACTAGTTCCATATATTTATAATAATTTAAACCATCAAGATGCATACTAAAACCAATCAATGGAACATGGCTTTACCCAACTAGGGTTTATATGAGAGTATCTGAATACCTTGCTCCACAAGGTTTTTAAACATCATATTTTTCACCAAAACCCTAATCATATTTAAAAAAAATAGAGATTCAATAATGAAGATGTAACACCAATATACTCATTGATTCACCCTTGCCCACTATGATTTTAGAAATGATCCCAAAACATAGAACCAGGTCTTATAAATCTACTTTAGAATAAAACCCTGCATCATTCAAATCACATAAAAATTTAGAAATCAAAATAACCCAACAATATTTCAAACACCAATGCAGAGATTTAAAAAAATGATCAATCATGCAAATGGAGTAAATTGACTTAAAATAAATATGTCTGCATTAAAGGTCCATGATGAAGTCTCCCAGCTTCATCATAGACCTGTAACAATTCTATTTTTCATTTGCATTAGAATCCAAAAACTTGCCTAGATAAAAAAATCCAAATGAAAGACATCATGCATAGAAAAAACCAAAAGTCACTTACCCAACTAGAATGTCATCCATTGTGGGAAAAGGGAAGGGGTATTTTGGTTTCAAGATGCCATCATCATCCTACCTTGACCATTCTCACTAAGAATGAGTCCCACACTCTACCTCCCCACTGTGGACCCCATCCCTCCTCCCAATTGTTGCCAAAGGCCACCATAGCAGTTTTGGGCTTCCCACACACTTCACCCAATGAAAAATACAATGTGAACCAAGCCTGAAACCTCCATGCTGACCACTTAGCCAACCCCATTGAACTTTCTCAACTTCCATACCTACTCAGCCTAGGGTTTGTCCTAGGCAGTGAGCTCAATGCCATGTTCTAAACTTTCCGAAATAGAATGATGAAAACGACAGCATTGGGGAGTCAACCAAAATTAATAACAATAACCACCAACAATGTTTTCTAAAAGCATAATGACCCTTCATGAAACTTCAACCAATATCACCATAATGTCACCTTACCAAGTCAAAGCCCATCATACAAGCCAACTCATCATGACTAATGGGCCAAACACTTCAACAAAATAACATCCATCACAAGTCTATAGAAATCAAAGGACCAATGATGTGGTCTATTCATTCTAAAGGAAACTAACCTCATCATTATTCCATTGACAAGGTCAAATGGCCAAACATAAACATGCAATGGGGACCAATTCCAACCTTTTTGGGTCCAAGCCACTTAGATCCTAGTCACCAAGCCTAGCAATACAACCACCATGCCACATGGCGACTTGACTAAAACATCATGTAGGGGCAAAATAAAGATGAATCTGAGAGACTAGGGATCACATAATAAGATGGAATGAGATCAAATCATTAAATCCTAGAAAGGATAAAAATATCACATTGATGCACACATGCAAAGACAACATAATCCAAAACCCACACAACACTATATTAAGATAAATAAAGATAAAACAAAAAGCAAGAAAAAAAGAATCAAGATGAATAATGAATTTTAAAGCTATGTCACATCTCATTTTTCCTATCAATATCAATCTTGACTGCTCATAAACCTTTCCCATTGCTATCCCAATTACCAAAATCCACCCTTGAGCCTAGCCCATATACCCTATTCTAGAACCACAAAAGTTAGGCATCAATAGTATCTAGATATATATCAATATACCAAGAACAATAATAATATAATCTGAATTCTAAAAAAAATAAATCATGTCGTAACTAAATCAATCATAAGCATCCACTGTAGTGTTAAACCAGAGTCACAATAATGAACCATGATGACTAAAGAAAAGATCAAAATTGGAATTATATCTGTAACGTGGGGTTCAAATACCAATTAAAATTAAAGAAATCAAGCTAAAAATCCTAGAAATAAGCATTTACAATGTCCCATAAGGGCGGGTCATGACATCCTCCCCTCCTTACCGAGGAGCCATCCCGATGACTTATCAAATAGCCAAGAACAACATTACCTATAATATGTTCTATTTACTAGGTATCATTTATCATAACAATATCAATTTTCAAAAGTGGTAATGCTCAACCTTACCTTGTTTGAATTTTAATTATGGTTATTATGATAGCCATTTATTTTTTTAATTCAGTCTAAATGTAATTGCTTTCTTAAGTCACATGTCCTTTGTGACATTGGGATGGGAAAAATAGGGGTACATTATGCATCCTTTTTCAGTATAATACTTCATAAGTATCCTAACTTGGTTACAATTTTTTTATTACCTACCTTACAATGTCATATGTTTCAATATAATTCATCTAAACTAATTATAGATAGGTTTACCAACCAAACCTATTTTTATTTAACATTAAAATTTCATGACAAAAGTTGTTATTTACAACATAGTGCTTCTAAAAATGACTATTTCTATCCACCCACATGGATATACAACTGAAAATATTCTAAGAATATAGTGTTCTAATTGCAATAGATTAAAAATACCTTGTCATGCTTTCCAACAAGAGTGTTAACGCAAGTAGGAATTATAGTCATTAGTTTATGCAAGGGTAGTAGTTTTAAATATAAAATAGGTTTAGGGTCATTAATTTTGTTTTTTTCAAGGATGTATTGTCACACAAACCTAAAACTTTAGGTTAATACTTACAAGAGTATAATCCAAATGGATATGCAACTAGATTTATAGGTTCAAAGTTGAATCTTAAACTATAAGCATTATGTATTGCACATAAATTTAATGACATTCATTACAAAATGTCATCACAAGTTAATAAACCACATTATATGATTACTTATTTCTCAATACTCACTATTCATGGGTTAGTGCAACATCTCGTACCAACCACATTAAACATCAGAGAAGCCATTTTTGGTATCACATGCAACCCTAAGGATTACAACATTTTTTATATTACCTATAAGCTCACATGATGGTATAGAAATCCTAATCCCACCATCCTTTAATCCACCAATAGAGGTTGGTCACCCAAATTTTATCTCTCCTTCAAGGATTTAAGTGGATACCTAAGATTTTTAAATCATATGATTAGGGATTTACATCATTTTTTTTGAGACATTAGCATACATTTAAATCATGCTCAATAAGAAATGTATATAGGATGATCTTGTATTAGGCTGATAGGGAAAAATATAAGGCATGAAGCCTATGAATGTGCTATAAATATGACATTGTGGCACAGATAGTCGAATGTGTGCTAAAAACTAGGCCTCTTTTGGCCATTTTGAAAGATAGAGACTAGGCTTGTATGAAAGCCACTCTAAAACTAATATACTAGGCTTATATGAAAGCCAACTTGAGAACTCAGGTACTTAGAAAGCTAAACTTATCTTATATTTTAACTTGAATGTGATGATAACCACCTATAGATAGAGTAAGGCACACAACTACTGAGAATGCTTGGAATAAAATGAACTCAAAAATAAAAGAAGATCAATGTGTCTCACATATTGCCCCTAATCACTTAGGTCTAGAACATAGATTCTGATCTAGAAGTTATGCAAACTACCCAATATACACTAAAAGTGAGAATCATCATGTCATGCATGATTACCCGCTATATCTAACAAAATTGTGTCAAAACTATTGAATCTGAAGGATCTAAAAGTGCAAAAAATATCCCTAAACTAAAATTTTTGCTTATTTTTGGAAACCCTAAGTGTTTTTCTAACTAGATAGGAGCACCAAACTATGGACACCCCTATTTTTGGTGATTCTATCCATTTTTGGTGCTACTATCCATTTATGGTGCTACTGTCTGGTGTGAAAATTGATTGCTTATTTGAGACTGTTCCTTTTTTTTGCTCTGAATTGATTGGTATGACTTCTGGATTATGTGCTGACTATTTTGAATTCTATTATTTCAATTGCTAGGATGTTTTATCTCTGTGACAAAGACCCTATTTGATTCTCACTCTTCTGAGGGTAGGAATGATAAACCTGTAATGACTACCCTCAGAAGAAAAGAGTCATGCAAGTGTGTTAATTGGAATATATATATATATATATATATATATATATATATATATATATGTATGTATGTATGATATATAATTTGATGTTTGAAGATATATTTCAAGATATAGAAATGTTTGTATTGATAGATATTGTTAGATCAATAAGGGTATGCCTAGATAGATATAACAATGTGAAAGCATGCATAAATTACTGAACTGGAACTGGAAATGTTAATTGTTAGTTGTTAGTTGGAGGGATGGAGCAAGATGTCCATCATGACATCCAAGAAAGAAAAGAAAATGTATGATATGGATCATGGAATTGTAAACATTTGAGAAGTAACAAACAAATGAGCAACAAAAAAGAAGTAAGAAGCATACTAGATGGGCCAAGGCGCCATGCAAACAAGGGACATGAGCACATGTCACTCAAACTGGAAACAAGCATCGAAGGCATGTTCAAATGCCACATACATATACAAGTGAAATAAGCAAATTTGGAAGATATGCCATATGAACATAGAGGAGTAACAAAAAAGACATTAGCAAATGTCCTAAAGCACACACATGAAAGTGAAGAAAAGGACATTGGAAAATGTCCTAAGGCACAAGCAGGAGATAAGCTAGAATTGAAAATGCAATGACATAAGATACGCTAAGAAAGAATATAAAGCATGTAATAACTGAAAAGAGACAAACACATCTAACTAGTCAAACGAAATATGATAGTATGCAAAACATGTGTAGTACAAATCTAGGTATATGCTAAGAAATACACAAGTGCTAGATACTAGTGAGATGTAAATATAGTATTCTATGTAAGCTATAAAGTAATGTATGTCAACATGATAAATTAGAATGTGTGGTATAGAACTGACGTAACCTAGATGTTGTAGTTATCTAGAAGATGCACCCAATGGGTTGTATAAAAATGTACATCTCAAATGTAGAAGTAGGAATGCCCCCTCTATGGGTAGAATGAAGCAATCAAATAGTTGGATGTCACTGCACATACTCAAAGAAGATCAAGTGAAGCATGGTATAGTAGAAAATTGACATACAATAGCATGAAATAACAAATGTAAGATCTAACATGATAGGAGTAATGTAAAGATGGATGATGCATACAATCAAAAAATGTTTTTGGTGTTTTTGCAAATTTTTAAAAAATTTATTATTTTTTTGAAGATATTTGAACTATGTATAGGAAGAACTAAGAAGAATTTATGCATAATCAATGCTGAAAAGAAATGATACTAATTGATGAGTCTTGGATGAGACCCCCTATTTTGGTGTCTTGTATTGAATAATGAAATTGTACATGATTATGAAGCATGATTGAATGGTTGAGAATACGACTTCATATATTTGGATTTATCATCGATATATTGAAAATCATAATAAATTATATTGTTCCACTCATCATTATCATCTTGATTTTGAACCAATGGAATGTTAGGTTGACTATTTTTGTATCTAGATATTTTCCTTTGATAAATTGTGTCCATGAATGATTTTCCTTAGGACATTCAATAAATCCCAAACCTTGGTGACAAACATTATCATCTACTAGAATATGAGTATTAATGCCTTGAGAATGCTTTCCTAACCCTTGACCTTGATAATTAAACTGTTGTAGATATCTTTGACATAACCCATACTGCTTTAATAGTTGAGCCTCATTTTGGAGAGGTAGATTTGCATATTTTTCATACTTGACCTATGTTTATGGTACTATTTGTTTCTCTGATTTTGCTTGTTGATCCTTTTGTTGTTTTGAGTTATGATTTGGTAACCACTTTTGTACTATTTTTGAATTTGACACTTTGTGAATGTAAATATAGTATTCTATGTAAGCTATAAAGTAATGAACATCAACGTGATAAATTAGAATGTGTGGTATAGAAATGACATAACCTGGATGTTGTAGTTATCTAGAAGATGCCCCAAATGGGTGTGTATAAAAATGTATGTCTCAAATGTAGAAGTAGGAATGCCCCCTCTATGGGTAGAATGAAGCAATCAAATTGTTGGATGTCACTGCACATACTCAAAGAAGATCAAGTGAAGCATGGTAATGTAGAAAATTGACATACAATAGCATGAAATAACAAATGTAAGATCTAACATCATAGTAGTAATGTAAACATGGATGATGCATACAATCAAAAAATGTTTTGGGTGTTTTTGCATTTTTTTAAAATTTTAAATATTTTTTTGAAAATATTTGAACTAGGTATATGAAGAACTAAAAAGAATTTATGTACAATCAATGCTGAAAAGAAATGATACTAATCGATGAGTCTTGGATGAGACCCCCTATTTTGGTGTCTTGTATTGAATAATGAAATTGTGCATGATTATGAAGCATGATTGAATGGTTGAGAATACAACTTCATATATTTGGATTTATCATCGATATATTGAAAATCATAATAACTTATATTGTTCCACTCATCATTATCATATTGATTTTGAACCAATGGAATGCTAGTGTTGATGATTGTTGTATCTGGATATTTTTCCTTTGATAAATTGCATCCATGAATGATTTTCCTTAGGAAATTCAATAAATCCCAAACCTTGGTGACAAACATTATCATCTGCTAGAATATGAGTAGTAATGCCTTGAGAATGCTTTCCTAACCCTTGACCTTCATAATTAAACTGTTGTAGATATCTTTGACATAACCCATACTACTTTAATAGTTGAGCCTCATTTTTGAGAGGTAGATTTGCATATTTTTCATACTTGACTTATGCTTATGGTACTATTTGTTGCTCTGATTTTGCTTGTTGATCCTTTTGTTGTTTTGAGTTTTGATTTGGTAACCACTTTTGTACTATTTTTGAATTTGACCCTTTGTGAATGTGTTCCTGTGTTGTTATGGATTGCTTGAATGATTTACCTTGTATAAGGTCCTCATTAACAATTATATATTGTATATGCTTTTTCAATGCCAAACATGTATCTTTATGATGCCCATGAATTCCATTATATGTACAATAATATCTGGATCTTGTCACTGGATGTAGAGGAGGTAATTTGATCATGTTAGATTTAATCATTTCTCATTAGTATCTCACTTGAACTCATATTTGATCTTTGAATTCTTTTTGAATAACTAGTTGTAGAGTTACTTTGTTGTGATTTGTTATTTTGATATGTAACATTGCCTGCAACTAATTGACTAGGTGAAGGTGCATATACATGATTGACACTAGGGTATATTTGAATCTTTTATATTGTAATATAATTCTCCAATGTTGTTATTTTTCATGTAATAGTTGATTCTAAATTTGTAAATCTAAAATTATGTTTCTCATACTATTGATTTGATCATTTAAATTCTCACAAGTGCAAACCTTAGTTGCTTCCAATTAAACATGTAAGCACATATGCTAAAGAGGTTTTAAAAACATTGTACGATGAATGTACGCATTATGAACAATAGTAGAGTTTGCCTCACCTTTTGGAGAGGTGATAGCATGGGCCTAATTAGAGGGAAAGTAGCTATCACCCTCTTGAAGGAGAGGAGGAGAAGGGATTTCTTTTCTCTGCATAAGATATGGCATTGAAACAAGAGTAGCCAAAGAGGCATACACATCTAGGTAGAAACTATGCATATAGGCTAAAATGCATGTAAGTAAAGTTATAAATTTTATATCAATATGATTATAAAGAGCATTCCACATGAAAGATAGCAAACAAGGGATAGAAAATATGAATTTGTGCATGTATGCATAAGAAACTATGACATGTGATATGACATTTATAATGTGTTTATCATGATAAACTTGTATATTTTTCCCTATAAGAGATAGAGAGCAAAGGTTAGAAAGCATGGATTTTTGCAATAATGCATAAATATATTTGACATGTATTATAACATTTGTAATGTGTTTAACATGATAAGCTTGAATTTTTTTCCATATGAGAGATAGAGAATATGCAAAAGAAATATTGAAATCTTGTGCAAGTTTAGTAATGAATTTTGTAATATCATCCCTTGTTACAAAACATAAGCATTAAATACAAAGGATGAATCTTTGTACTAGATTATGATAACCTACATCATTTATGTACATGGTAGGGCCCATTATGGTTTCCTTGTTAGTTGCAAGAAATGTAAGAAAAGTTGGTAAATAAATGAGTATCATTTTTGCAATTAACTATGGATGTAAGGTGATACCTCAAGAAGCCGAATAGGAGCTATTATATGCAAATAGGGATTTTTCATAAAGATTTATGCAAAATACTATGAATTTTTGTAATTTAGATAGAATTTTTGAGGTAAGCATGCAAGATAAAATTTAGAAATTTATGGGAAAGTGCTTGATTTAATAGGACCTAGTAGATGCAACTAGGGTTTGAAAATATGTTTTTTCAAAATTAGTATAATAATTTTTAAATTTTTTTATGAATTTGTAGAATTTAGCTTGAAAAATTTAGGAAAATTTTGAAAATCTTTCTAAAATTAGTAATATATTTTCCCTAGTGGTTTGAAAGTGTTTGTATGCAAATAGGACCTAGTATGTACAAACTAGGGTTTTGGATGAATTTATTGAAAATATTTCAATTAATTTATAGTTTTTTTACTTCTAAATTTAAGAAAAATTAGGAAAATATTTCAAAAAAATAGAAATAATTAGCCCTAGCGTTTCAAGGGTTTTTGTCTAGAAATTTGAAGTAAATCGGGTTCACCAAATGTTTTATTCTTTTTGGGAATTAGGTGTTTAATTCATAAGAAAATAAAGGTATAAGTAAATGTAAATAAATAAATAATGTGTCTCAATTAACCTACTGATTTGTGTAAATAGAATGTATTTTACCTTTTCTAAAAATAGTAAGAAGTATAAAGAATCAAACTTAGATTGTTTTGGGCTAAAACGGATGATGTAAGGTCTAGAAATTGATGTGTAATGACGGCAGACTATCATAAATAGGACCCAAAACTCCATTTCTAGATTGGATAAGAGTACCAAACTCAATACACCCTATTACTTGGTGCTGTAATCCACTTTTTGGCACTATTTTCCTCTT